>CM060931.1:389473302-389865802 GCA_030765085.1 Allium cepa
TTCTAATATTTTTAATTTATAAATATCAATTTATAAATCTTCTAATATAAATCAATTTATATTACTATTTTTAAAACATCTTTAAACTCCTTTATAATTTCACCATTTTGATTTATTAAATAATCAAATTTCATAAATCTATTTTTAAACTTTTTATAATAAATTCAGAAATCCTAATTTTAACTATTTTATAAAATCATTAATCTCATATCTTAAAAAATCAACTTTTAACTGTATTTCTCAAAAATCATAATTTTTATAATATTAAAATTATAACGTTTATTTATTTAAGATGAATCCATTCAAAAAAATATATTTTATAAACGTATACTTTCAAAAATTACTTTAGAAATCCTTTAAAATAAAAATCGTTATTTTTAAACTTCAAAATTGGATCTGATGACGCAACACATCAAATAGTCAATCACGACTTTCAAATATCATATATCGATATGATAAACAATCAAATATCACAATATCTGAATCAAACAAATATTTGTGAGGAATCCAGTTGGATCCCTCCAACCTGTTTCCCTGCATCCATAGACATTAGCACAATACCAATTCCGTTTCAAGACGGAATATCGCGGTATATGAGATTTTATAAAATATTATCCTCTTACTAAGGGCGAAATAGGGTCTCATCCGCTATACAATGCAGAAAATCAATCAACTGCAATATATACATATGCCAATATATATATATATATATATATATATATATTGCTATATACTAATATAATACCAATTCCACTTCAAGATGGAATATCGCGGTATATGGGTGTAATAAATAACCTCCGCTTACTAACGGCGTATAGGGTCTATTCACATCCAATATATATATATATATATATATATATATATATAACAATCATCATTCAAGCATTCAATCAACACAACTAACAATTTTAAATCTAACTATTTAAAAATTTAAATAAATCCTTTAGAGTGAGAAGTTCTCACCTTTGCTTTTATTAGCAATCCATTTCCCATCTTGACTCGATTTTTCTTGATTTATACCTTGTATAAATATTTACACAATTTATTAATATTCGAACAAATTGAATAATAAATTTTCATTAGATAATTTCGATTCATCGGCGATTTCATTTTAATAGTTAAATTAACTGATAGTTTTATTTAAACCAATTTTTTCTCCTTTAATAAATTTATTTTAACTAAAAAGTTAAATTTAATTTACCAAATTCTCTTTCAATAAAATTATCTAATCGAAGAATTAAATCTTAAACTAGAATTCCTTTAATAAATTTATTTTAACTAATTCTTTTACTTTAAATTAATATCTTTAAATCAATTTCTTTCAATAAATTTATTTAACTAACAAATTCGATTTTTTAAACAAATCTCCTTTTTTTTAATACAATATCTTTTAGTCCTTAATTACCCATTTTTCCAATAATAAATAATATTATCTTTAACAAATTTTCCTTTAATAAATCATTTGTCTCACCATCTGACAAATTTAATTTACTAGCAAATTAATTTGAACAAATGATTTCATTTTCAAAACAATTTCTTTTAAATAATTTTATTTAACTATACACTTTACTTTCAAACTAACTTTCCTTTTACTGGAAATTAAAATTTCATTTACACCTATATTTATTTTATTTTCTGTTCCAACCCACTGTTTGTTTATTTTTATTTTTATTTTCATACATATACTTTCCCCTGCTAGAAAAACTTTTAAAACAGATTTATTTAACTAAAAATTAAATATAAACTAATCTTCCTTTAATAGATTATATTTTATTTTCCTTCATTCCAAACTGCATATAGTATATTTAAATTACTGTTTTAAATTTAAATACTTATTTTTGAATAATTCAAGAGTTTAAATTGTTTGAACTTACGGTATATATATATATATAATTTATAAATTAAAAATAAAAATAAAAATAATACCTCACTGCCAGTGTTTGAAGCCAACATCGAACAACCTACGAGCCACAGCCTCGACCGCGACTTCGACCACGAGTTCGAGCGCCACCCTACATCGCCAAGCGTCTACGCTCGCGCGTTGCCACCGCTGCACTACCCTTAGCCTCGCCGTCGAGCGCCGCTACCTCTTGCTCCACAATCGATCGAACCACTTCGTCCCCCATTTCCACCATCGAACGAAATCGAGCCGCCGCCTCATGCCGCGCGACGCTATCCCCAAATTGCCACATCTGCATCGCGACCGCCATTGCCTCGTGTCGCCGTCGCCGCTGCCTCGCCCTTTGCCGATGCGATTTCGATTTTAGGGCCTCGGCAATTCGTTTTTTTTAATGCCTGGAAACGAAGTGAAATTAAAAAGGGGAAGAAAGAGGCTCGGTCAATAGCTTTGAATAAGAGGAGGGAGGGCTCGAGATCGAATAACTGAAGGGAGTGTACGCGGCTATTAATTTTCTTCTGAGATTTGATTTTGAATAATAAAGGAAGGGCGTCGTGTTTTAAGGGGAAGGGGAACGTGTATTAGCGTGATTTAGGGCGTGATGGAAGGCATGAATGAAGGCGTGTTCGCAGCTGAATAAGGTAAGGCAGTGTATACTTATTTTATGTTTATTTATTTTATTTTTATTATATATATTATTATATATATTTTTATTTTTATTTTTATTTTGAAATCAATTTTGTTTTGTAAATTATTCTCTTTAGTAAATATAGAAACGTTTTGAAGTTCAACTATCAACTTCAATTTATAAATTTACATAAAAATAATTCGTAAACCCAAACTATTTTTTTTCTAAGTTATTAGTTTGAATTAAAAATACAAATTAAATATTCAGTTTAACTCCAAAGTCAAATTTAAATTTTATTCAACTTTAAATAGATTAAATTCTAAAATTTAATCGCCAATTCATAGTTATATTGAAAATTCAATCCAAACCATCATTCAAATATTTAAAATTAATTAAATATTTTCAAATTAAATTGTTAAAAATTCTGGGTCGTTACAGTGCATGACTTTCTCATACGATATCCGATTTGCGGGCAGTTTCTTTTGTTAGGATCATATTGAAATTCCGGACAGTTTGAGGCTTGTTTGGACGAATTGGAGACTGTTAAATTTTTGGGTTTAAATTGGATTTAAATTCAATTTAAATTCAAAAGGTGGGTGTTTTAAACCACTCACAACTTCTAAAATTTCTTATGTTCGTTAAATTTAATTTATGCTGTGATTATGAATTCATTTATACTGTTTTGTATATTTTTAATCATCATCTCAGTTAATTGCATTTATTTAAATTAAATCGTTATTTAATTTATTATTGAATATGACTGCCAGTAAATTTCCTGTTATTTATTATCAGTTATATATTGAATTTGATTGATTGTTTTGGATGATGATTGTGATGGATGTATGATGTTATGATGGATGAATGGATGTTTTTTATATTATCAAATTCTGCAAGTTATTTATTGATTTGTCATTTTGATTCGGGATTGTGATTTGAAATGATATGACCGTAATTTTTGTTTTAAATTGCGGATTGAAATGATAAATATCCATATCACTTGACCATATGGTAGAAAATTATATACAGACACCGTGGTTTATATATAAAATATTTTGAAATAATTTTCTATGGTTTTGGAAGGAAAAATACGGTTTAATAAATATTAATTTTTGATATTATATAAATATCATTTTAAATATACAGAGTTAAATTCTTGAATTTAAGCTATGTATAAATTTGTTTAATAAAAATAAGTTGCATAATGGAGTTTGATTGTTTTATATCATACGGTTAAGTACCTGTTAAGATATTGTATATATAGAGTTTTAATAACTTAATAAAAATTAAGTTGGAAGATAAATATGAAATTGGGTTAAATTGAATTATTTAAGAATTATACTCGAATAAATTTGATTTGAAATTTAAATAAAATTTGAGATTTTAAAGGGTATGATTCTTATAGCTTGATTTGGTTTAGAGTGATTTAAATGAATATAAAGTTGATTTAAATGAATACATCAAGTTAACTAAATTGAAAGAATATTCACTTGTTTGAAGTTAAAGGTTTTACTTAAATTATATTGGATTTATTATGTAAACTTTTCAAATCTAAATAATATTAATTAAATTTGATATATATGGAATTATCAAAGAATTAGTTTTGAAATGGTGGAATATTTAAAGCTTTGAATTATATGGAAATTGAAATGGTTTAATTGGAGGTTCAAATCGGCATTTGGAATTTATTTGTGAAATTTTAAAAGCTATTTTATTATATAAAGTAATTTAATATTTAAACCATTAAGTATTCGGAGTTATATTTCAAAACTATGGGGTTCAAAGTATATAGATTTGAAAGTACTATGATTTTGCAAAAAGGATATATTTTCAAATAAAAATAATATCATATTGATTTGGTTTTAAAACGAAAATGATATCGTATTTTAAATGGTTTTGAAATGAATATTTTATTCTGGTTTTGAAGTATAATTATTTTAAAATGACCCTGGTGTTATAATAATGTTTTCTTGTTAAAGAGACCAGGATCGGAAGTTGTCATACTCTCTGTCAACTTCGAAAACCAATTAAACAACCGTGTACGTGGTGGAGATTCTAGAATGAAGTAGGATGGCGGCGGCGTTTCCTTTGAGGTAAATACGTGGACCCGACTCCCATGAGTTGGCATAAGGTGGCTAAAACATGAGCGATTGACGGGCTAATGAGGTAGCACCTTTGATTGGACACATCCCTTCGATATTATACTTTGACTTTTGGATTTGATCGGTGACCACTTTTGATTTTTTTTGGGGGGTGTGGCTCGAGGTGGGCGGTAGCTGCGCGCTACGCATTACCACCGGCCCGGAAGCGTAATTGGTATATCTACCCTGGTATTGCCTAGTTGTGCCGTGTCACCTACCCTAGCGCGCCTTGTACGAGTTTGTTTTTCTCCCGTAGCCCATGGAGTATTTAGGGTAGTCTCCCGATCTGGAGATCCGCTGATACTGGATGAACTACTGGAACTATTATTTGGTAAGGGCTATATAGGTAACCCCTTAACGGTATTTAAAAGTAAGTTTATTTTACTATAGACATTATTATAATAGCGAAATATTACTTGATAGTTAATAGTTTAACGGAATCTTAGGAGACGTAAATCCTGAGCATCTCTTGAGTTACTGCACTCACGTTGACACTGGATAGGAGATGTCAAATCCCATAAACATCTCTGACACCGTTCCACTCATATTATTTACAATTGATTTAACTTACATAAGATCTTTTAGTTCTGACTCGAGTGTTTTGTCTTTTCAATTCGCTCGGGTCAGCCTGAGCAGTTCAGGATTCGAAGACTTTAGCTCTGGAGGACGAAGACGAAGATTTATATTACTATTATTTATTATATTCCACTACCCCATTTTATTCCGCTGCATTGTTATTGATTATTCTCTGGTATGTGTAACTCTGATATGCATTGTATAAGTATAATCAAATATTGTGTAAAACAGCTTCATGAACTGTTTATTTGATTATTATATTTTATCGTTCCGTTGCAAGATTCTATTTTGTTTTTTTCTTTCTCTGCTTATTTTTATTTACCCTATAACAATCTGCCCTTCTGTATGGTTTAAGTCTAACGTGTGTGGTTTATCATCGATTTAAAGCATGCGAAAAGGCGGGACGTTACAAACAAACTTTCGAAGAAAGGTTGAGTTGGCTATTTCAAACGTGAATCTCTATTCAAACCTTCTCCTGAACTCTGCCCAAGTTAACTTCACCTTCGAGACCCCCACTGTTACACTATTCCACTAGTATAATGCAACTCCTTGCAATTGCCTAGATGCCAATCTCCTTTTCTACTCATCATTCAAGCCTAAAAAAACAAAAATCCTTTTATAGTGCAATAGTCAATTCTCAAATTCAATAGAACCGCTGTTCCAATAAATGGCTTTCCTCCAAGTTTTGCATAATCTTGACTCAGCACAGCATAGTTGTGATAGTCCTGAATTTTTGTCATCTATTAATTGGTAATTAGCAGGATTTGATCTATTAAAATAATAATTTGCAAACTAAAACAAATAAATGAGATAATCTCCTAATATATTACTTAAAATTTGACAAAATTTCTTTATTTTCAAAAAAATTGAATATGGGTATGTTTAAGTTTATTTTAAATTAAATTTGAATTGGATATCCGAAGAATAAATATTTTAAACAAATTGGATATAAAAATATATGTATATGATTTTATTAGCATAGTTTGCTATTTTCTTTTAAAGTTCATATTAATATAAAATAAAGGAAATGGATAAATAAAAGGCTTTAAAGAGAATTTAATAAAAGGTTGAATACACTTTCATTTTACTTGAAATAAACATAGTTATGTTCAAAACATAATAAATATGAAAATATAAATACATAAATAAATATAAGTAATCAATAACATAAGGAGATTTAACATTTGTAAGTTGATAATACATGTAATTGACAATTGTAACTTATACTTGCCATACAAATTTACAAGTGGCAAGTGTGTGTTCTTTTAAATGTAATAAAAAAAAGAGAAAGAAAAAAAAAGAGAACCTGGCTTTTTATTTTCAGGTTCATTTCTAAACATTTTCTCTCATCTTCTCTTGAAACCCAAATCGAGATTTAGCAATAAAAAGAAATCCAAACCAGTGAATAAATCAAAACTTGAGCAGATTCAAGCTCAAATTTCAAACTGGAATCAAGTTAACACTAATAATACTTCAAACCTGAACTGAGTTATGCAAGACTTTAAGGTTTCAGCAAGCAAGATTTCAACTCAGATACAAAGATCTGCTCTGTTCAAACAGTAAGGTGAGTAAATTCTATTTTTAAAATAGTTTTGATATAATCTATGATTGAATGTTGCATGCAAATGAATTTGGCTCTGATGATGAATATTTGTTTACCTGAATGTATGTTTATAATAATAAAAAAATATTGAATGCCTGGATATTAATACTGTTGTTTATACAGGTTTGATTTTTCTTTTTAAATTCAATATCATCTTCATGAATCATTGTTAGTTTGTAGTTTGCAAACAAGAATTGATTAAAATCATGTATCTTCACTACCAAAAATCATTCCAAGAATTTATATTAAGTATTCAGTTCGAATCTGTAAAATGACAGTGAAAGCCCCAATTTTTCACAAGAATCAACTAGCTAAATTTTGAATTTACATTATAGGATTGTATTCGTGTTTGAAAATCACGAATTTTAATGTGCACATTATAATTTTAAATGTGGTAATTAACTGGGAATTTTAAGTTGAACTATATTGGCAATTTGACATATTGCCGATGATATACTCAATAATTTGAGTTGAAATTGAGTTCGTAGCTTGTTTATAGATTGTTGATTCTGGGAAAAATGTAAAAGAATTTTTCTAATGGTTGAATCAATGGGAATGGATCGATTTAGGGTTTTAGAGTTATTTTGTTTCGGTCGAATGTAATGGAATTTTGCGACTTGGATATTCGATCGGGGTTGATCGCTTCTTGGGAGAACGAAGCTTGTGTCGAGTGGTTCGATGGAGTAGATCGGCGGGGTTCATCGGAGTTTGGATTGGCGGCGGCATTGGAATTTATGATCTAGTTGTTTTACAATTTCGTGCTACAGGTCGAAAATTTGATTTGATGATGTATGTTGGAATCTGGGTTCGAATTATTGCTCGAGTGGGTTCATGCGATAATCGGCGATGATCTACGGCGGCCGTAGGCGGGGGACATGTGCACGCGTATAGTTTCTGTGCACCGGAATATTATATGTTGGGGAAGAAGGTACTTCACGTGTTTGCTCTCGAGTTTTCATCAGGGACGACTCGAAGTTGAGGGGTGTGGGATTGCTTCGGGGCTGGCACGAATGAATTCTGGGTTCGACTCGAGATTTTAGGATGTCGAATCTGGTTTGTACTGTGTAATATTAGATTGCAATGAACTTGAGTTTGAATATTTGAAGATCAAGCTTCAATATTTGTAAACAAGTTTTATAAAAGAAAATCAATTTTTAAAGATAAGATTTGTTATTTTAAAATAAAGGTAAACCAAACATCTTAAATGTAAATTGAATTTATAGTTCAGATTTAAAATATTTTAAGATGTTTGCTTAGAAAGTAATTATCTAATTAAAATATTGAATTTCAAATTAAAGAGTGTTATGAATTTAATTATTTAATCAAGTTTTAATTTAAATTTTAAGTAATGATTTAAAACTAAAATTTCAAATTTTATCTGAAATAAATAAGATTAAATTAGATGTTCAAAGTGTTTTAATTTTGAAACTTGTTTCTATAACTTCTTATTTTCAAAATAAGGTTATTGTTATAATTTGAAATCCAAAGAAGATAATTTGTTTAAGTTATTGAAATTTGATTTAATTTCAAATAATTTATTTATGAAGATAAATAGGGTTAATTTATCTTTGATATGAACTTATAAATACTTAATTATTATGATTTGTTAATAAGTAAAGAGTTAACTAAGATAAGGTTTTTTTCCTTAATTAATTAAGAAGTTTCTTTAAATATAAGAAGTTAGTTAATTAATTATTTAATTAATTTTAAATAATTAGTTAAATTGTTTATTTAACTTTAAATAACCAATTAATTATGGATTATTTAAGTGTAATTACATAATGAAGTAATCAATGGTTAATTTTTGAATGTAATTAGAATGGTAATTACTTATGGAAGTAATTAGAGAAATTACTCATGGGAGTAATTTAATGGAAGTGATCATTGGATAATATCTTGATGATATTAATTAAAGGATTGATTAATATAATTGTTTTGGAGTTAATTAATTATGGAATAATTAATTAATTAAAGTATTAAGGATTGTTTAATAATGAAATTAATTACTTGTTAGGTAATTAATTAAGAGAGTAATCAAGATTGATTAATAGAAGCAATTAGAGATAATTACTTATGTAAGTAATTAAGAGTTAATTACTTAATTATTTTAGTTAATTAATGAAATGTGATTAATTTAAGATTAATTAACTAAGAAGTTAATACTCGAAATCACTTCGATTCTTTAAAGATTGATATGTGAAACTAGTAAGCTGGTTTGGAATGATTAAGTAAATTGGACCATTTAATCTAGGTTTGGCACATAGAAATTGATGTGTAGAAATAAGTATGTCTATAACAGCTTGAGAATTTGTAAATTGATACCAGTTACCCTGGGTTTATATAAATTGTATGTTTTGTATTCCATGTTAGTTGGATTTACTCACGCTGGTTTCCAGCCTGACCCGGGTGTTACTTTGATGTAATGCTCGGGTCAGACCGAGTATTACAGATGTTCAGGTAAGGACGTTCTGGAACTCAGGAGGCGAGCTGGATGGCAGGAACGTATGGAGTGTTTACTGCTGTGTGTAGTATAGTTGGCTTGGGCATATTATTTTTAACTGCCTCGTGTATTGAAATGGTTGTAACTCTGATGTATAAAAATATAATTGTACTAATGATGATTCTTTTTTGTAAAACTATTTCTTATGCTATATTATATTTTGATCCGCTGCGAATGTGAGGTTTCCTGTGACTGGCTTCTGTTTCTGCTTCTTTCTCTTTTCTTCTTTTCACTAACTATCTGGAATTTTCGAAACCGAAATATCCGTGTCGTTACATTTAGTATCAGAGCTTTAGGTTAAGCGAGAACCATAGCTCTGGTGGGTGTACTCATTAAGGATAGGGTAAGTGATACCCTAGGATGAGTTGAATATATATATATATATATATATATATATATATGAGAGCGTACTTGTTATATCCTTATATAAAGATTAATGATTTTATATTAAAATATATTTTGATATAAAAAGCAATATTTCTTTCTAACAAACAGTAAAGGGATTGGTTGTTAAATTATTAAATTAAACTAAGAAGTAATAGAAATACAACCAAACTGAAATTGAAATTGAATAAAGATAAGTTTGAAATGAATTCAAACTGAAATTAAAATCTTGAATTTGGGAAAGAATTTCAGAATAAGATAATAATGAATTGGTTTTCAGAAATTGTAATCTTGGTTATTATCACAAATGGTTGTTGTATGTAATAATGAAATGTTTTAAGGAAGTAAACCATTTAGGTAAGTATGGGTTATAAATAGAAATTGAAGTTAATCTAAATTGTGAAGTTTGAGTCTTAAGTTTTAAAACATTTGAAATTTGTTTTCAAATCATTAGAAGGAATAATAAATAATATTATTTGAATGAGAGAGCTTGATGCAAACAAGAGTTGATTAAAGATTTAAAAGAATTTGTTTTAGATTAAAAATCATGGGTGGTTTAAATTTTAAAGTATAGCCTGGTTGGTTAAATATATATATGTATGGATATGCATAATATCAAGGATAATTTGAAATAAACTCTAAATATTGAGTATTAAATTCGAAATGAGATGTGATACCCAGAGTGTAACAACCAGGTATTTTCAACCATTCGCATCCATTATAAGTGTATAGGTAGACACTCATGCCGTAATTGAATTGCTCAAAATACCGCGTTGTAAATAAAAATTTGGCAAAACTCAGAATATACAGTAAATAAAAATCATAGATCACAGATACAGAGTAATAATAATGCAGCGGAAGTAAAAGAGATAGTAGTTCATGAAGCTACTATATAAATAAATCAGAGTTACATAAGATACAACAGAAGAATTAAAGTACAAAAGAAGTCTCAATACATAGAAATCTACTAATACAATGGATGGAAAGGACCAACAGACAGAAAAGATAAAACTAGACAAGTAGATAATCTCCAGCGATTCCAATCTCCAGAAAGTGGAAATCCAAATCAGTGAATACTCAGGTTGACCCGAGCGTAAATAAAAATACAAACACTCGAGTCAGGACATACATACTTATACAATGTAAACCAACTCAAGTGAACTGTAGTAAAAGTACAGGTAACTTAGAAGATGCTTGGGACCACCCATCCTCTAAGGATCCGTTAAACTATTTACTATGTAGTAATATACGCTACATACTGTAGTGTCTAATCAGTAAAGTATAATCATATAGAAAATAGCGTTAAGGGGATGGTGAACCTTAACGCGGTCGGATCTTTAAAACCAAAATCGTAGTGGGCTCGATATAAGGAGATGACACGGCACGCGAGGCAATGCCAGGGTGGATACACCGTTTGCACTCCCGGACCGGTGGTGACGGCAAGCCAGCAGCTTCCGCCCACCTCGAACAATACCCCCGAATCAAAGTGGCGCCACATATGGAATCACAAAAGTAATAGAATGGTTTTCGATGGAGCATGGTCGATGAAAGGGTACGACCCTTTGTGTAGCCCGGTATAGCTCCTGTTTTAGTCATTTATGCCAACTCACGGGAGTTGGGTCCACGTAATATACCTCGAGAACGTCGCCACCATCCTACTTCATTCTGGAATCTCCACCGCGTACACAGTTGTTAAAGTGGTTTTCGGTATTGGCCGGCTATAAGACAATATCCGATCCCGGTCTCTTTAACAACCAATCGTTATTATAACCCGTAGTTATAACTTTAAAAAATATATTTTATACTTCAAAATAAAATATCATTTCAACCCAAATCTTTATCAAAATAAAGAATAAATTATTTCCAAACCATTTCAATATATCATCATACCATATCTTTCGATTCAAATATTTATCAAAATAAATATCAAGTCATTTCTAACCATTTCAATATATTAAATTATCATATCCTTTCAAAACTTCCTTTCAAATCATTTTAATATATCAAAATATCATAAACTTTCAAAACTTCGTTCAAAATATCTTATCTTTCAGCACTTCCTTTCAAATTCTTCTAATATCAAAATGTCATATCTTTCAAAACTTCGTTTCAAATCATTTTAATATATCAAAATATCATATCTTTTCAAACCACATTTCAATCATTTAATATATCAAAATATCAAAACCACATTCATTTCAAATCATTATCATTTATTCAATTTAAAATACCATTTCAATTCACATTTCGAAACAGTTTATATTCAAAAAAAATCATTTTTAATCGTAAAATGAAGTTATTATGTTAAAAAATAATTTGTTAAATTTACAAAATTTTCAACTTCCAAAGTTCATTTATTCACTTACATTTATCAAAACAGTGAAATTCCACTTTTCGCAGCATTTAGAAAACGCTATGGAAAGTTACATTCAAAACAGTTCAATTTAACAAAAGACAACATTTTAAAATGTTGTAATAGGGTTTACATAAATTCCAAATAAACTTAGTTAAATTCAAAAATTATAGCACTTACAAAATTGCTATAATAGTTTTTAATTAAATTTAGCTTTTTAGTTCATTATCATCAACTACAACATTTACAAATACTGTAATATCATTTACATTGTAATTAATAGCATTTCAAAAATGCAATCAATTAACTCCAAATATTCAATATAATTTCTCAACCAATTATATTTTTATTTAAAACATTTTTAACTCATAAAATCATACATTTTCACATTTATAAACATCATTTAATTTTCCTCAAGTTCATGATTTTATAAAGTTAAATTTCCATTCAAAAATCAAGATTTAATAATAATTCACTTATTCAATTGAAATGTTCAATTTTAAATTCATTGCATTAAATTTCAACTTAACATTTAAGTTTGAATTCTCAAATATAACTTAATTTTATTTTTATTTACTTAACTAAAAGTTCACTTTTAAGTCAATTTCATAAATTTCCAATTTAGTTATATTTCAAAATTTCAACTTAAAGTATTCATTCATTTCACATTTCAACTTTATTAAAAATCATTAATATGATATAAAATCACTTTGAATTCATTTAAATTCAAATTATCATAAATTTATCATAATTTCATATTCAATTTAATTTCCAATTATAATTAAATCAAATTTTCCCAAATAACTTACGTTCAAGATTTTCTAACTTTTCATTAATTCATTTTACTTACAATTATTCAGAAAATCAATAATATTTTACAAAAATCCTTTTTAATTAGATTTAAATAAAAATGTTTTAATATTTACATTTCTAAAATAAGTTTAAAATTTTTAGAAAACATATATTAACTACGGGTCTGTATATAATTTTCTACACTAGGAAAAGTGATACGGGTAATATATCATTTCAACCCGTAACTTACAAAGAAAATTCGGGTTTTATCATTTCAAACCCGCAGTCCCAAGTAAATGAAATAAAATGAAAATCATTCAGGCCTATCATTTCAGCCCATAACAATTTTCCCTTATTTTAAAGTCCGTTTGGGTATGTATCATTTCAACCCATAGTGATTTCTAATCTAAAGGGAACTTGCAGTGTGATAAACTGATAAAATATACAGAATAGCATGAAATAACAGTAACATATGATATAACAGGTGTAATAACAGGTGTGAACATCATATGATAATAATATAAGCAGTTATAACATGTTAATATAGTTCTACAGATTCACAGGGTGCCAATTCACATTTGTATAAGTATAAACATCTGGTGAGATTTACTCACTTGTATTAGCTGGAGATGACAAACAACTACACACAACAAAGATCTTCGAAGGCATGAAAGCATGAATATGATTTGAGAGTGGAGAGCCAAAGATTTATAGCCTTGGATACATTCAAACAAAACAAATATATGAAACATAAGTTTCAAAAACAAGATATACTTAACCATGTTAGAAATAGATGTATAAAACAAAACCAAAGACTTTGCACTTGCTTCCTATGCTGGTTTGCATGGCCTAGGGGATTAATAAGGTCAGGTTTGATCATGGTTTGGATCGGGTATGGGTAGGAAAAGGCGCGGTTAGGTGATGAAGTGGGTAGGAGTTTAAATGTAGAGAATAAAAAAGGTTAAGGCATATATAAGAGTTTTGGTGAACTTTTTGGGCTCGGCTAAGGCATGTTTGGGATCACCCTTTCAGGTTTCAGATCTGGACAGTAGCTTAGGTGATGGATGGTGGTCATATCAAGGTGGTGGTGGTGGCCTAAGGTGGTGGCCTTGGTGGTGGACGAAGGTAGTGAAGCAACTAGGCTAGGCTAACATGTTTTTAAGGAGTTTTCAAGGCTTTTGTGTGGAGTTTTGTCAAGGGGGAGGGTGCGGCCTGGTCAAGTCAGAGGAGGAGATGATGTTAAGTGGTGAATTGTGAGGAGGAGAAGGTGTTGGAGGTGATGGCCAAGGCTATCTAGTGGTGGCCGAGTAAAACAAACAAAGAAAACAAGGCAAAAACAAGCAAAAAAGGAAGGAGAAAACGTAGAAAAATATAGAGAAGCCATTACCAATTTTTCTCTAGCCATGAAAATGAAACGAGGAAGATGTTTTCACATGAAAATGAAGAAAAAGAAGTCAGCTGAAGATAGTATAAGGAATAGCCAAAATAACTGATGTATTGATTGAAAAAGAAACGGTAAAAGAAACGGTGAAACGACTTTACGTTTCTTAGCTTTTAAAACGTTCCATACTTCCTTTTCTTTTAAATCAAATAAAACAAAATAAAATTCAGAAAATACATCTAAAAACCGAAACAAAGTGAAAAAATATAAAAATATATCATTAAATTTAAAGAAAATATAAAAAGAATTAAGGAAATTGCTTAAAAATTGAAAACAGGGTTCAAAAATTACAATTAAAACATCAATGGCTTTGGAAAAATATCTAATTCATTTTAAAAATATTCTAAAGCAAAATTTTGAAATAAAATAATTTATTTATCATTTCTAAAATAAAATAAATAATTAAATTTTCATTAAATAGAATTTAAATTAAGAAAATTGCTTAAAATTGCGAATTAGACTTTAAAATTAGAAATAAATTCAATGCACTTTGGAAACTTTTTATATACTTGAAAAATATTTATAAATAAAGATAAGTACATAAAATAAAAATGAATTCACAAAATAAATATATAAAATTAAATTTAAATAAAATTTTAATGAAGAAAATAGCAGAAAATAAGAAAACAGCCAAAAAAAGAAATCAACACGGTAAACTTTAGAAAATTTATAACATCACAAAATTTTTAAAAAAAAAATATATATATATACCTAACATGTCATATAACACATATTAGAACATGATTTGACAATTAAAAATAAAATTTATAAAATTTAACATAAAGAAAATTGTTAAATAATTCAATGTACACACAATATTGAAAACAGTATAACTTTCACAAATTAAATCGGTTTTCAACGAAACAAAAAGCAGTGTTCGTAAAATTTTATGTACTTCCATAATAAATGATAAAATTTAAAATTTCAGACTTTTAAAAATGTAAATTAAAAGTCAAAGTTTGATTATTTTGACCAAAAATTCACTTTTTGGAAAATATTCTTTTTAGTCATGCTTTGGAATGATAATTCATATCAAAACTAAAGTTTATATTTAAAATAACAAAATTAATCATTCAAAATAAATAAAATAAGTTTTTAAATCAAAAATTCAATTAAAATAATTAAAATATACAAAAAAAATCACAAAATACAGGGTTGTTACGCTCTCTTCCACTCAAAATTTTTCGTCCCCGAAAAGGAATGAGGTACGGGAAAGCATAGAAAAAGATAGAGTGAAACAAGATTAGGACAAGATGACAAGGAGATTGAAATTATACATGATGGCTATTGTTATAGGTAAGTTTTACAAGGTGGAGATGATCTTTCCAAGATTCTCCAAAATTAAGAACACAAGCACGAAAAGGTGGATTCAAAATGATTACCAAAGATCTATCAAAGATTATAGAAAGATGCCTATACCAATCTATAGTAAGATAAGGATGATAAGGACAACCAAAAGATAGTTTGGAAAACAAAATAAGGAAATAAATTTGAAAGCACGGAAATTTCAACTTAAATAGAGAATAAATCTGTACACAAGTTAAATAAATCTTAACTATCTCATATTCCATTATCTTATTATCCAATCATCTTAAATTAACAATTTTTAAAACCAAAGGGTTTGAAAAATAATCATTTATTATACTCATAATGTACTTAATACATTTTATTCTTCTTTATTCCTAATTAAATTAAATTTTTTCCGCTCAATATATTTATCACTTATGTTAAATATACTTACATAATGAGTTTTCTCGATGAATAATAATATGCCATCTCGATGAATAGGTATCTAGTGAGACCACGCCGTTGAGCATAATGAGTTTTCTCCTTACTACTATCATCTTAAATATGTCAATCAAATCATGCTCCCACAATCACAATAATTAAACTGACAGAAAATAATCATACGCATGAAAGCCATATGGGTAATGTAACAACACGCATATTTATCGATTTTATATTTAAATAATTTATGTAAATATTCTATCGATACTTGGAATTTAGTCCGAAAAGCTACTTTTTGCATACTGCCGAAATAGGACTCGGGACCACTTCCATTGAGTTCAAAATGCCGTTTGCGATCTTTTTGAGTATAAGCTTTGATATGTGTGGATTTAGAGGAATTTAGCCACTTTTTACTTAGGGCTTTGGTTTGGGCTGAGCCCAATAACCCCACTTATGTATTCAGTCCCAACCCCTTCTCCTCTTCATTACTTCATTCCTCATTTCCTAATACTCAAGCTTTTATAGCAATGGAGAGTGGAAGAGGAAATAAAAACTCCAAGCCCTAGTTTTCTTTTGCAAATCAAACTCTAGCTCCAAACTAATAGAAGAACCCATTGGTAAGCCTTCTCTTCTTCTTCTCCAACTCATTCTCTTATCAATTTCAGAAATTCCTAAACCTAATTTTGGGAATGTTCTTCTTTTAAAGCTTAGAATCAAGCTTCTTGAGTTGGATTTGAAGAGTGGTTGATTCTCCTTTGCTTTCAAGCTTCTTCTTCAATCGTTTGGGTTCAAAGGTGAGATTTTTATCTCACATCTTAGTCTATAATTATCTTCGATTGTTAGGTATGAATTCCTAACACTTATTCTTGTGCAATTGATTTTGGTGTGGATTGATTTGGTGTATATTCCAATTTTCGATGTTTTGAAATCAAAATCTATGAAAATCCTTTTATGGATATTTGGACATTGATATTTGAGGCGTATCGGAGAGCCGTTAAGGCTGGGTTGTCGCTAGGCGTAAATCCTTAGTCCTTGTCGCTCGATCGATCGCTTCCGGTATCCGTTTGGCCATTTTTGGCCTAGGTTCAAGGAATGCCCTGAGCCATTGATTCAGACGTCTGAAACGTTAGATTCAGACGTCTGAATATTATACTGGGAATTTTTATTCCCCAGTATTCAGACGTCTGAATCTATATTTCAGACGTTTGAATTGGTTCATTTGGAGCCAGAAAGGAAATAGGCTAAAAGTTGCCTATTTCAGACGTCTGAAATCAAAGATTCAGACGTCTGAATTCTGTTTTGGAAACCATTTTATTTTCCAAATTCAGACGTCTGAATTCTGTTTTGGAAAACATTTTATTTTCCAAATTCAAACGACTGAATCCTTGATTTCAGACGTCTGAATCTGCACTCTTTTTGCCTATTTGCCTATTTGCTTGAGAATTCCAACTTTAATCGATTCGTGTTGATTCCCTTTTGTTATTATCACGTATTATCGACTTTGATGACATTTTCTTCGTGATTTTTGGGAATATCCATTTTGATGGATTCGATATCAATTTCTTTGGATTTTATTCACGTCTTTGAATGTGAATTTTAGTGATTGATTGTTCCTACAATCTTTTTGTGATTTGTCACTTTAAAAATATAAAGGTTTCAATACTAGTAGTAAATATCAAAACTCCTTCGTCAAAACGATTACAACACTATTTTATTTACAAAGCTCGTTTCTTAAAACCGTTTTCCAATCTACTAGTATATACAAACCTTTACCTCATTCGTATGAGAAATCTAATTAAACGGCTTAGTAAAACAAGTGGTATAAAATGCTTGCGTTTACTTCGTCGGTTAATTCTTGGACTTGTTCGATTGAACCTCTTGTGACAATTTTCTAGTGGAGATCTACAATTTGTTCGTAAATATTTAAGTTAAGCTAGTGGTTATGGGACATGAAGCTAAATTTATATATTTACCAGCTTAGTGTAATTGACACTTCTTGATGATCATGACGATCATTTTTGTGATTTAGACTAGCGATGTGCGATGTCTCTTTGTCTACAAGGGAGACTAAACCCCGTTTTGTGGAGTTTCGACTCAAATTGGTGGGGTAGCAACCCATGGTCTTCGGCCGTTTGTGGAGCTTCGGCTCAATTTGTGATGGTTAGCAACCATGGAATTAGCGTTCCGTTTGTGATACACGTGTTGGTGAGCTTTTTGCTCCCATTTGTGATAGGCCTTTCCCCCTTTTGTGATTTCTGGATTTCTTGAGATGATTTCTAGAATTTGTGCTTCACCAATTTTCGTGATTTTCATTTATAAGTTTTATCAATATTTGTGCATTGGTGAATTTGTGCATTGGTGAATTTGTGCGTCATTGACTTTTGTGATTGATATTGATATAATCGTCAATGTTTATGGTTTGGTGAACGAAATAAAGAGTATGACATTTCTTTTGATCCTTGAGTAGATTTTTGTGATATTGATTAATCTCTTATTGATTTTCAATTACTTATATATCACAGCTTGGCATTGTGATTATTATGTGTTTAGTCATACCTCTTATTCTATATTGTCTCATCTGATATTTATAGCTAGACTGATCCGTTTATTATTTTCTTATTAAATAATACTTGGGTCAGACCGAGATGTTACAGGTGCTTCGGCTTGACTTCTCACTTGGGATTGATTCCTCTGACTTTTGGCTAACTACTTAGATTAGCAGTTTATTTTGGTGTACACATTTGAGATATAGACTCTAATATGTATACTTATTCTTTTGTGTAGTTCTTGTAACTATTCTTTTGTGACAGTGTGGGTCTTGCTTGACTACTACTCTGATGAACACTTTTATGTGTTTTATATATATATTCATATCTATTTCCGCCTTTGTGATATGAATTATCTGCGACCGATTTATGTTATGTTTATTTCTATATTTGTTTCCGAAGATTATATATAGCCACTGTGTAGTAGCTTTGAGTTTGCGTCGGTATGTCGGATTTCCTCTTGAGATGAAATGCATGTTATTTTTATCTGGCATATCGGTGCTCGCACAAAGCAATTACACGGATGGTCGCTCCTCAACAGCCTTATTCTCCGTGCTAGTTGATAGCATTACTCCGTAGTGTTCTTGGCTAGCGTGGGTATAGAGGTGGGGCGTCACAGCATGGTATCAGAGCCAAACTTCGAAACAATATAGAATAACTTAGCAAGGATCATCGTCCTAAGTCCACCTTAGGAGTTATGTCTTAGGATTAATTCGAGTCGTCGTACCGATTCATCCTATATCCTTCATGATTCCTTGTTTTATCTATCAAGATTGCTTGATATTCATTTTGTGAATAACCTTCTTCTTCCTTCTTTCTTTCTTAAGGAAGAGAAATGGTTAGACCTGGTCGTCCCAGAGCTGGACCATCTAGTGCTCTACCCCAAGATGGAGTTTTTATGACTACCCAGCAACTTCTTGACCTTGTCACGAATGCTCAAGCAGCTGGAGCTAATCCGGAACCTACTCACCCAAAGTCGGGATTTGCACGTTTGTGCAGCGATTATACCAATTTGGGTGGGAAGCCATTCAAAGGTTCTGAAACTATTATTGAGGTCCAGGCTTGGTTATGGACCTGCGATCGAATCTTCATTCGCATGAATCTTGTCGATCTTCACCGAGTTCAGGTGGCTTCTAGTATGCTCCAAGATAGAGCCTTAGACTGGTATGAGCTTCTGATTTCTGAAATAAATGAAGCGGATCTCACTTCGGAAAAATTCCGAGAGCGCTTCGAGTTAAAATTCGTACCAGAAGCTGAGAAGGTGACTTTGGCTCGCCGTTTTATTGACCTTGTTCAAGGTGAATCTTTCGTGGCAGATTATGTCGCGTCTTTTGAATCTCTCTCTAAATACGGGGTTGAATATATCAACACCCCTTTGAAGAAGAACCAAAGATTTGTCTATGGCTTAAACAAAAATCTCAATAAGCCATTACTTCTAAAATTAGAAGTTTCTTTCGACCAACTCATTGATATCGCTCTTCGTCTTGAAGAGGCGGATAGGGAAAATGATGTTGAAGTGGTGGGTTCCAAACCAAGCTTCAACAACAACAAGAAAAGGCCCAGTAAATTCAAAGGCCCTTATCCCAATAAGAAAGGGAAGCAAGCAACCCCTGTGGAAAAGACTTCTTCCTTTAGTCGTGGGGAATGCTATAATTGTGGTTCGAAGGACCATTACGCGAACAAGTGTCCAAAGTCTCTCTCTTGTCGCTACTGCAAAGGTCCCGGTCATGTTATATCTTCATGCCCCAAGCTTCAGGGTAAGAAGGAGGGAAAGTTAAATGTTGCTCAAGCTCCTGGAAACACATCTCGTGATCAAGGTATGTCTCATTCTATCCTTGATGGCACCATTATATTTTGTGATCAACCCGTTCGAGTTCTTTTTGATACGGGTGCATCCCATTCTTTTATATCAAAAGAACTTGTTGACACTTTTTCTTTAAGTGTTGTTGCTTTAATGACTTCTTTGAGAATTGCGAATCCGGTTGGTGGATCCGCAACAATCAGTTTATTGTGTAATGATGTCGAGATTATTTCGGGTGATTTTTCTTTCCGAGCCGATTTGCATGTCATGCGTTACTTAGGCTTTGGAATGATTTTGGGAATGGATTGGCTTAACCGTTATGAAGCTCATATCCTATGTCCTGAGCGGACTATTCATCTTCGACATCCTCAATCTGTTCAGCAGATTTCTATTAATCTTAAAGATTCGGATTCCATCTTGGTTGCATCTTTATATTCTTTAAATCCTCGTGATGACGATAATGACGATGAGGAAGATATAATTTCTCTTATTCACATTGTTCGTGAATTTTCCGACATATTTGAGCCCGTGTTAGGATTACTACCTAAGCGAGCAATTGAGTTCAGAATTAATCTTATCCCTGGATCTCAACCTATTACTCGTCCTCCTTATCGCATGTCCAATAAAGAAAATGAGGAGATGCGCATACAATTATCCGATTTGGAAATGAAGCAATTTATTCGCTCAAGTTCCTCGCCTTGGGGAGCTTCGGCTATTTTTATGAAGATATCCGATGGTACACTTAGGCTTTGCGTTGACTATCGCAAGCTTAATGATCTTACTATCAAAAATAAATATCCTTTACCTCGGATTGATGATCTATTCGATCTACTTAGTGGTTCTAGAGTCTTTTCACAATTAGACTTAGCTACTGGATTTCATCAGCTTCGTATTGCAGAGGATAACATTCCTTTGACATCGTTCCGTAATCGTTATGGATCTTATGAATGGCTTGTTATGCCATTTGGTCTAGCGAATGCTCCGGCTTATTTCGTTCACCTTATGAATAGAGTTTTCAAAGACTTCCTCGACCGGTTTGTTCTCATCTTTATTGATGATATTCTTGTGTATTCAAAAACCGAGGAGGAGCATGAAAAGCATCTTCGGATTGTGTTGGAAACTCTTAGGAGTAACCAATTAAAAGAAAAATTTTCTAAATGCCATTTTTGGCAATCTAGTGTTAAGTTTCTCGGTCATATTATTTCTGAATCCGGAATTGCCGTAGATCCTTCAAAGATTGAAGCGATTCAAAGTTGGAAGAGACCGGAGAGTGTGACGGAGATCCGTAGTTTTCTTGGATTGGCGGGTTATTACCGCCGTTTTATCAAAGACTTTTCTAAGATTGTCGTGCCTCTCACTAGCTTAACAAAGAAAGGTGTTAAATACATTTGGTCGAACAAATGTGAAACTTCTTTTCAGAAACTAAAGGAACTTCTTTCAGATGCTCCTATTCTTGTTATTCCCGAGGGGAATCACGATTTCGTTGTTTATACCGATGCTAGTCGCGTTGGTTTGGATGTGGTTCTTATGCAAAGAGAACGTGTTATTGCTTATGCTTCTAGGCAATTGAAGCCTACTGAAACTAGATATGCCACTCATGATTTAGAGCTCGCGGCTATTGTTTTCGCTCTTCGGATTTGGCGTCATTATTTTTTAGGAGAGAAATTTGTTCTTTATACCGATCATAAGTCTTTGAGGTATTTATTTTCTCAAAAAGAACTTAATTTGCGTCAACAATGTTGGCTCGAGTTCCTTGCTCCTTATGATCTTGATATTCTTTATACACCCGTTAAGGGTAATCGTGTCGTCGATGCTCTTAGCCATAAACAACAAGCTATTGTTTCTATGATGATATCCGAATGGAACGATCTCGATATTTTATCCACTTGCGAAATTCGATACCGTGTTTCCGATTTATGTTCATCTCTTGTTTTATGTAGCCTTGAGGCTCATCCTTCTCTTTTAGACCGCATTCTTGAAGCTCAAAGGCTAGATCCCGACTTGGCTCTTCTTGGCCAAAATATTAAGAATAGACGTGATATTGAAGGTCTGAAAGACTTTGATATCGATTCTCGTGGCGGCATTCGGAGATTTGGTAGACTTATCGTGCCAAATATCAGTGATCTTCGAAAAGATATTTTAGAAGATTCCCATTGTTCTAAATTTACCATTCATCCCAGTAGTAGTAAAATGTACGCGGATATGAAGCGACTTTATTATTGGGAGGGAATGAAATTTGACATCGCTAACTTCGTTAAGTGTTTCATGACTTGCCAACTCGTTAAGGCCGAACATCAAAGGACCGGTGGGTTATTGCAACCTTTAGAAATTCCAATTTGGAAGTGGGACCAAATTTCCATGGATTTTATAGATGGCCTTCCCCGTTCTCGTTCGGGCCATGATAGCTTATGGGTGATTGTTGATAGACTTACTAAATCTGCTCATTTTATTCCCGTTCGGTCTAACCGAACCGTTCCTCTTTTGGCCAAACTCTTTGTTAAAGAGATTGTTAAATTACATGGAGTTCCTACTTCTATAGTTAGTGATCGTGATCCATTGTTTACTAGTGGATTTTGGAAGAGTCTTCAAAAAGCTTTAGGAACGAAGCTTAATTTTAGCACCGCTTATCATCCACAGTCCGATGGACAAACTGAGCGTGTGAATCAAACTCTTGAAGATCCTCTTCGTGCTTGTGTGCTCGATTTTGGTGGAAGTTGGGAAGATCATATTTCACTTGTTGAATTTTTCTATAATAATAGCTTCCAATCTAGTATTGGTATGACACCTTTCGAGGCACTCTATGGAAGGCTATGCCGATCTCCTTCTTGTTGGCCTGAGGCTGGTGAGAAGCTGGTTTTAGGTCCAGATTTTATTCGCGATTCCACAGAAAAGATTGAACTTATTCGACATAGGATGAAAGAAGCCCAGAGTAGACAAAAATCCTATGCCGATAACCAGAGAAGGAAGTTAGAATTTTCTGTGGGAGATCTTGTGTTCATTCATGTTTCACCTATGAAAGGTGTTGTACGTTTCAGTCGATCGGGAAAGTTAGCGCCTCGATACGTTGGGCCATTTGCTATCGCTGAACGTATTGGTTCCATGGCTTATCGCCTATCATTACCGGCTCAGTTTTCTGCCATGCATGACGTGTTTCACGTTTCTCGATTACGGAAATGTCTTCGAGATTCCGATTCTATTCTTGAGCCCGGTGTTGTGGAAGAGATTGAAGTTTCGCCTAATTTAACTTATGAGCAGCATCCTGTTCGTATTATTGCTTCGGAAGTCAAACGACTTCGAAATAAAGATGCTCCGCTTGTGAAAGTTCATTGGTCTTCAAATCCTAAGGATTGTTCTTGGGAATCTAGAGAGTTCATCAAGCGATCACATCCAGACTTACTTTCCCGTGCTCTTTAAGGTGAACCTTTTATTTCAAATTTCTTTTGTGTTGAATATGCTTTTATGGTTGTTACTTTATATTTTCTTCTTAAATATTGCGAGGACGCAATTTCTTTAAGGAGGGGAGTCTGTAACAACCCTCATATTTATCGATTTTATATTTAAATATTTTATTTAAATATTTTATCGATACTCGGAATTTAGTCCGAAAAGCTACTTTTTGCATACGGTCGAAATAGGACTCGGGACCACTTCCATTGAGTTCAAAACGCCATCTGCGATCTTTTTGAGTATAAGATTTGATATGTATGGATTTAGAGGAATTTAGCCACTTTTACTTAGGGCTTTGGTTTGGGCTGAGTCCAATAACCCCACTTATGTGTTCAGTCCCAACCCCTTCTCCTTTTCATTACTTCATTCCTCATTTTCTAATACTCAAGCTTTTATAACAATGGAGAGTGGAAGAGGAAATAAAAACTCCAAGCCCTAGTTTTCTTTTGCAAATCAAACTCTAGCTCCAAACTAATAGAAGAACCCATTGGTAAGCCTTCTCTTCTTCTTCTCCAACTTATTCTCTTATCAATTTCAGAAATTCCTAAACCTAACTTTGGGAATGTTCTTCTTTTAAAGCTTAGAATCAAGCTTCTTGAGTTGGATTTGAAGAGTGGTTGATTCTCCTTTGCTTTCAAGCTTCTTCTTCAATCGTTTGAGTTCAAAGGTGAGATTTTTATCTCACATCTTAGTCTATAATTATCTTCGATTGTTAGGTATGAATTCCTAACACTTATTCTTGTGCAATTGATTTTGGTATGGATTGATTTGGTGTATATTCCAATTTTCGATGTTTTGAAATCAAAATCTATGAAAATCCTTTTATGGATATTTGGACATTGATATTTGAGGCGTATCGGAGAGCCGTTAAGGCTGGGCTGTCGCTAGGCGTAAATCCTTAGTCGTTGTCGCTCGATCGATCGCTTTCGGTATCCGTTTGGCCATTTTTGGCCTAGGTTCAGGGAATGCCCTGAACCATTGATTCAGACGTCTGAAACTTTAGATTCAGACGTCTGAATATTATACTGGGAATTTTTATTCCCCAGTATTCAGACGTCTGAATCTATATTTCAGACGTCTGAATTGGTTCATTTGGAACCAGAAAGGAAATAGGCTAAAAGGTGCCTATTTCAGACGTCTGAAATCAAAGATTCAGACGTCTGAATTCTGTTTTGAAAAACATTTTATTTTCCAAATTCAGACGTCTGAATCCTTGATTTCAGACGTCTGAATCTGCACTCTTTTTGTCTATTTGCCTATTTGCTTGAGAATTCTAACTTTAATCGATTCGTGTTGATTCCCTTTTGTTATTATCACGTATTATCGACTTTGATAACATTTTCTTCGTGATTTTTGGGAATATCCATTTTGATGGATTCATTATCGATTTCTTTGGATTTTATTCACGTCTTTGAATGTGAATTTTATTGATTGATTGTTCCTACAATCTTTTTGTGATTTGTCACTTTAAAAATATAAAGGTTTCAATACTAGTAGTAAATATCAAAACTCCTTCGTCAAAATGATTTCAACACTATTTTATTTACAAAGCTCGTTTCTTAAAACCGTTTTCCAATTTACTAGTATATACAAACTTTTACCTCATTCGTATGAGAAATCTAATTAAACGGCTTAGTAAAACAAGTGGTATAAAACGCTTGCGTTTACTTCGTTGGTTAATTCTTGGACCTGTTCCATTGAACCTCTTGTGACAATTTTCTAGTGGAGATCTACAATTTGTTCGTAAATATTTAAGTTAAGCTAGTGGTTATGGGACATGAAGCTAAATTTATATATTTACTAGCTTAGTGTAATTGACACTTCTTGATGACCATGATGATCATTTTTGTGATTTAGACTAGCGATGTGCGATGTCTCTTTGTCTACGAGGGAGACTAAACTCCGTTTTGTGGAGTTTCGACTCAAATTGGTGGGGTAGCAACCCATGGTCTTTGGGCCGTTTATGGAGCTTCGGCTCAATTTGTGATGGTTAGCAACCAAGGAATTAGCGTTCCGTTTGTGATACACGTGTTGGTGAGCTTTTTGCTCCCGTTTGTGATAGGCCTTTCCCCCTTTTGTGATTTCTGGATTTCTAGAGATGATTTCTAGAATTTGTGCTTCACCAATTTTCGTGATTTTCATTGATAAGTTTTATCAATATTTGTGCATTGGTGAATTTGTGCGTCATTGACTTTTGTTATTGATATTGATATAATCGTCAATATTTATGGTTTGGTGAACGAAATAAAGAGTATGACATTTCTTTTGATCCTTGAGTAGATTTTTATGATATTGATTAATCTCTTGTTGATTTTCAATTACTTATATATCACAGGTTGGCATTGTGATTATTATGTGTTTAGTCATACCTCTTATTCTATATCGTCTCATCTGATATTTATAGCCAGACTGATCCATTTATTATTTTCTTATTAAATAATACTCGGGTCAGACCGAGATGTTACAGGTGCTTCGGCTTGACTTCTCACTTGGGATTGATTCCTCTGACTTTTGGCTAACTACTTAGATTAGTAGTTTATTTTGGTGTACACATTTGAGATATGGACTCTAATATGTATACTTATTCTTTTGTGTAGTTCTTGTAACTATTCTTTTGTGACTGTGTGGGTCTTGCTTGACTACTACTCTGATGAACACTTTTATGTGTTATATGTATTCATATCTATTTCCGCCTTTGTGATATGAATTATCTGTGACTGATTTATGTTATGTTTATTTCTATATCTGTTTTTGAAGATTATATATAGCCACTGTGTAGTAGCTTTGAGTTTGCATTGGTATGTCGGATTTCCTCTTGAGATGAAATGCATGTTATGTTTTATCTGGCTTATCGGTGCTCGCACAAAGCAATTACACGGATGGTCGCTCCTCAACAGCCTTATTCTCCGTGCTAGTTGACAGCATTACTCCGTAGTGTTCTTGGCTAGCTTGGGTATAGAGGTGGGGCATCACAGGTAAACTTGACAAATCCGTCTCAATCAATTAACCGTGTCTCTCTATTTCATAGTTTTCCCAGGGTTATTACAAACCTATATAGCTGACTTGGATCTACCAAATACACAAAATTCTCTAACTTATCGTTAGGGGCTAACTGGACTGTCCGTTCAAACACAATAATCTTAGTGTTAACCTGGCTAATTGTCTGTCTCATAGTTTTGCTAGGCTCACTATGAACCTAGTGGTATTGCAGGTTAACCAGTAACATATCTAAGTTATATATTCCTTTCAGTGTATAAGCCTACTTTTAGTTTTACCCTTAACATAGCCGTATGCGCTGGAATTGTGGACTAATATCAAATAGGGGCTAACAGTTGAAGCATAGGGCACTACCCTACACTTAGTCCCATTATCTGGTTTTCTAATCCATATTCCTTAAATTTAAATATCCTATCATAATTTATCCAATGGATATAAATTCATATAAATTCATGGGATAGATATCCTCTTTATTTCCTTAAAAACATATTTCTTTGTAAATAATTTAACCGTTAAAATCATATTTAAAAATGAGGAAAAATATAGCCATTTATTTATTAAAATATTTAGCAAAAATATACGCTTCTATGAAATAGCTTTCATTTTTGAAATCGATTGGTGGTTGTTACACCTCAAAAACTTAGGCAATCAAACCTCTTTAATTGAAACCATTACGCAAATAACTTATGGCATCACCATGGCCGATATGTAATGTCACGTCCCTTCTTACAAAATCTTTGATAAAAAATTCTAATTTATAAAATCAATTGGCTATAACATCGGAATCATTATTATTCAAACATAGAATTAGATAGGTTGCCGTACCTATTAAGTATAGCGTTCAATGCAGAAAATATATGCATGCCGACATTGATGACGTATGCATCAATATTGCAAAATTGTTGATATCGGGTGCTATAAAACAACTATACCATGCCATATATAAGGGATATTTAAACCATGAGATAGCACGTTATGGCCACAAAGTAGTTAACGTTGAAAATAATACTTGCAGCATCACTGCCTTAAACCATGGCGTCCAAATAGGAAGCATGAGGTACTGCCTCACTATAGTTGATCATAAATAATGATATGTGGCATTATATAAAATCTAGGTGAATACTTACAACATCAATGCTATATGTTTTAGATTTCAAAAAAAAGAAACAAGGGAGGTTGAAATAATTTTAGTATGTTACGAGATCACCTTGATGACATTGATTTGATGTTGGAGACTTTATGATTTTAACCCGAACAGATTCATTCCATACCAACATACGCGACATCATATGCATCCATTCACATTGGTTTCATATTCTTTTGGCATTCATATTGGCATTACGACAACATCGTAATTAATATAAAAAATGTTTCCTTTCTATTAAAAGCAATTACTTTTCACCAACTCTTAACCTTATAAATTTTCTACTGTTTAAAAACAACTTATCAATTTCTTTTAAGAAAAACTATTGCAAATTGTTTTCTTTCGCCAAAATCCATTGCACACAACAAATAATATTGATCATTTAACATTTACTTATAAGGTTTTCTAGCTTAATAAATTCATTTAAAATCACAATCATTTAGGAAAAATCTCAAAAAATCTCTAAAAACCAGAATTCACGTATTCTTTAACATATACAACAATTTTGAGACCAAAATCATCATTTAATTATTTTAATAATTATAACTCAAAATAAATGCCCTTTTCTCCTTAAGATATTCATAAAATATTCCTATAAATTCGAAAATTTTCGAAAATTAAAACCCATCTCCAAAATTATGATGTCCACAACATATCCAAAAGTCAAATCAATTGGAGATCAAAAATTTAGGTTTTCCTCTTAAAAACTATCATAAAAATTCCATAAAAAATACAATAAATTATTATTTAACCAAACAATGGCACAAACAATCATGGCATAATATATACTCAACAACAATTTGGAATTAATCAAAATTCGATAATAATACACATAAATATGATATGTTTACTATTATTCACCTTGATTGGGTAATAAGTTTAAGATTAAATATGTTGATATGATTCTCTTAAGCATTTCTTTGGTTTCCTAAGCTTTTCTCCCCTTAGTTTCCTTAGAAATGGCCAACCTTAATCTTACTTGTTTTTTCATGTAATGAAATGCCAACAAGGACAATTAGAGGGGAAGAGTTAATTATGTTTACGAAATGAGGCCTATTCCTATTTTACCCTTCCTATAAATCCTCCTTCTTATTTGAGTTCTAAACAATCCTTTTAGTTCATTACTTAAGGTTTTGACTAATTTTAATTATCAAATCTCATTTTTCTTATCTCAACACATTATTTAATTTGACTAATCTAATTAATTGTCTTAAATAATGTTAATCAAAATTAGAGGTGTCACATTAATGTTAAAAGTATAATAAAGGAATTAAATAAAACAAATGGTACAAAAGCAATAACGTTTCAAAATAGGCGAAGTGGTCAACCGTCGACTCCAACCGATCGACCGCTCCTGTTGGTGGCGGCTATGGTTTTCCTATCAACGAACGTTCTAGATTTATCCATTTTAACCGATTTTCATCCTATGATTCTAGTACATTTCAACCTCTATATATAAGATACTAGACCACTCACTTTTATTCAAAAATATTTTGGGAACATCAATGAAGCTTTGTCGGTGCATTTCTTCTTAGAATAAGCAATCTCTATTAGAGTTTTAGGTAAGAAATCCTATATACCAATCTTTGTTTACTATTTAATTTTTAATCCTCTTTTCTTCCAATTTTTTTGAATCTAATACATATACAAATCAATTATTGTATATCTCAATAAGAAGAGATTAGAAGGAGGTCATAATGCGCGTTTCAAATCCAAAGAGATGCAAAATTAAGGACGATTATAAGTGGAAACCTTAGTATTTTTATTCCAATAATTGTCTAGCACATTATGGATTTGAACATGCCTTAGGGATTTTGGGTTTACGAAAACAAAATAAAATGAAACCCCAAAAATCATATAATTCGAAATGTCAATTTTGGTTGAAATTCTTAATTGTTTGCATTAAATTATTGGAATATGTAATTTTTGTAGTTTATGGTGATTTTAATTTCTATTCCACTCTTAAAATTCAAATTTTTTTATGAAGTTTTAATTATGCGATAGGGTGTAAAAGTAAGAATTTATTCGTTGTTTGACCATTTATTCCACATGAAAATAAAAGAGAAATCTTATTGTTTGAATTCTTTATAAAAAGGGTTAAATGGAGATTGAAACTATAATTGTAATTTCTATTTTTTTGAGATTATTCCCCGATTTGATGTGATAAATTAACTTGAAAATTTTATCGTGCACAAGTCATTTTATTACATTTTTCAAATATGAATGTTGAATCCTTTGTTAAGTATATCAAAATGTCTTGTTATGAATATTGGAAATTTGGCACTATTGATAATATGGAAAAAGACTTGTGCTATTGTTATTAAAAAGTAATTGACATTTAAACATTAGTTAAGGCAAAATATCTGCACGCACAGAGAATATAGGTGCATATTTATTTATATATTAATTACCGTAAATAACATAATATTCTAACGTATAATTGCATAGTTAATTAGATAATAATTGTCAACAAATCGCCCTCAGGAAGGTAATTGATTTGTTAAGGAAAAATAAGAAGGAATTCTTATATGGCCTAATTAATGGACATAGTGAGATGTGTAATAACATATTAAGTGTGTTGTAAAATATGACTAAATCATAAGTGGTGCGAGGATTGTCAAAAGACACAAAGAAGTCTATCTAGCTAATTTGGCTGTCGGTAGTGTGACTTTGGGCTGATGTGAGATATCACATATGATAAGTAACTACAATAACACGAGGCTAGTCTCGATTGTATTGGGTAAATCTACATAGTTAATCTGGCTACCAGTACCTACGAATAGTCGGGCTAATGTAAGACGTCACCATGAATACAGGTCATAAGACGAATGACCTGCTTCGAGGTTTTGAAGGTATGTAGGGGTTGTTTGAGGGCCCACTTTCTTATCCAAATGAAGTATTAAATGGTCAGGATTGGGTTTAGGCACAGTTAGCGATATATCATAAAGGTCCGCTTGAATAGGAAGCATTAAGTGTCCAAAGAGATTTTCATCAGCTAGATAGATGCCTATGTGTAGTCCACCCTAGGAATAAGTATTAAATGGTAGAGGCCTACCTGAATTGAGATCTTCAATGGTTGGAGTCTGCCTATTTTTCATTAAAAAGAATTATGTGTCTTTGGCTCTATCTCTGGCATTAGACATTTATGATGTTGGTTTTGAGTTATGAGATTGGGAAACCTACTTCGGGAACGGAAGGTATTAAGTGGTTATTTGAGGGTCCGCCTCCTTTCCTGAAGTATTAAATGGTTTTAAACATAAGACATATTATTATCTAAACTATACTACCCAAGTACTAAAATATTAAGGATCGAGGTTTTTATTCACCAGAATCTTTTTGCTCAGACTCTCTCCTCATTACAACGAGTTGAAGATGCTTAAAAATAGAGAGAATGAAGCTTGTGGTAGTTGTTATCTATCTTTTCAAGTTATTTTCAATTGTACCCATAAAATGTATTTTGAACAAAAATGTTGTAACGGTTGTTGTTATGTATCATGACATTTCGAATAATTTGAAATAAATGGGTAGTATTCTTGTTTTTATATTTTATTCCTTACGCTGTGAGTTCTGAATGAATAGATAAATAGCCTGTATCGTTTTTTTAGCAACCAACAACCAGCTTTGGAATGGTTTAACTTTCAACGGTCCTTTTCTGGGTCAGAATTTGGGTCTGTTTCAGGGAAGGTTGTTATATTTGGTATTATGTTTAGGTTACCCGATCAACGGGGAAAATATAAGTATGATTGGCATATTTTTTATTTTTGAAATGGTTTTCCAAAAGGTTTTACTATTAACATACACACACACACACACACTCCTAACTCTATAAATTTCGACTATACAAGTAGTAGCATCCATATTCTGAAAGGATGGGCGAAGTGACTATGGGTTGGAAAAAAATAAATAGTGTTAAATTTATACTCTTACTCCAATTGCCCACCTAATAGAGATGTTGTCATAAGGAATGGACCAAGAAAGCATGATCACAACATATGAAAGCATCTAGAAAGCTAAATAGTACTTGACTTCTTTGTTAGACCTAGATTTTCTTACCATTATGGACCCTATCAGCATATTAAGTGATATGGTAGATATCGTAGAAGGGAAGCTTATAACTCTAAAAATTTAATAGACAATTAATTTGCAATAAGTGAAGAGTTATAAGAAATTAAATAGCAACCATTAAGGTAATTATGAGAGGATAAGGAATTAGCTAAATGGGTAAAGTTTGAATGGGTAGATAAATATCTTTAGAAAACGTTCGTTATGATAATAACCATTTAATACGGACAAAGTTACATTTATGGAGGTAATGAAAAAAATGTTAGGCGTTAAATAAATACTGTAAGGAGTAATATTTATAAACATTTGAAAGTTAGATGTAAAGGAGGAATAGAATAAGCTTCCGCAAGGTGTACATTAATCACCAAAAGAAGACAACCAAATTTTTAAGAGGATTGAGTAGGAAAGTTCAAACGAACGAATAATTAGAATTAATTTTAAATCCTACCCTATGAGGAATTTTTTGATAAACAGGTTTTCTGGAACTCTTTTAATGTTTTTAAAGCGCTTTTCAAAAGATTATTAAATGAAGATCTTATATATTATAAGTTGAAATTATTTTAGAAAGTGGTTTTAGCCAGCTTTGGAAATATACTACCATTTTTTTATGGAAAGTTTGGAAAGATGGTGAAATTTTAAAAGCGGTGAAACATTTTTAAAAACAAAGTGGTGGATGATTTTTAATTGTAAATTTAATAACCTGAAAAGTCGGAAAAGAATTTTCATTTGTTAACTTCTCAATTTAAGCTTGTAGAATTAAAAGTTTTCAACTTTTGGATTTTTCTATTTTTTATATGATTTCTTCTACTTTATAAATTTTGGACGTTCTTTTCCTTAAAATTCCTTTTAAAAGGGTGTATAAATGGAAATAACACATGATTGGAATAAGGAAACATAAAATGAAAAGGATATGAATTTCCAATAAGATAGGTAGGAGGGACGTTACTGTATAAGGAAATACTGAGAATAATAATTGAAATTTAGTTAGTAAAAGAATCGAAAATTTTAATCCACTGATGAATAATATAGGAGAGGAGTAACGGTAAAAAATAGAAGTTATCTTTGTCTACTCCATTTTTCCATCGTTTAAATTTTAAAAAGGTATCCTTGACAGTTGAATAAATTTGGATGGTAATTAATAAATAAGTTGAATATTTTGTATGTAAGGAAAAGCATCTATGTTAAGTGAGAATTTTCTATGTAAGTTTGTCATATTTGAATTTAGAATTTTTTTGAATAAGAATATTATTGGAATCGATAAGAAAAGGACTGTGAAAGATTTTAAGATTTTGAACAAAGTTATAGAAAGTATTTGGTTAAATGACAGTATATTTTGAGTAATAAAGAAATAGATATTGATGTATATTTTAAAATAAAATAATTGTCTTGTAATCAGAAAAGTATTTGGAATAATAATGTCTAGTCAATTATTCTAGAATGATAATTGAGTTCTGAATGTTTTGTGTTAAAGATCCTATTTTCAAAAGGAGCAAGTCTTTATTATAGTAAGTCATTGATAAAGGAGGTTTTTCATAGTTTCTTTTTGAAAATCAAACAATTTTTGAATACTATGAATTAATAGTATAACTTTTAAAGGAATAAGTGTTTGATAAAGATAGTTTTAAAAGGAGAAATTATTTTGCTTCTTCTTGGAACTAAGAAATTCTAAATTCTTGATGAAAGTTTCTAAGTTTATATTTTCAAAAGAGGGAGATTTTGAATTTGGTACTTCATGTTTGTGAAATTTTAAGTTTTAGAAGAAAAGGAGTAATAAATCCTAATTCTAAATTTAATATAATAACTTATTTAAGTGAAAATAGTATATTATTTTGTATGTTATTGAAATTTTGGTTTCTAGGATATGAATAAAATGGGAATAAAATGTACAACCTGATCCGAAAATTTAAAATGAGTCACAAACCTCTATTTGAAGAAGTTGACAAAGTGTAAAGATATTCTAGATCTATAATTGAGTTGTAAATTAGGTTGTCCTAGATAGCTTAGAATGTAACTTTCCATGTTTAATTAATTTGAAGCAGTTTCCGTATAATTTCCATAAATTACCATGTACCAATATATGTATAAAAGCTTATTCTTTGAATTAACAAAGGATGCACCAAAAGGGAAAAATGTGTAGGATATTGATATCCTTTCCATTTATTTGCAGTCTCTTTCATTAGAAGAATAAACTCAAACAAAGCAAAAACCACAGTTGTGGTTAAATTATGGGAGGTATTAATGATAATTTTTTTTAGGGATAGCTCTAATAAATTAAGAATGTGGAGATAAGCGCTCTATTTTACAAATTAGTTTACATGTATAACCACGTATGACGACTAGAAATAAAAACATATATAAATTACAACTATGTGCATATTATTTGGTAATTAATGTACTAGGATCCATGGACACTAATTATGAATTTAACGAGCAGTAAATTTGCAATTGATGAGAGGAATCAAGAATTAAACGGAACTGATTGAGGAAACTTCGTGTGACATTTATGGGAGAATTGGATCTAAGTAATGGAAAAATCTTGGAATTTAGGAACACTTAAAGAGATTAAATAAGGATTAATTGGGGATGGTCCAATTTTGACAGTAATGGTCTGTAATGTCCCACCTTTTTTTACATTTTATGCAGACACACATGTCGACTTAAACCATACAGAAGGGCGGATTGTTATTGGGGTGAATAAGAAAAAGTAGAGAAAGAAAAACAAAAAAAAATCCTGAGCGGAATGACAAAATATGATAATCAAACAACAGTTCATGAAGCTGTTTACAAAACATTTGAATATATTAATACAATACATAATCAGAGTTACACATGCCAGAGAATAATAAATAATAATGCAGCGGAACAATGTGATGCAGTGGAACAAATATAGTAAATAATAGATATAGGAAATAATAGTAGCACAAAACTTCGTCTTCCTCCTCTACAAATAAGGTATTCAAATCCTGAAATTCTCAGGCTGACCCGAGCGAATTGAAAAGACAAAACACTTGAGTCAGAACTAAAAGATCTTGTGTAAGTTAAATCAATGTTAAATAAATATGAGTGTAAACGGCGTCGGAGATGTTTACGGGGTTTGACATCTCCTATCCAGTGTATAACGTGAGTGCAATAACTTAAGAGATGTTTGGGATTCACTTCTCCTAAGGATCCGTTAAACTATCTACTATGCAGTACAATATGCTATTATAAAAGTGTCTACAGTAAAATAAAGTATTAAAATAGCGTTAAGGCGTTACCAATAACCCCCTTAACATATTTTTATATATTCCCATAGTCTGTACAGTACCGTAATTCCTCCGTAAACTGGAGGGATACCAGAGGGCACTCCTTAGGTATGGTATAAAACAAACTCGTAGAAGATGCGCTAGGGCATGTGAACACATCACACGAGGAAATGTCAAGGTAGATATACGATTTACAGATCCGGACAAGTGTTAACGCATAGCAGCTACTACCGCCCACCTCGAAACACTCTCCTAAATCAAAATCGAAGGGTGGCCACTAAAACAATCACAAATCAGAGTATAATATCGAAGAAGTGTGTCCGATAGGAGGAATAACCTTACTTGGCTTGGCGTAGCTCCTGATTTTAGTCACATCTAAGCTGACTCACGGGAGTCAGGGTCACATCATACCTTATACAGAAATCGTTTCCTAAATCATCCTACTACATTTCTGGAATCTCCACCATGTACACAGTAGTTAAAGTGGTTTCCAGTATTGGCAGAGAGTATGACAATATCTGATCCCAGTCTCTTTAACAACCAATCGCTTATTACACACCGGATGGTTCTTTTAAATTTCAAAAGTCAATTCACAATTGATATCAAACTATCATATTGTAACGACCCGGAATTTCTAGTCGTAAATTTTGAACATTTAATTTATTTTAAATGTTAAATGTGGATTTTGAATTGATTTTGAAATAAGGATTTTGTTAAATCGATAGAATTTAGTTGTAATTTTCAATATGAAAATTCAATTGAAATTTGAATAATAATAATTTAATATTGGAATCGGGATAATTGGTGAATCTGGGTATAAACGGTTATGAAATAGTATCTAAAATTTATTTTAAGTCCATTTGAATTTAAATAGCGATGTTGGACTTTTGGATGGAATCAAAAGTCGATAGGTTTAAGATTTGGGATTTTATATTAATTTAATAATGGAATTTAATAATATAATAATACAAATAATCAGATGTTGGTTCGAAGTGAATCAGAATTGTTTCTAATGTAATTATAAAGTTTATATGATTTATAATAGAGTTAATAAAAATTTAAAAGTGAAGTTTTAAGATGGTTTCGACGATTTTGAAACCGCTCGAATTCATCGACGAGTTAAAATAGCCTTTCGAGGCACAGTCTCGGAATTCGACGAAACTAGTTCCATTGGATCCATAATAATTAGTTATTATCAGATTTCAATTTTCGTAGCATTTGGAGTTACCGTTTGCTCATACGGGTGAGAAACGCGTTGAAATTAAAATCGATAATTCAATATTTAAACTCGATTTAAAAAGCCATCTTCCACATACAACCAAATTAGCCCACGAAACACATTCCATTGTGTTCGGAATGCTAGTAAAACCTTATAAATGCCTGTTGGCACACGTTGTTTGGAGATCGTTTGAAAAAGTTGCTTTAATGGATTTAATATTAAAATAATAGTTATTAATGTTTTTATAACACGTTTATCAGCAAACCCTAATCTATTGGTGCCGCCGTCTTCTTTATCTATCAATGGCCGAAAAACATCAATTTTCATCCTGAATTTTCTCCTCATCCACGCAATAATTTCGAAAACTTCCAACTGGAAGATCGAAGAGCGCGAGGAGCTCTACATAGTCAACGGTGGAGATTGGTTTTCGTCGACCGAAGGAAGGGTTTAGGGCCCGCGTTCATTTGTTTTTCACGCACGATTTCTGGTGCGAGGGTGAGGCCGAGATCTATGAAATTGCAGCCGAGGGTAGAGCGCGCCTTGGCGCACATCGTGGCGGCGCCGGATCGTGTTAAAAGTTGGTCGATGGAGGAGCATTTTGAACCCTAGGCCACGTATTGATGGGTTTGGTTTCTCTAGATCGTGCATGTTAAGAAGATGAAGGCTACGGCCTTGATTTTCTGTTTCGAATGAACGGCTGGTGGTATACTTAGTTTAAAAAAAAAATTGTTTTAAATTGGTAAATGAACTTTATAAATTCATATCTTGTGCGTACATTATCAGATTTCGACGAAACTGGCGACGCCGGAATCGCAGAGACGAGTACTACGCAGTGAAGCAATTATGGAATCATTCGGAGAAAGTAAAAATTTAGGTTAAATCGAACGCCGTTTGATTTAATTTAAATTTGAACGCTCGTCGAAAACCCAAGGTGAGTTAATCTCACTCAAATCTGGATACCAGTTAATTTAAATTGCCAATATTTAAATGTTTGATTGGTTGTTTAGCTGAAAATGATAATTATTATCAGATTGAATCGATATTTATTGGTTGTGCTAATATCTGTGGATGTAGGAAAATAGGTTGAAGGGATCCAACTGGATTCCTCACAAATAGTAATTTTATTTATATTATGTGATATATCTCATTAATAAATTAATTTTATCTGCGAGTCTGTGAATGAAGATAAGCGTTATGGATTATACCGCTTATCGAGGTTGATATGATTGAATTTGTGATGGTTGATGTTGTGCACTATTGTGTTAAACCCCTGGACTACACTATACACACACAATTATGGATTGAACGTGGAAATTGGTTGAGTCACAGGTTTTTGAAATAATTTTAGAATTGAATTTTTGAATCCAAATGGTTTTGGAAATAAATCGAATTTAAAGTGGAAATAAACTTTTGAAAAGGAATTTCAAAATAAAAAGTTATTTTTGAATAGCTTAATTTAGTTTTGAAATTTGATTTAAATTTGAATTAAAAATTTGAAATTGAATTCTATGTTGGGAACTTATGATTTTAAAAAGGTTATATATGTTTACATGAATTTAAACCATTTTAGAAAGTGTTGCTTTGGGAATTTAAATTAACCCAAAGGTTTTAACTTGTGTAAATGAAATCGGATTTTTCCAAAAAAAACTATTTGTTTTCAAATGATATAAGCTTTCATATAAGAAATGAATTTCCAATTTGTATTAAAGGAGGTTCAAGTTGAATTGAAAATGGTTTCCCAAGTTATGAATGAATATTTGGAAACATGTTTTGGAAGCTATCAGTTAAATCTTTGATTTAAAGATTAAATGAGCTAATCAAATTGAGATGGAAATTGTTTTGTAATCCGTAAAAGGATCTTTGTGAAACTGGGTGAACTTTGTGGAATAAATCTTTTTGTTTAAAAGATTTGAAATGGTAATTTGTTTAAACCATTTGAAAGAAAGATTTGAATTTTAAAAGTTGTGACTTAATTGAAATCCCATGTCCATATGTTTTTAAATTGACGCTCATTATTCGGTTTAGTCGGGAGGGACTTTGTGTCATATAACCCATTTCGAATAATGATATGTCGATATGGATAGCATTTGAAGACCAGTGGTGAAGACCGGGTATTTTCGAAAACGAAAGGATAACCCGTCGATTGTCTCTGCACTGAGTCGCATCGGTATAGAGATTTTCTAAGTGATGGAAAGTCCGATCGGGATTGTGAATACCCGAATTTGCAAGGGTTTCTTCGGAAGTGCATTCGGTTCTGTTCGAACCCGGAACAGACTTTTATGGATGTGTGTCTGACATTACACTTTGAGATGTAAAGCTGGTTTCTATAAATACATTTCTGTTGGTGGCAGAGATTTATTCTCTTAGCTTTACACCCTTCTCTGAGATGTACGAGCTCAGAGGTTATGTAGTTAATGGTTACTAGTGATACATTCCCAATTTGGTAATGTGGCATGCTAAGTGATGCTGTGTGTTGATGATCATTTGTTGATCATTTGTGATCGAAGCATGGCTTTGTGAAAAAGCATAGCTTTTTGGATGTGACTTCATCGAGCCTTACAACCCGGTAATGGTCGAAACAGGAATCGTGGCAGCAAGGTTATTTGGGGGTAGCTCCCCCTAAGGGTATGACTATTTCCTTCGAGATAAAAAGTGGTATCATGGTATGGAGCCCAGATATTTACTTATGATGATTTTTATAAAAAGTGGTATCATGGTATGGAGCCCAGATACTTTAATGTGTGGTTGTTGGATTGATGGCCCTCGGATAAAGGTCGGTAACGACCGAGGGATGGCATACTTGTGTCAGTTGTTACCTAGTTACAGAAGTAACCCGGCCTTGTGTAGCAAAGATCCGGTTAGGTTCTCGGGGACGTCCCTCCAGAGGCGTTCCATTTTATATGGAAAGTTCCTTTGCCTGACAGTTTGTTGGAAAATCCAAAGAAACAATACGATCCCTGTACGGTTTTAGTTATATAACCTGCCATGGAATGTGGTGGTAACCTGCTATTGAACATTGTAGCTATAGTAGGCATAAGTGTGAAATGCCTATGCTGGCTAGGATTAATATTATACTTTTCCATACTACGCACTAATAATAATAATATCAAAGGATTTTGCATATCAAGCATGTTTGACTATCATAAGGAGAAATCTCCTCCAATTCTACGTATGCATTGTGTGTGCGGTGGGAGGCCTTATGGTAGTTTCATTTTTTCCAAAAGCATAGCGGATTTCTTTTCTTTTCTTTTTGAAAATAACCGTTTTTGAGATCTCACACCAGTTCCACGACTGACTTGGAGTTTATTATTCCCTTTCTAAACTCTGGGCGCCCACCAATTTCCATATGGGCAGCCTAGAGTCAGGTTATCAGGACATTCTGGAATTCAGGAGTTGCTGTGGAGTTCAAGAAGCAAGCTGGATGGTGAGATGTATTATTTATACTATGCATTATCTGCTGCGTTCGGGTTTGTGTGAGACAAATTTCTATGTAGGCAAGTCATTTATAACTGCCAGTGATTGTGTGTTGTTGTTGTACTCAGATGTTGTAGTGTAATAACATATACAGGCCTTTTATTTTAAAGATTATTTATCTATTGTATATTGTTCCGCTACAAAATGTTAGATTCTATTTATTGTTTCTGTTCTTCTTCTATCTTCCTCTTCTTTAAACCCTAACGGTTTGGTTTTCCGGCATTCGACTGTGCGGCATTCGACATAGTGGATGTATTGATGTCGACTTTCGGGCGTCGAAAAATCGGTTGTTACACATATTCTCAAAACCATAATACTTTCGAAATCATTACTTACTTTCGAAATCATATTCACCTTTAAAAATCATATTTCGGAAAATATATTTACTTTCAAAGTCAAGTTAATAATTTATCAAAATATCGTATTTCTCAAAAACCATATTACTTTCAAATCATTTCACTTTGAAATTATATCGTTTCAAAAATCGTAATTTCTTCCAAAAATCATATTTCCTTTTAGGTTAAGTCCTTACTTCAAAATCATCATTTCAATTCATTATACATTAAAATTCCAACTTAGGTTATAACATTAAACTTATTCTCTTTTTTTAACCAATTGAAATGGATATAAACTCTTCCACGTACTTAGTTTGGAAATTTAGAAATAGTTTAAATAATTATAAATAGTTAAAACACTCTAAAATAGTTTAATTATAGGTAAAGTACTTTTAAATTGATTTAAGATAGTTAAATAGATTTAATTTAGATTAAATAAAATTAAAATAGGTTAAATAGCTTAAAATAGATTAATTAGATTTAAAATAAATTAAAAAGGTTTAATTAGTTTTAAAATAAATCAAATTGGTTTAAAATAGATCAAAATAATTTATATAGTTAATATTCGTTAAATAGTTAAATAAATTTGAAAATCTTAAAAATTAGAAAATTTAAAATAATATGTATAATGGTGTACTAAAAATATGGGTTTGAAATTAATACCAAATTAAACTATTCATTTCATTTCAATATATTTGGGCCATTTCAAATTTCCAAATCAACGAACCAAATTTCAATAAACTATCGAATTTCATATCATTTCAATTTATGTTCAAAAATCAATACGGATTACTCCAGTTTCAAAAATATTCAAGTTATTTTCAAAACAAATTTAGTAATTCAATTTTGATAGAATTTCATTTATACATAAAAGTTTAAATTAAACTTCCGATTTAATTTCTTAAAGAAATTCCTTTTTAAACCAATTTGTATTTCAACACTAAACTTGATTTTTCTATAGTACTTCAATTTATATAAATTGAATTTTATTTTAAAACATTAATTGATTAAATTCAAAAATTTAAGGATTTTAAAATCATTTAATGTAACAAATCGGTATCCGTATATAATTTTCTACCCTAGGGTCAAGTGATACGGATATTTATCATTTCAATCCGCAATTTAAGCATTTTACGGTTGTATATCATTTCAAACCGCAATCTCGAATTAAATACAAATCCATAACAAACTTATAATTTATAAACATATAAAACATAACATTCATTCAAGCAACATCAACAATCGACATTCATTACAGACATTATCCAAATCAGTCAATAAATACCAATATAGGACTGATAATCAATAACAGGTATTTAACTGGCAATTTATATTCAATAATAAATTAAATAATGATTTAATTCAAATAAATTCAAATTAATTGAGATGATGATTCAAAATATACCAACAGTCATAAATAAATTCCTAATCACATCATAAATTAAATTTAACAAACATAAGAAATCATAGAAGTTGTGAGTGGGTTAAAACACTCACCTTTGAATTTAAATTGAATTTAAATCCAACTTAAGCTCAAAATTCAAACAGTCTCAGAATTCGTCCAAACATGTGTCAAAATGTCCACAATTCCAATACAATCCTAGCAGAGAAAACCGTGCATGAAACAGACCTCATATGTAAAATTTATACGAGTTAGAACGAGTTGAAATTGAAATTGAAATTTAAAGTAAAAATAAAAAGAAAAAAAGAAAAGGGATACCACTCCTATACGGCCACGTCAACACTCCTTCTGCCTACCCTAGCACTAGCTACAGAGCGTGGCTCTCGATCTCGATCTAACACTGCAACGCCGCCGCCACGTGCTCTGACAACGCAGTCACCACCGCCTGACCTCTAGCCGCGCCACCTGAGTGCTTCCGTACGACCACAACAGCGACACCAATTGCCCCATTGGCCACGAATGAGGGCAGCGGTTGAAAATAGGCTAAATCCTAATTGAATTGTTCGCCTCGTTCAGACCGTCAACCCATCACCAAAGCTACATGGATGCGATCCCCTCGTCTCTCTCCATAATATGGTACCAGTGAATCGTCGATCCATCTAAGTTCATCGACTATCAACAAATGGCCGAGACTTGTTCTTCAATTTCTGGACATACCGAAGTTCAAATTGAAAAGCGAATTACAGATCTAAGATGCGCTCGTCGAGAGCTTCAAATCGATATATAATTCAATATGTATTGAGGAGTTTGAATTTTGAAGTTGAATTTTATATTGAATTTGGAGATTTAGGGTTTTCAGCCATTGAGAAAGAGGAGCAATAGAAGTTTCTATACATATAGAAATGAGAAATGGAAAGGATGCTAGGGTTTATAATCAGATATATATAGGCTGAGAAATAGAAAGGCCGCTAAGGTTTATAATCGGGCATTATATAGGCAGATCTGTAATAGGAACGAGTGGATTGTTTCGGCTTGAAAGTTGAACTATAAACAACCCGAAAAGCCCGTTCTGACTCTGCAACGAAAATGGGTCAACCCTTATATCAATATAGATGCTATCGATATTTTTAAATTCAAGTGAATAGATTTCAGGCCTATTTGCATTGTATGAAGAATTTATGCCAAAATCAACTTTATTTCAAATTTATTTCAATTGATTTTAATTAAACTAATTTCTAGGCATTTCGAGTCTGTAAGATCAAACGACAAGTCCGATCGTTATGAAACTTGAAATCCTACAATAATTCACTATTGCGAACCAGATGAAACTGGTTTCGTCGAAATCCAAGACAGTTGCCAAAATGGCTATATTTCAGTTAATTAAATAATTAAATCAATTTTCAATTCTGATTCTATAATTAACATATTTTATCACATTTGGTTACTTAGACATTTATAACAATTTAAAACAAATTTTCAAGTTAATTCAATGTTAATTACTTCAAAAAATTTCATCTTTGCTTCCAATTTCAATAATTTCAGCAATTATAAATCAAATATCCAATAATTCCATTTAATTGACCTTTCATCATATTATTCAGTCCATTATTATCAAATAGGTGAAATTAACATTGGTCCATGATTTATTACACTAATATTCTCAAATTTCCTCTTAATCTCCATTAATGTAATATTTAAATACTTAATTTCATTTAATTGCAATTAATTCAAATATTATAGTTTTAAATTCCAATAAATTGATAAATCTTTATTTCCATTCTTTTAATTCAACTAGTTGTCATAATATGAATTAAATTAACATTATTTCCAATTGTTACCTTAACTTACACCAACATAACATTAAATTTATATTTATTGCAATTGATTACAAATTTTAATTTAATAGACTAAATAAATGGTTAATTTATAATAATTGTTACCATTAACGTTTAATTACACTAATAAGTTATTATTAACAAACAAATGTTACAATTGCTTATATAACACTGTTCTTATCCAATTATCATTAATTATATATATAATAATCCATCAATTAGTTCAATGTCTACACTTGTTTCCTTATATTAAATTCATAGCCAAGTATAACATTTGAATTATTTTCATTAATTAGCATTTCATTCAATTCATTAATTATTAACTTTAACTAACCTCGTTACGTTTCATCTTAGTTATTATTTCATTTTTAATTTACAAATTTTTATTTCTTTCAAATATTAAATTACCAAAATCCTATTAAATCGACAAATTTAATTATTGCAAATTTACAGGTCGTTACACTCTCCCCCACTCGAAACTTTTCGTCCCCGAAAAGGAAAATGAAGGGGTAAGAAAGAATAAAGTAATCAATATACCTTGTTCAAAATATTAAATTCATAAACAATAAATTTACAACATAAAATAATTTAAACAAAATATATAAATTTATAAACAATCAAATCTTTCATTTTCAAGTGAACAAAGGTTTGGAAAACATTTCAAAAAAAATTCTAAGTCCAAAATTTACGAAAAATTTCAGCTGAGTTTCCTTTGGGCGGAGAGGCTCGGGAGAAAATATAATATTAAATATAACAATATATATCATAATATCTCAAAATAATATATCCTAACGACAGGAAATTATATATAATGGCGCTAGAAAGCCGTAATCCGAGAACGTACCTATTTGTCGGGCAATTAACACTTAATTATGAAATCAAAAGGAGTAGCAATTGCTTCAATAACCTGTATTTCACTTATATAATCCAAAACGAGTTAATGATTATATAAAATGAAATATTTAAAGTTTTTTCAATTAATAACAAACAAATCAATATAAACAACAATCATTGGCAACTATAACATACAATCATAAGATGAAATCAATAAAATCAACTATCCATCCTTAGCAAACAAACAAATGGTTTGTTCAGGTTAAGAAATTTTTAATCGCCTAGAATGACAAATAAACTACAAAGTGCACCATTTACTCAATAGTCTTAGGTGAAACTTGATACATTATTCATAATCTTAGCAATTAAAAGTATCCTATCCCAAACTACCCATAAACCAAAATAAACAATAATTTACACTATACTTTAGTAATTCTTATTAAATTCCTTTCTCAACATTTACAGTTTTTATTTTATTGTCTTTTCATTCATTCTTTTATAGTATTCGTGTTGCATTCAATTTCTTAGCATATCAATTCATTAACTTAAGTTTCTAATTACTTACTTAAAATACTTACTTTTCTATCTCATTTTATTATAGTAATATTTCAGCTATAACTTAGGTTTATAACAACTATAACATCAAATTCTTATTTATTAAAGAATTTCACTGAATACCTTCATTATTTTAAGTTTTACTTGTATAAGGTCCTATTACATTTTCTTATTAAACATTTCAACTTTTAATATTTGGTAAGTTATATATATGTATGCTTTAAGAATGCAATTGAAAGTTATACAAGTTTGACTCATTTCTTTTGATTAATTTACTGTTCAATAATCATATCCTTTTTATTTACAGGTTACAAGCTTCAAAGTTCTTATATATTTCATTTATAACCAAGCATTCAATTTCTTATTTTCGTTTTGGAGGTTCCAATTATTAAACAGTTAAATTCCATTTCACTATTTAAAATCCCTAATTCAAAGAAATTTAAGAACTAAATACCGGGTTCGATTTCAAATATGTTAAAATAATAGTTAAATGTATATACTTACAGTGTAACGACCCATAAATTTTCGATGTCAAATTTTTGTTATTTTAATAATATTTTATCAGTTAATACTAAAAAAATAAAATATTGCAATTTTATAATGGAATGATAACTAAATTTAGACTAAAACAATGTTAATACAAGTCAATTGTCAACAATCTAAATGAAACTCCAATTCATTTTATTTAAGCATGATACGTTTGGTTATAAAACTAAATATAAGTAACAAATGTAAACATTTAGTTATTGTACAAAATAGATAGTTAATGGTAACTGAATAAGATCAGTATTGTGTAAGGAATGATAATATGGGTGGTATTAATGGTTACAATGATTTATAGTTGGATGTAAAAGGTAATAAATTTATGTATAATTTGGGTAATAAAATAAGTTTATTTATGGAGTTGGATTGGTTATATTATCTTAGGCTATAAACCAAATAGAAGAGAACAAGCGTAAATCTTAAGGTTATAATAACAATTATTATATATTACCTAATTTATTGGTTAATCAATTTATTTGAAATAAAGTCCTCTTGAATGTTAAGTAATTTTAATACTATTTTGGAGGAAACGTTACTTAATGATTTTTATGTAACGACCCGGAATTTTGGGTTGCCAGATTTGAACATTTAATTCATTTAAATGTTGAATGTATTATAATTTGAATTTTGAAATAAAAGACTTTGGTTAAGTTAATAAAATTAGTTAAATTTCGAATTCGGGAATTTAATTGAAATTTGAATAATAATAATTTAATATTAGAATTGGTGTAATTGGTAATTTTGGGTGTAAATAGACATAAAATTAGATTCTAAAGTTTATTTTAAGTTTAATCGGATTTGAATTTTTATATTGGGCTGTCGGATTAAATTAAAAGTCGATAGATTAAACTTGGAATTTTATATTAATTTAATAATGGAATTTAATATTATAATAATGCAAATATTACAATTTTGATTTAAACTGAATCAGAACGATTTCTAATGTGAATATAAATTTCATACGAGTTATAATAGAGTTAGTAAAAATTTTAAAAGTGAAATTTTAGATGATTTGACGATTTTGAAAATCGCTCGATTTAATCGACGAGTTAAAATAGCCTTCCGAGGCACAGTCTCGGAATTTGACGAAACCAGTTCCATTGGATCCGTAATAGTTAGTTATTATCGGATTTCAATTTTCGTAGAAATCAAAGCTGTCGTTTGACTCCGGCAGCTTAAAACGCTTTGAAAATACTTTAATCGATTTAATTTAAAATTGATTGTTTATTTTCGAAACTCGCGTATATGATCGAATTAGCCTTCGAAACACGTTCTATTGTGTTCGGAACGTAGGTAAAACCATAGAAACGCCAGGCGGCACGTGAGATTTGGAGATCGTTAGAATAAGTTGCTTTAATATGAATTTAATAATATAATATAGGGTTATATATATTTATATTCACGATTCACTCAAAGAAACCCTAATGAACTAACAGCCGCCGTTTACATAAATAATGGCTGAAAACAATCCCTTTTCTTCCCAAGTTTTCCATTAATCCACGCTTCAATTCGAAATTCTTCCAACATGAAAGTTGTAGAGAGTGCGAGGATCTTCAGATCCAACGGTCGATTTCATGTGAAGCTGTCGTTTGGAGGTGATTTATGGCCGCGTTTGTCGCGCGTTTATGCACGACTTTCGGTGCAAATTGATGACCGAGCTCGCTGCGTTTCGTGGTGGTAGTGCGTGGGGACGTGGGCTTCGATGTGGAGGTCACCGATCGTGGGTTAGATGATCGTGGGGAGGTCGATGTTCAACCCTAAAGCACGGTGTTGGGTTCGGTTCTTCCTGGAGGCTCGCGTGGTAAGGAAGAAGAAGGTTTTTGTTCGTGCGAACTTGATTCTTGGGTTCCAGATCTTGCGGCTAGAAATCGTTGGGTATAATTATATTTAATTGAAAAGGAATTAGTTTTAAAATTTATATTTAAACTTTATAAATTGATATCTATTTCGAACGTTGTCAGATTTAAACGATTTTGGTGGCCTCGGAATCGCAGCGACGCACTCTTTACTGCAGCGTAGATCCGGTAGCGTTTGGGACTTGCAAGAATTTTAGGTTAAATCGAACGCGGTTTGATTTAATTTAAAATTCAAATGCTTGTCAAAAACTCAAAGTGACACATCTGGAGTACTAGTTAATTTAAATAGTCAATATTTAAATCATTTCTTGATTGGTTGAATATGATTGAATCGATATATGTTGTTGTGCTAATATCTGTGGATGCAGGGAAACAGGTTGGAGGGATCCAACTGGACCCCTCACAAATAGAAAATTAATTTACATTCTGTGATGTACCTTATTTATTATTCTGTGATAATTCGTTTAAATCCTGATATGCTGCGTTTTGTTTATATACTGTGATGAATTAAATTGAAAATTTAAATTGTGCTGTGCTGTGATTGGGTGAATACATCTTGAAAACTTAAAATGTAAATAGACAAATTGACTTTAAAGGATATAAAAGAAATTACCAAGTAAAGAATTTAAAAAGGAATTAAATTCAAGGAATTTGTTGATAATATGCAGTGTTTAAATTTGTGGTTTGGAAAGGAAATTGAGAATTGTTAAAATAATAGCGAGATTTATTTTAAAGAATGAGAAATGTGCTTTCTCCTGGAAGTTTTGTTTTGTTTTAAGAAGGCTTTCAAATCTATAAATTTGCAGTTTAAATATGTCTAGAATATTTTTGGAAAGAAATATTATTTTAAAATATTTTTTAGAGAAATCAAATATTTGATTAAGCAATTATGGTATTTAATTATTTTGAAAGATGCATAATAGTATTCAGTTTTCAAAAGAAATTTTTAATATGAATATTTGATTTAATAACCTTATTTTAAAAGTGGAATTTTATTTAAAATACTTAGGAAACCCTATATATTTCCTTAGGTATTATTTTCAATTAAACAATTTCTAGATTTTATTTTAAATATTTTAAAGTATATTTGAAAGTGATTTCCAGGAGATAGCAATGTGTTTAAAAATAAAAGGAGTTGTTTTTAAAGTATGGAAAGGAATTTTACGGGATGAACTTAAAATTGAATTGGGTAAATCGTGATTGGATTGATAAAGAGAATTCTTGGGTTATCCTAAAATGGAACTATATTCCCTGAGATACCAAGTACGTTTTTAAAGTTGGTTTTTGAAAGGTTAGGAGTTTTAAGTTTTAGTTAAAGAATGGTTTCAAGAAAATTATTTAAGTTGTAAGAATTTTTGAAGTGAACATATATTAAAGTAGTTATAGAAGCAATTATTTTTAAAGGGTAATTAGAATCATGTTTTAAAGAATATTATTATCATTTATACTTTATAAGTTGTTCTATTTTAAATAAAATCAATTAAAACTTTATTTGAAATTGTATAAGGATTCATAAATTTATGCCTAAAACTAGTATGACTTAACTTATTTTAGAGTTAATTGTTTATATTTTATAAAGCAGTTTTATTCAGAATATTTTTTTAAAAGTATATGTATATTTTAAATTAAGTATGTCAGTAGATTTGATATGAATGGTTTTAATGTATCTTGAGGGATAAAGTATTTAAATTATTTTAAAACTTAAATATGGGTACTTGGATGTTTCAGAGGGAATAAAGATTGAGAATCTATTCCATGAGGAAATTGGATTTGAAAAGTGTTTTCAAAAGAAATTTTGAAATTGGAATTATATGTCGTAAAGATATTTTGAGGGAATAAATAATTGGGAATTATTTATTCGTGTGATGGATGTTTGTGAATATTAATTGATAGTTAAATCACCGACTATCAATATTGGACAAATGCGTTGATCGTTTCGAAGAGTCCGGGATCAAGATTTATTTCTCGAAAACCACTTCGATCCGGTTTGTACGTTTCGTGGAAAAACTTGTTCGGAGTCGAAGATGGTGCAATGAAGTGCAAGGGCTAGTCGCTACTAATCCTGAGGATATTTCCAAAATGGATGTAGTAGGAGTAGTGCCTTCGGTTCCGTTCGAACCCGAGACGGACTTATATGGCCGAATGCTTACGGAACATCGTCAGGTGGGCGATGGGCATTCTAAGTGAAACGTTCTAAAAGGTAACGCTTAGCCTCAAGCCTCATCAAATAGGAATGACTGAAAATCAGGGGTTATGCAGCAAGGCTTCGTGGGTAGCCCCCACTTGAGAGTAAGGTCATCCCTGTCTAGATGTCCCTTTTTATTTCGTCTTAGTGGTGCGGTTGCTGATCCCAACCGCGGGGTGATCTTATTCGAAACTGTCCAGTAAGGGATGGTTCCGGTCTTGTGTTGTAGGGGAGCGGGCGTACTCCTCGGTACTGTGATCTAGACCACGTATTGTAACAGGTGGTACCCTAGTGCCTAGTCATTGTTGGAAATCCATTCTCCCTACGATCCTTTTACGAGTTTTGTTTGTATTACCCACTCTGTGGCTAGTAGCTGGAATTTAATAGATGTAACAATTTCGGCTATTTTATAAGTATTTGTATATAGACCCTATTATAATATCATAGGATTTCTATAAAAAGTGTTTTAGCTATCGTAAGGTAAAAACCCGATATGTTTATTTGTGGCATGGTCTTACGAGATGCTTTTGTTTTTAAAGGATTTTTGAAACTTTAATAATCAATTTGGATGCATTATTATCAGCTGGTATTCTAGACTGACTCGGGTGTTATTTCATTATAATGCTCGGGTCAGACCGAGTATTATATGTTTTAGGACAGGATGCTTTGGAGAAGGAGAGGAGCTGGAGCCGAGACGAATTCTTCGTACTTGTATATATATATATATATATCCGCTGCTATGATTGTATGATTGTCTGACTGATAAATATTGTTGTATGAGATACTCTGAAGATATGATGTATAAAACAGATATAGTTTCATTTTGTGTAAAGATCTATTATTTACTATTATATTTTATTCCGCTGTGACTGTGAGATTCTGATATGGTCTAGTTTCTTCTTCTTCTATCTCTTCTTCTTTAATCCCTAATGGTTCGTTTTTCTGTTCCACTTGAGTTAATTGATGTAGAATAGTGTTTACTCTAGGGGTACGGATTTGTGGGCTGTCACACTTGGTATCCGGGCCAGGTTGACGACAACCTAGGCTTTGGTGGGGAAATTACTCATTAAACGGAGTCAATAGTACTCTATAATGAGTTGAGAGTATTAATAACTATGAGAGCATACTTGTTAGTGAATCTAAAATTGTTCCCATACTGTGTTGACTTATCGGTTGAGTGTTTATGAATTCTGGTCGGTACGGAAAGTACAACCGTATCGATAGGGGTTTCTAAACTCTTAAACAAGATAAACCGACATAGTATTGTTTTTAAAGAGGGTAAATGAAATAATTTTACCTGAAATTATATATCGATATAAAAGAAATAATTTTCTAAAATTATTATATATATATTTGGATGATTGGTTGTTAATACTATAATCAAATAAGAATCTAAAATTTGCTCTAAATTTTGAAATGGATATAACCAAATAAAATTCTATGAGTATAAATTATAAAATAGAGGAATAACTAAATTTGAACTGAACCAGAATTTAAATCCCGGAAATTTTGAATTTTTTTTAATATATTGGAAACATTGTTTGGAAATTTAAATCTTGTGAATGTTGGAATGTTTTCCAAAGTGTTTGAAGGCAATAATGGAATATTGTTTTGGGAAAGTATTTTTGAATGGAAACTGTTTTGAAATGAATTTGGGAAAGTAAGGAAGCACTGAACTCACTTCAGTCGCTGGAAAATAATCCTGATGATGTTGGCCACATCATTAGAATTCATTTTCGAGTTTGTAAAGTGATGGATTGCTACCAAAATGGTTGGTTATGATATTGTTTGGACTGGTTGGGTATAAAAATTGTTTTGGAAATTTCAAAATAGGGAAATTGTTTTGGTACAACCAAGTTGTTTTGGAAATACGGAGATTTGATTTGGTATACCAAGTAGATATGAGTAGATTATTATTTCAAGATGGTTTTGAAATAAAACCGGGAAATAGAATTCTGGAAAATTCTATTTAAATAATGTAAAGTTAAAATGAATCAACTATTAAACTTATTAAGTGAAGTTGATATTAATAAGAAGGAAATGGAAGTTTTAATCTTGGAATTAAAATTTTACTTGAGTAAATGGAAGTGAATAGAAAATTTGAATTTAACTTGGGATAAGTTAAATAAATTGAATTTAGAATTAAATTGATTTGGATTAAATTGAGATGTAAAATAACTTGATAATTATGGGTCATTGTGTAATAAATTGTACTCATAAGCTAGTAAGTATTATACTTATAATTTGGAATTGTGAATTTAAAATGGTGCAAAGAATTAAATTGAAGAAAATTTGTGTAACGATCGCGATTTTTCGTTGCCGAAAAATCAAACCGTTAGGGTTTAAGAAAAAGAAAGAGGTAGAAGAAGAGAGAAAAGAGAGAAGAAACAGAACAAACAATCAGAACAGGAAACAATAACAGAATCTCACAGTCGCAGCGGAACAATATATAATAGATAAATGTACATTCATTTAAAACAAAGAACTATACATTTTATATATCACATTACATTACATCAATCAGAGTGTACAACAACAACAGCGGAAAAGAAATACTATATATACAATAGATAATAGACTACGCTATCTGGCTCGCCTCCAGATCTGCACAGCAACTCCCGAATCCAGAATAACCTGACAACCTAACTCTAGACTGCCCGTGTGGAAAATAGTGGGCACCCAGAGTTTAGGAAAGGAACAATAAACTCCAGGTCAGTCATGGGACTGGTGTGAGAACTCAAAAACAGTTTATCTTTAAACAAGCAACAAGAAAATTTAAATTTTTAAATCCGCAATGCTTTTTGGAAAATGAAACTACCATAAGGCCTCCCGCCACACACACAATGCAAACGCAGAATTGGAGGAGATTTCTCCTTATGATAGTCAAAGATGCTTACTACGCGAAAATCAAATCATTTTTTGATATTATTACTAGTGCATAGTGTAGAAAACAATTTCGAAAGTAGAATATAAATCCTAGCCAACATAGACATTCCGAACTATGCCTACTATAGCTACCATCCAAACAGTGGTGACCACCATAAGTGAATGGCAGGTAATACAACTAAAACCGTACAAGGCGCGTATTGGAGGAATGGATTTCCAACAAATGGTCAGGCTAAGGAACTTCCTACTGCCACATGGGATCGCCTCTGGCGGGACGTCCCGAGAAACTAACGTTACGGTTAGATCTCTGCCAACACAAGGCCGGGTTACCTCTGTAACTAGGTAACTACTACACGAATATGTCATCCCCCGGTCCTTTGGGACCTTTATCCGAGCGCTCGCAACAACAACACCACACAGTAATAGGTATAGTGTATCAACATGAGTAAGTATCTGGGCTCCATACCATGATACCACCCTTTACCAGAAGGAAATGACATACCCTAAAGGGCGCGACCCTCATAACCTTGCCGCATATTCCTGTTTCGACCATTTCCGGGGAGTGAGGTCCTGACGAAATCTCGTCCACAAAGCTACGCTTTGTGTAACAAAGCCATGCTTCGGGTCCACAGATGACCAAAGCAATAATCACAAAGATAAATGATCAAACAAATGATCATATCACAAATGACCAACCAATGATCATCACACAGCAGCACTCAGCATGCCACATTACCAGATTGGGAAATATCGCTGATAACCTTCAACTACATAACCTCTGAGCTCGTACGTCTCAGAGAAGGGTGTTAAGCTAAGAGAATAAATTCTCCGCCACCAACAGAAATGTATTTGAAAGAAATCTGCTCTATCTCTCAAAATGTAATGTCAGACACGTAACCATACAAGTCTGTTCCGGGTTCGAACAGAACCGAAGGCACTTCCAAAGAAGCCCTTGCAATCCGGGTATTCACAATCCCGATAAAATTTCCCATCACAAAGGAAATCTCCATATCGTAGCTAACGATGCGGAGACAATCGATAGGTCATCCTATCATTTTCACAAATACCCGGTCTTCAACACCGGTCTTCAAATGCAATCCAAACGACGTATCGCATATTCGGAATGGGATATATGACACAAAGGTCCTCTCCCGGCTAAACCAAATAGCGAGCGCTTATTTTTAAAAATAAGTGTGCATTCAATTCCAAACAAACACAATCAATACCATCCAAGGGTAAATATTGATAGTCGGTTATTTAACTATCAATAAAGATGCGCCACATCATCAGATTCCAAATAATTTTTCCAAAATTATTAAGTCCCAAAATATCTTTACAAGATATATATACACAATTTCCAATTAATTTCCCAAAGTTATTTGGTTTACCAAAACACCTTTACACGATAAAATTTCCACACTTAACCATTTGAAAACCCATTTCAAATTACACAACTCAACCATTTGAAAACAAATTTCAAATCCCACACCTTAACCATTTGAAAACAAATTTCAAATCACACACCTTAACCATTTGAAAACAAATTTCAAATCACACACCTTAACCATTTGAAAACAAATTTCAAATCACATATAAATCCTTACCGATTTATTTTTAAATTTTACGCTCCAAATTTGTGAATTATATTTCCATCTTTAAAAATAAATCAACATTTATTTTTAAACAAATTTCCCTTCCTATTTATAAATTCCAAAGTGAATTTCCAATTTCCCAAATATCTGCACATACACGATTTCAAATCAATTTCAAACTATTCACTTCGATTTACCTTTAAAAGGTGAATCCTCAAAAACGTTCCTTTTATATTGGAAAAAAAAAAACATTCCCATACTTATTTAATAATAAGTAATTCACAATTTAACTTATTTTCAACAATTTGGAAATATTCAATATACTTAAGTTACCGTTAAGTATTTTATTCCATTCTCTTTAAGAAAACATTCCTTTATTCACATTTATTTGGGTTAAAAACGAATGTTGCGTAAGACATCGTTACGACAACCCAAAAACACTAGTATATGGATTTGAAATAAAAAAATGGATACATAAATCCACTACTATTCAAAATATTCCCTTCTGTTTCTCGAAAACATCTATTTCAACAATCAATGTTGAAATCTATGTTTTCAATACTCAATACATTTTAAAACACCTTTAATTCGTTTTAAATTCCATTTAAAACATTCCTTTCCCAAAAACAAACCCATTTTATTTAATAATCTATTCAATATTCAAAATAGTGAATATAGCCCACTTAACAAATTCCCATATTTCAATTTATCAAATTCGATGAATTTCAAATTTATAAACATAGTTTATAAATTCCATTTCTATTATAAACCCCAATTTTATAAATTCCTTTATTAATCCGATGCAATTTACATAACCCAATTTCATACCCAAAAGCCATATTGTAAGTTAAATACTTATAATATTATTTATTTACCAAATCGTTCCTTTGAACTTCACCAATTTAAAATCTTATCACTTACAAGATTTCTTTATGGTTTATAATAATTTCAACTAATGAAATCTTCATTTATTAACAATTTCAACAAACCCCCTTTTTATGCCCCAAATTCATTTTTATAAGTCAATAACTTATAAAACTTCACTTCCCAATAACCATTCTTTTTATAAATTTCACAAATTATATATCTATAGATTTATAATGAAATTCATGTTATACATCAACTCAACACTTTATAAACTCATTTTATAATCCCAAAAATTCTATTTAAAAATATCAATTTAAAAAAAAATCTTTTATATTCATCCTTTATAAAAATTCAAAAATCTAAAATTTAACTATTTTATAAATCTATCTATTTTAAATTTCCCTTTTGTTTATATTCCATAAAAATCATAGTTTAATAATTTTAAAATTTTAAATCTTAATTTATTTTAAATTGCATCAAGTTCAAAATTTTACTAAAAACATATACTTGAAAATTTTCTTTAAAATCCCTTTTTAAATTCAAATCATTATTTTTAACTTAAAAATTTTGAATCCGATAATGCAACAGCATCATATGGTCAATTACGGGAACTAACAACATATGTCGATATGAACATCAACAATAACACAATATCAATAATCAAATAAATATGTGAGGAATCCAGTTGGATCCCTCCAACCTGTTTCCCTGCAACCACAGACGTTAGCACAATACCAATTCCACTTCGAGGTGGAATATCGCGGTATATGGGATTTTATAAATATCCGCTTAATAACGGCGCAATAGGGTCTCATCCGCTATACGAGGCGGGAAATCAAATCCGATATATACATATGCCAATATATATATATCGCTATATATAATATATATCCTATTATATCTACTACCACAATCAATCAACAATTATCGATCAATATTAACTATTTAAAATTTTAAACAAAACCTTTCGATTGAGTGAGGAGTTCTCACCTTGATTTTGTTTCCGTTTTCGCGTTCGTTTCGAATAAAATTAAACGAACGTTTAATTTTACCCGAAATTCATACGAGCTCCAATCGACTCCAAACCAGCTGCATTGCGAAGAGCTCGGCGATACGAAGCCAACGCAAAAAATCTCGTTCAATTTGGACCTCGCAGCAAAAAGATATCACGTTTTAAAGTTACACGATTTGAATCTTTAAATTTAAACTAAAAACAAAACAAAGGAAATCACCTCACCCCTCTAACACGCGGGCCCCCCCACCTTTCTTCCTGATCGCGCACGGCAATATCCTCCCAGGCAAACATCACGCAGCCGAACCCATCTAGCATCCATTAGGGTTTGAATTTGCACGCTACCCATACGACTTGAAGATGATCCGAGACCACCAAATCGAAGCCACCTGAAGCCTCCACCACCACCAGGGATGCGGTCGAACTCGGCCCCCTTAGGCACCCTGAAAAATGTGCGCAACCGAGTAGCTTTAAGCACGAATTCCCATCAATCCGCAGCTCCGAACACGATCTCAACCGTTGAACTTGTAGATCTTAGAGTCCTCTACGACTTTGCAGTTGATAACTTCTTGGATCGATGCGCGGATTATAAGAAAATTGGAGGAGAATTCGGGTGATTTCTGGCCATTGGAACAAATACTGGCGGCTGGCCCTAATCTCCTAGGGTTTTGAGATAAAATAACATATATATACTAATATTATTTTAATAATAAAATCTCCAATTTGACACTTTTGCAAACGAACTTCAAATGACGCATGCCGCCAGGCGATCCTAAGGTTTTTCCGCGTTCCGGACGCAATGGAACAGGTTTCGTAAGCTAATTCCATCATATGTGTGAGATACGGCTATAAACGCTCAATTTAAATTAAAACCGATTTAAACGATTTCTAGACGTTTTGGCTTGTACCGGACAAACGACAAATCCAATCGACTTGAAATTTGAAATCTTGCAATAATATCACATTACGGATCCGATGAAACTGGTTTCGTCGAAATCCGAGACCGTTTGAAAAATGGCTATTTTAACTCGCTAAATTAATATTAAAACGATATCGATGCGTTTCGAGCTGCCACGGTCAAACGACAACTCCGTTTGCTACGAAATTTGAAATCCGATAATAATTAACTATTACGGATCCAATGGAACTCGTTTCGTTCAATTCCGAGACTGTTCAAAAATTGGCTATTTTTCAGTCGATAATTAAATATTAAAATATTCAATTTTTACAAATTAACTCCAAATTCAATTTTACAAGTTCCAAAATATTTCTATAACTTCAATATGATAAAATAAAATTTCCCAAATCATTTTCAATCATATTTAACCCAATATTTAATTATTTTTGGAATTTCGCTATTAATTAATCGATTTAAATGACCAATTAAATCCAATATTCAAGAAATAAATTATTTAACTTAAAATTTTCACTTATTAATATTAAAAATAAATTAAATATTCAAATTTAAGTTATCAAAAATTCTGGGTCGTTACAATCTTCCCCCCTTAAAAGAATTTCGTCCTCGAAATTACAAGTTAAGGAGAATGATCCTAAACCGTTTATTATTTTTCCAAAGCTAATCAGTTTTATCAACTTTTTCAAACAAATCTTTTTATTAAGGATTTACTATCATTTCAATTAGCTTTCCAAACTCAATTATAGGTTTCAAACAACATTGTTTATTTGACAATTCAAATTTAAATTTAAATTCAAATTTCAAACTTTCAAAATTTCTCAAAATTTCTCTAACTCCCTAAATTTTCGAAAAATTTCGCCAGAGTCTCCTTTGCGCGGCTAGATCGGTACGACTACAAAACGGCTCTACGGCCCCTCAGAATCAAAAGAAAAGAGAAAGCCAAGTGGCTAGAGAAGGAAATCATCAAATCTCATATAAAAACTGAAATACGTACCTTTTTGTCGAGCCATTCAATTTTTAACTTCAAAATCAAAATTCCAATCCATTATATACCTGTATATCCTGCTAGCATAATATCCAATTATAATATTCAAACCAATTTGCCAATTCAATTATAAAATTTCCAATACATGCTTCTTATACCACTTTTAGTTTACTATTAAAGTTGCATATTCATTTTCATTCAACTTTGCATTCCAATTTTCATTTGAATTCAATTACATAGCTTTCAAATTTTACTAATTCAATTTCATTAACACTTAATGAATTTTCATACAATCAACCAACAAGCAAATAACAACCAATGGACATCCAATACAACCAAATTTTATCCATTTTACTTACATTCAATTTGGTTCAACTGTTTTAATTTCAATTGGTTTAACATTCAATTGATTTTCATTCTACTATTCAACTATTTTCAAATGAATTTACACTTGCATGCATCATTTCATATCAACTTATTCATATTCTATTGATTAACATTCAATTCATACTTTAACTCAATTGCTAGTTCTTTTTACAAATAAAATTGAATTTCATTTATATAACTTAAGTTCACATCTTTAACAATTTCATTTACTCACTTTATTCACTTACTTTGATATTAACATCAATTCTTTCAACATTACTTAACTTGCATTCCATTTCAACTTTATTTACCTCATTTAATTCACTTGATTATTTAACTTTGATACAAATATCAATTTTTATTCAACTTTGCTTAAGTTATTCCATTTAAACATCATTTGTTAATTAAACTTAAGTTTTACTTATCAATTCAATTCGGATTTTAAATTCCAAAGTAAATCCTATTTAACTTTTACTTAAGTCAAATTCATATCAATATTCAAATTCATATTCCATTTTACTTAACTTAATTGTTTAACCACTTCAACAACTGGTTTCACTTACATTTTCCCATTCTATAAGTTATAAAACTTATTATTCAACTTCTAACTTATATTATAAGTTCAAAACTTTTTTTCGCTTATACTTATCAACTTCAAATTGAATTTTAATTTCAAATTGATTTATTACAACAAAACTTCAATTTTAAATTCATTATTGTAGCAAATCCATCACATAGAAACTCGAAAATGATACTGATGATGCTGCAGTCATCACCCTTATTATTTCCCAGTGACAATAGTGAAATCAATGCTAATTATTCTTTCAAAAAGTTTTCTTTCTATTCATAAATCACTTTTATAACCCTTTTACTTATATAATTTTACTTCTTATATACATACATGATTATCTTACAATTGTAAATCATTATCAATTATAATTTCATCTTATGATTCATTGGTTTATACCATTATTCTTTTACAATAGTTGCTTTTATTAGCTCATTCAAACAACTTTTAATTATTTTATATATATATATATCATTTACAACAACCAAGCAATCAATTATATACACACTTCAATAATTCTTGAAAAATTATTTTCTTTTTATATATAAAATAAAATCGAGGTAAAATTATTTCATTTACCCAATTTAAAACAATATTGTGTCGAATTGTTCTATTCAAGTGTTTAGGAACCCCTTCGATTCAGTTTTCGAGGCTGCGCCGACGAAGGTTCATATACCACTCAACAAACCAATCATCACAATATAAAACAATTTTATACTCACTAACAAATACGCACTCATATCTATTATTACACTCACACTCATTCTAGAGTACTGCTGACTCTATCTCTAATGAGTAACACCCAACAGAGCAGGTTGTCGCTTAACCATAAGCTCTGATACCAAATGTAACGAACCTCATTTCCGTCAGCAGTAACCGGTAGGCTTTTCAACCATCCCAGCCCCACCGTGGCTTACACTGGTACCCCAGACCTTGCTTTTACGGCCAGCCTCTCGACTGTCACGGCTTACGCCTAACCAACCCCGTAAAGAGGACGTGTAGGGGTAAGAGTCTCCCGTTCGCCACCTAACGCAAAGCGAGAACCCCCCATCACGTTTCACCTAGATAAGCAAGTCTGGTTTAAATTTGAAATTAAACTCCAGGTTTAAATCTCATGTGATTTTTCGGATTTGATTCCCCGCCTCGTATAGCGGATGAGACCCTATATGTGATATCGGATTTGATTCCCCGCCTCGTATAGCTTGGATAGCGTAGTCTATTATCTATTGTATATTGTGTCGAATTGTTCTATTGGAATTTCTGTTATTGTACCAAATGGCTCGACAAAAAGGTACGTATTTCAGTTTTTATATGAGATTTGATGATTTCCTTCTCTAGCCACTTGGCTTTCTCTTTTCTTTTTGATTCTGAGGGGCCGTAGAGCCGTTTTGTAGTCGTACCGATCTAGCCGCGCAAAGGAGACTCTGGCGAAATTTTTCGAAAATTTAGGGAGTTAGTAAAATTTTGAGAAATTTTGAAAGTTTGAAATTTGAATTGAAATTTAAATTTGAATTGTTGAGTAAACAATGTTGTTTGAAACCTATAATTGAAGTTGGAAAGCTAATTGAAATGATAGTAAATCTTTAATAAAAAGATTGGTGTTAGAAAGTTAATAAAACTGATTAGCTTTGGAAAAATAATAAACGGTTTAGGATCATTCTCCTTAACTTGTAATTTCGAGGACGAAATTCTTTTAAGGGGGGAAGATTGTAACGACCCAGGATTTTTGATAACTTAAATTTGAATATTTAATTTATTTTTAATATTAATAAGTGGAATTTTTAAGTCGAATAATTTATTTTTCGAATATTGGATTTAATGGGATAATTAAATCGATTAATTAATAGTGAAATTCCGTAGATAATTGAATATTGGGTTAAATATGATTGAAAATGGTTTGGAAAATTTTGTTATATCATATTAAAGTTATAGAAATGTTTTAGAACTTGTAAAATTGAATTTGGAGTTAATTTGTAAAAATTGAATATTTTAATATTTAATTATCGACTGAAAAATAGCCAATTTTTGAACAGTCTCGGAATTGAACGAAACAAGTTCCATTGGATCCGTAATAGTTAATTATTATCGGATTTCAATTTTCGTAGCAATCGGAGTTGTCGTTTGACCGTGGCAGCTCGAAACGCATCGATATCGTTTTAATTTTAATTCGGCGAGTTAAAATAGCCATTTTTCAAACGGTCTCGGATTTCGACGAAACCAGTTTCATCGGATCCGTAATGTGATATTATTGCAAGATTTCAAATTTCAAGTCAATTGGATTTATCGTTTGTCCGGTACAAGCCAAAACGCCTAGAAATCGCTTAAATCGGTTTAAATTTAAATCGACCGTTTATTGCCGTATCTCACACATACTTCCGAATTAGCTTACGAAACCTGTTCCATTGCGTCCGGAACGCGGAAAAACTTTAGAATCGCCTGTCGGAACGCGTAGATTGGAGTTCGTTTGCATAAGTTATTAAAAAGAGAATTTTATTATTAAAATAAGATTAATAACATATATCTCTTAATATTTTTCAAAACCCTAATCCCTATTTGCTCGGCCGCCACTCTCTTCAATCCATGGCCGAAAATCTCCTGTCTTCTCCTCCTCTTTTCTTCGAATCCACACACTATTTCCAGAAACTCCCAACTACAACATCGAAGAGCATCAAGAGATCTACATATCCATACGGGAGTGATCGTTTTTAATGGCACAGATTGTCGACAATCGGAGATGGAAGTCGCGCCATTCGCGTGCGTTTTCTAGGCAAATGTGGCAACCGAGCTCTTTGGTTCTCGAGCCGAGGGTGGAGCTCGCATGTGGCTCCGAGGTGATGTTGTCTGATCGTCAGGAAGTTGATCGTGTTGGTGGCAAATTGGAGCCCTAGTTTTGAGCTAATGGGTTCATGTACCTGGGAGTGAACGTGCGTTTGGGAAGATGGTTGCAAGTGCAGCCGTGATTTGCTAAGGGGAGTGAACGGCAGTGATGTAATCTGGGTATAAAATTGGAAATAAATAAATTGTGAATTTAGTTTATATAATTCGTGTCAACTTTAAAATAACGTATCTTTGTCATACGAGGTCGAAAAATGCTGAAACGAAGTGCGTTGGGATCGTATGGTCGTGCTCTTCGCGATGAAGCCAGTTTGGAGTCGATTGGAGCTCGTTTGAATTTCGGGTAAAATTAAACGTTCGTTTAATTTTATTCGAAACGAACGCCGAAACCGGAAATAAAATCAAGGTGAGAACTCCTCACTCAATCGAAAGGTTTTGTTTAAAATTTTGAATAGTTAATATTGATTGTTGATTGCTGATTGATTGTGTTAGTAGATATAGTAGGATATATACTATATATAGCGATATATATATATTGGCATATGTATATATCGGATTTGATTTCCCGCCTCGTATAGCGGATGAGACCCTATTGCGCCGTTATTAAGCGGATATTTATAAAATCCCATATACCGCGATATTCCACCTTGAAGTGGAATTGGTATTGTGCTAACGTCTGTGGATGCAGGGTAACAGGTTGGAGGGATCCAACTGGATTCCTCACATATTTATTTGTTTATGAATATTATGTTGATTGTTGATAATCATATTGATATATGACACTTATTCCCGTGATTGACCATCTGATGTTGTTGCATCATCGGATTCAAATTTTTAAAAATTAAAAATAACGGTTTTGAATTTAAAAGGGGTTTTAAATCGATTTTTTCAAAGAATATGGTTTATTAAAAATTTTGAATTGATTAAATTTTAAAGTAAATAGATGGATAAAATTTTATGTTTTAAAAATTTATATTTTTATAAAATATAACTTAAAAGAAATTTTTAACAATAATAGGTTTTTATAAAATAGTTAAATTTGGTTTTTGGGAAGATATGATTATTAATGGTTTATATAAAGGATTTTATAAATGGATGTTTCTAGATTAAATCATTGGAGTTATAGAATAAATTTATAAAATGCTGAGTTGATGTATAACATGAATTTCATTATAAATCTATAGATATATAATATGTGAAATTTATAAAACGAATGGTTGTTGGAAAATTTTAAGTTTATAAGTTATTAACTTATAGAAATGAATTTGGGGCATTAAAAAGGGGAATTTTATAGAAATTGTTAATAAATGAAGATTTCATTAGTTGAAATTATTATAAACCATAAAGAAATCTTGTAAGTGATAAGATTTTAAATTTGTGAAGTTCAAAGGAACGATTTGGTAAATAAATAATATTATAAGTATTTAACTTACAATATGGCTTTTGGGTATGAAATTGGGTTATGTAAATTGCATCGGATTAATAAAGGAATTTATAAAATTGGGGTTTATAATAGAAATGGAATTTATAAACTATGTTTATAAATTTGAAATCCATCGAATTTGATAAATTGAAATATGGGAATTTGTTAAGTGGGCTATATTCACTATTTTGAATATTGAATAGATTATTAAATAAAATGGGTCTGTTTTTGGGAAAGGAATGTTTTAAATGGAATTTAAAACGAATTAAAGGTGTTTTAAAATGTATTGAGTATTGAAAACATAGATTTCAACATTGATTGTTGAAATAGACGTTTTCGAGAAACAGAAGGGGATAATTTGTATAGTAGTGGATTTATGTATCCATTTTTATTTCGAATCCATATACTAGTGTTTTTGGGTTGTCGTAACGATGTTTTACGCAACATTCGTTTTTAACCCAAATAAATGTGAATAAAGGAATGTTTTCTTAAAGAGAATGGAATAAATACTTAACTGTGATTTAAGTATATGGAATATTTTCAAATCGTTGAAAATAAATAAATTTGTGAATTACTTATTTTTAAAATAAGCATGGGAATGGTTTTCTAATATGAAATGGAACGGTTTTTGTGAATTCACCTTTAAGGTAATTGAAAGCAAATAACTTGAAATCGATTTGGGAATCGTATGCTAGTAGATGCTTGGAATTTAAATCCACTTTGGAATTTATATATATGAAGGGAAATTTGTTTAAAAATAAATGTTGATTTATTTTTAAATATGAAAATATAATTTACGAATTTGGAACGTAAGTTAAAATAAATCGGTAAAGATTTATTTGGTGGTTTGAAATTTGTTTCAAAAGGTATATAAGGTTAAGGTGATTTGAAATTAGTTTTCAATGGTTAAGGTGATTTGAAATTGGTTTGCAAATGGTTAATGTAATTTGAAAATTGGTTTTCAAATGGTAAAGGTAAATTGAAAATTGGTTTTTCAATTGGTTAAGTGTGGAAAATTTTATCGTGAAGTGGTTTTGGTAAAACAAATAACTGGGGCAATTATTTGTAAATGGTGTATATATATATATATCTTGTAAAGATATTTTGGGACTTAATAATTTTGGAAAAATTATTTGGAACCTGATGATGTGGCGCATCTTTATTGATAGTTAAATAACCGACTATCAATATTTACCCTTGGATGGTATTGATTGTGTTTGTTTGGAATTGAATGCACACTTATTTTAAAAATAAGCGCTCGCTATTCGGTTTAGCCGGGAGAGGACCTTTGTGTCGTATATCCCATTCCGAATATGCGATACGTCGTTTGGATTGCATTTGAAGACCGGTGTTGAAGACCGGGTATTTGTGAAAACGATAGGATGACCTATCGATTGTCTCCGCATCGTTAGCTACGATATGGAGATTTCCTTTGTGATGGGAAATTTTATCGGGATTGTGAATACCCGGATTGCAAGGGCTTCTTTGGAAATGCCTTCGGTTCTGTTCGAACCCGGACCAGACTTGTATGGTTACGTGTCTGACATTACATTTTGAGAGATATAGCAGATTTCTTTCAAATACATTTCTGTTGGTGGCGGAGAATTTATTCTCTTAGCTTAACACCCTTCTCTGAGACGTACGAGCTCAGAGGTTATGTAGTTGAAGGTTATCAGCGATATTTCCCAATCTGGTAATGTGGCATGCTGAGTGCTGCTGTGTGATGATCATTGGTTGGTCATTTGTGATATGATCATTTGTTTGATCATTTATCTTTGTGATTATTGCTTTGGTCATCTGTGGACCCAAAGCATGGCTTTGTTGCACAAAGCGTAGCTTTGTGGACGAGACTTCGTCAGGACCTCACTCCCCGGAAATGGTCGAAACAGGAATATGCGGCAAGGTTATGAGGGTCGCGCCCTTTAGGGTATGTCATTTCCTTCTGGAAAAGGGTGGTATCATGGTATGGAGCCCAGATATTTACTCATGTGGAAACACTATATATATTTCTGTGTGGTGTTGTTGGTATCGAGCGCTCGGATAAAGGTCCCAAAGGACCGGGGGATGACATATTCGTGTAGTAGTTACCTAGTTACAGAGGTAACCCGGCCTTGTGTTGGCAGAGATCTAACCGTAACGTTAGTTCTCGGGACGTCCCGCCAGAGGCGATCCCATGTGGCAGTAGGAAGTTCCTTAGCCTGACCATTTGTTGGAAATCCTTTCATCCAATACGTGCCTTGTACGGTTTTAGTTGTATTACCTGCCATTCACTTATGGTGGTCACCACTGTTTGGATGGTAGCTATAGTAGGCATAGTTCGGAATGTCTATGCCGGCTAGGATTTATATTCTACTTTCGAAACTGTTTTCTACACTATGCACTAGTAATAATATCAAAAATGATTTGATTTTTGCGTAGTAAGCATCTTTGACTATCATAAGGAGAAATCTCCTCCAATTCTGCGTTTGCATTGTGTGTGTGGCGGGAGGCCTTATGGTAGTTTCATTTTCCAAAAAGCATTGCGGATTTCAAAAAATTAAAATTTTCTTGTTGCTTGTTTAAAGATAAACTGTTTTGAGTTCTCACACCAGTCACATGACTGACCTGGAGTTTATTGTTCCTTTCCTAAACTCTGGGTGCCCACTATTTTCCACACGGGCAGTCTAGAGTTAGGTTATCAGGTTATTCTGGATTCGGGAGTTGCTGTGCAGATCTGGAGGCGAGCTTGGATAGCGTAGTCTATTATCTATTGTATATAGTATTTCTTTCCGCTGTTGTTGTCGTACACTCTGATTGATGTAATGTAATGTGATGTAATGTATAAAATGTATAGTTCTTTGTTTTAAATGAATATTCATTTATCTATTATATGTTGTTCCGCTGCGACTGTGAGATTCTGTTATTGTTTCTCGTTCTGTTACTTGTTTTTCTGTTTTCTCTTCTCTTTCTTTTCTTTCTTCTTCTACCTCTTTCTTCTTCTAAAACCCTAACGGTTCGATTTTTCGGCAACTTAAAACCCCTAGTAGATATAGTAGGATATATACTATATATAGCGATATATATATATTGGCATATGTATATATCGGATTTGATTCCCCGCCTCGTATAGCGGATGAGACCCTATAACTGTCTTGCAATAATATCACATGAGATTTTGATTGTGTCGTTGCCGAAAAATCGAACCGTTAGGGTTTTAGAAGAAGAAAGAGGTAGAAGAAGAAAGAAAAGAAAGAGAGGAGAAAACAGAAAACAAGTAACAGAACGAGAAACAATATCAGAATCTCACAATCGCAGCGGAACAACATATAATAGATAAATGAATATCATTAAAACAAAAGAACTATACATTTTATACATACATCACAATACATCATATCATCAGAGTGTACAACAATAAAACAGCGGAAAGAATACTATATACAATAGATAATAGACTACGCTATCCAAGCTCGCCTCCAACATCTGCACAGCATGAAACTGTATTACTCAATTGGTTTAAACCTAGATAAGCAAGTCTGGTTTAAATTTGAAATTAAAATTCAACTTGAAATTGTCAAATATAAGTGAAAAAAAGGGGTTTTGAACTTATAATATGAGTTGGAAGTTGAATAATAAGTTGTATAACTTATAGAATGAGAAAATGTAAGTAAAACCAATTATTGAAGTGGTTAAACAATTAAGTTAAGTAAAATGAAATACGAATTTGATTGTTGATATGAATTTGACTTAAGTAAAAGTTAAATAGAATTTACTTTAGAATTGGAAACCGAATTGGATTGATAAGTGGAAACTTAAGTTTATTTGAACAAATTATGTTAAATGGAATAGAGTTTGAAATGAATTAGGAGAATACTTAAGTTGAATAGTGGAAGTAAATGTAAATGAAGTTGAATGGAATATAACTTGAGTAATGTTGAAAGAATTGATGTTGATATCAAAATAAAATGAATAAAGTGAATTAATGAAATCGTTAAATGATGTGAACTTGAGTTATATAAATGAAATTCAATTTTTATATGTAAAAAGAATTGGCAACTGAATTAAAGTATGGATTGAATGTTAATTAATCGAATGTGAATAAGTTGATATGAAATGATGTATGTAAGTGTAAATTCATTTCGAGCTAGTTGAATAATTGAATGAAAATCAGTTGAATGTTAAATCAATTGGAATTAAAACTGTTGAACCAAATTGAATGTAGTGAGAGAAAAACTAATAATTTGGTTTTATTGGATATACATTGGTTGTTATTCGCTTGTTGGTTGATTGTATGTAAATTCATTAAGTGTTAATGAAATTGAATTAGCGCATTTGAAAACTATGTAATTGAATTCAAATTGAAAGTGAAGTAAATAAATTTGAATAGAATTGAATTCGAGTTGATTTGAAAGTGAACCAATGTGAATTTAATTAGTGAATGTAAACTAATGGGAAATGAATGAGAAAGAATATGCAACTTCAATAGTAAACTAAAAATGTATAAGAAGCATATGTTGAAAGGTTTTGTAATTGAATTGGCAAAATGATTTGAATGTTGAAGTTGGAATTGTGTACTACTATTAGCAGGATATACAGGTGTATAATGGAATTGGGATTTGATTTTGAAGTTAAAAAATTGAATTGCTCGACAAAAAGGTACGTATTTCAATTTTAGTATGAGATTTGATGATTTCCTTCTCCAGCCACTTGGCTTTCTCTTTTCTTTTTGATTCTGAGGGGCCGTGGTGCCATTTTGTAGTCGTACCGATCGAGCCGCGCAAAGGAGACGCTGGCGAAATTTTTCGAAAATTTAGGGAGTTAGAAAATTTTTGAGAAAATTTTGAAAAGTTTGAAATTTGAATTTAAATTTAAATTTGAATTGTTGAGTAAACAATGTTGTTTGAAACCTATAATTGAAGTTGGAAAGCTAATTGAAATGATAGTAAATCTTTAATAAAAAGATTGGTGTTAGAAAGTTGATAAAACTAATTGATTTTTGAAAAATAATAAACGGATTAGGATCGTTCTCCTTAACTTGCAATTTCGAGGACGAAATTCTTTTAAGGGGGGAAGATTGTAACGACCCAGAATTTTTGATAACTTGAATTTGAATATTTAGTTTATTTTTAATATTAATAAGTGGAATTTTTAAGTCGAATAATTTATTTATCGAATATTTGGATTTAATGGGACAATTAAATCGATTTATTTAATAGTGAAATTCCACAAATAATTAAATATTGGGTTAAATATGATTGAAAATGATTTGGAAAATTTTGTTTTATCATATTGAAGTTATAGAAATGTTTTAGAACTTGTAAAACTGAATTTGGAGTTAATTTGTAAAAATTGAATATTTTAATATTTAATTATCGACTGAAAAATAGCCAATTTTTGAACAGTCTCGGAATTGAACGAAACTAGTTTCATCGGATCCGTAATGTGATATTATTGTAAGATTCCAAATTTCAAGTCGATCGGATTTATCGTTTGTCCGGTACAAGCCAAAACGCCTAGAAATCGTTTAAATCGGTTTTAATTTAAATTGATCGTTTAATTCTATATCTCACACATACGATCGAATTAGCTTACGAAACCTGTTCCATTGTGTCCGGAACGCGGAAAAACCTTAGGATCGCCTGTCGGAACGTGAGAATTTGAGGTCGTTTGCATAAGTGTTAAATTGGAGATTTTATTATTAAAATAATATTGGTATATATGTCATTTTCTTTTTCTAAACCCTAATCAACATAGCCGGCCGCCGTTAGTTATATTAATGGCCGAAATGCTCCCATCTTCCCTCTCCAATTTCTTCAAATCCACGCACTGTTTACAGAAACTTCCAACATAGAAATTGAAGAGCACGCAACGAGCTTCACATCCGTACGGTTGAGATGTTGGTTTGTCAACCAGAGGAGGGCGATTTTGGCCGCGTTTGTTCGTCGCTTGCGCACGTTTTTATAGGTGGTGAGGGGGCCGAGATTCATGACGCTCCAGCCGAGAGTAGGGGGAAGCACGTGCTATCGAATGGTGACCTCGGATCATCGTCAAAGCAAGTGTGATGGGCTCGGCAATCTAGGGTTTTGGTTCGTGATGGGTTTCAAGTCGCGTGTTTTGACCTGGGAGTTCTTGCGTGAGGGGGAAGAAGGTGGAGTGCGGCCAGATTTTGATCAAGGGGAAATGGATGGCAGATATGAGATGTGGGTTTTAAAATTTATTAAAAGTTGTAATTAGTCATATTAAAATTTGTATTAACTTCAAAATGTCATAACTTTGCGATGCGAGGTCGGAAAATTGTGAAACGAAGTGCATTGGAATTGTATGATCGTGCTCTTCGCGATGAAGCTAGTCTGGAGTCGATTGGAGCTCGTTTGAATTTCGGGTAAAATTAAACGTTCGTTTAATTTTATTCGAAACGAACGCCGAAACCGGAAATAAAATCAAGGTGAGAACTCCTCACTCAATCGAACAGTTTGGTTTAAAATTTTAAATAGTTAATGTTGATTGATGATTGCTGTTTGATTGTGCTAGTAGATATAGTAGGATATATACTATATATAGCGATATATATATATTGGCATATGTATATATCGGATTTGATTCCCCGCCTCGTATAGCGGATGAGACCCTATTGCGCCGCCTATTAAGCGGATATTTTATAAAATCCCATATACCGCGATATTCCACCTTGAAGTGGAATTGGTATTGTGCTAACGTCTGTGGATGCAGGGTAACAGGTTGGAGGGATCCAACTGGATTCCTCACATATTTATTTGTTTATAAATATTGTGTTGATTGTTAACTATCATATCGATATATGATGTTTATTCCCGTGATTGACCATTTGATGCGGTTGCATCATCGGATTCATTTTTAAAAAAAGTTAAAAATAACGATTTTGAATTTAAAAGGATTTTTAAATGATTTTTCAAGTATATGTTTTTATTAAAATTTTTGAACTTGATTCATTTTAAATAAATTAAGATTTTAAAATATTAAAGTTATAAAACTATGATTTTTATGAAATATAACCAAAAGGAAAATTTTAAAATAAATAGATTTATAAAATAGTTAAATTGGGTTTTTGGGTAATTTTTATTAATAGTTTATGTAAAAGATTTTATAAATTGATATCTATAAATTTAAAAATTTTGGAATTATAAGACGGGTTATTAAGTGTTAAAATGAAGTATAAAAATGGATTTCATTTAAACTATAGTTTTATAAATTATGAAAGTTATGAAATGAATTGATGTTGAAAATAAAAGTTTATAAGTAATTAACTTATAAAATGGCTTTGGGCATTTAAAAGGGGATATTTATAGAAATTGTTAATAAAGGAGGTTTTTTATAAGTTAAAAACTATTATAAAATATAAAGGAATCTTATCAGTGATAAGATTTAAAATTTGTGAAGTTTAAAGGAACGGTTTAGTAAATAAATAGATTATAAGCTCTTGACTTATAATATGAACTTTTGGTATAGAAATTGGGTTTATAAATTGAATTGGCTTAATAAAAGAGATTTCTAAACCGAAGTTATTAATAGAAATAGAATTTATAAACGTTGTTTATAAATTTGAAATCAATGTAATTTGATAAATTGAATTTAGAATTTGTTAAAGGAGTTATATTCACTCTTTTAAACGATGAATATATTATTAAGTCAAATGGGCATGTTTTGGGAGAAGAATGTTTTAAAGGGAATTTTAAAACGATTTTAAGATGCTCTAAAATGCATTAAGTATCGAATACTGGGATTTCAACATTCATTGTTGAAATAGACGTTTTCGAGAAATAAAAGGAAATGAATACGTAGATTTCAACATTCATTGTTGAAATAGGCGTTTTCGAGAAAATGAGGAAATGATGGACTATAACACTGTTGTTATAGTGAATGGTTTCCAAATGGAAATATTTTGTGTAGTATTGGAATTTATGTTTCTATTTTTATTTTGAATCCCTATTCCAGTGATTTTGGGTTGTCGTGACGGTGTTTTACGCAACATTCGTTTTGACCCAAGTAAAAGTGAATAGAAGAATGTTTTCCTTAAAAGAATGAAATATATACTTGGCTATGGTTAAGTATATCGAATATTTTCAAATTATTGAAAATAAATAAAATTTGTGAATCCTTATTATTAAATAAGTATGGGAATGCTTTTCCAATATGAAATGAAATGTTTTTGAGAATTTATCTTTTTGAAGATAAATTGAGATTGAATAACTGAAATCTATTGAAAACGTTAGGTCAGTAGATATTTTGTAATATAAATTCACTATGGAATTTATAAAAGGAAGGGAAATTTGTTTAAAAATAAATATTGATTTATTTTGAAGTATGGAAATGAATTTACGAATTTGGAACGTAAATTTAAAATAAATCGGTAAAGATTTATTCGATGATTCGAAATCTGTTTTCAAAGGGTATAAATGATGTAAAGTGATTTGAAATTGGTTTTCAAATGGTTGAGGTGTTTAATTTGAAATGGGTTTTCAAATGGGTAAAGTGTGGAAAATTTTATCGTGAAGTGGTTTTGGTAAATCAAATAATTTGGGCAATTATTTGGAAATTGTGTATATATATCTTGTAAAGATATTTTGGGACTTAATAATTTTGGAAAAATTATTTGGAATCTGATGATGTGGCGCATCTTTATTGATAGTTAAATAACCGACTATCAGTATTTACCCTTGGATGGTAATTGTTGTGATTGTTGAAATTGAATGCTACACTTATTTTTAAAAATAAGCGCTCGCTATTCGGTTTAGCCGGGAGAGGACCTTTGTGTCATATATCCCATTCCGAATATGCGATACGTCGTTTGGATTGCATCTGAAGACCGGTGTTGAAGACCGGGTATTTGTGAGAACGATAGGATGACCTATCGATTGTCTCCGCATCGTTAGCTACGATATGGAGATTTCCTTTGTGATGGGAAATTTTATCGGGATTGTGAATACCCGGATTGCAAGGGCTTCTTTGGAAGTGCCTTCGGTTCTGTTCGAACCCGGAACAGACTTGTATGGTTACGTGTCTGACATTACGTTTTGAGAGATAGAGCAGATTTCTTTCAAATACATTTCTGTTGGTGGCGGAGAATTTATTCTCTTAGCTTAACACCCTTCTCTGAGACGTACGAGCTCAGAGGTTATGTAGTTGAAGGTTATCAGCGATATTTCCCAATCTGGTAATGTGGCATGCTGAGTGCTGCTGTGTGATGATCATTGGTTGATCGTTTGGATATGATCATTTGTTTGATCATTTATCTTTGTGATTATTGCTTTGGTCATCTGTGGACCCGAAGCATGGCTTTGTTACACAAAGCGTAGCTTTGTGGACGAGACTTCGTCAGGACCTCACTCCCCGGAAATGGTCGAAACAGGAATATGCGGCAAGGTTATGAGGGTCGCGCCCTTTAGGGTATGTCATTTCCTTCTGGAAAAGGGTGGTATCATGGTATGGAGCCCAGATGCTTACTCATGTTGATACACTATATATATTTCTGTGTGTGGTGTTGTTGCGAGCGCTCGGATAAAGGTCCCAAAGGACCGGGGGATGACATATTCGTGTAGTAGTTACCTAGTTACAGAGGTAACCCGGCCTTGTGTTGGCAGAGATCTAACCGTAACGTTAGTTCTCGGGACGTCCCGCCAGAGGCGATCCCATGTGGCAGTAGGAAGTTCCTTAGCCTGACCATTTGTTGGAAATCCAATCAAAACAATACGCGCCTTGTACGGTTTTAGTTGTATTACCTGCCATTCACTTATGGTGGTCACCACTGTTTGGATGGTAGCTATAGTAGGCATAGTTCGGAATGTCTATGCTGGCTAGGATTTATATTCTACTTTCGAATTGTTTTCTACACTATGCACTAGTAATAATATCAAAAATGATTTGATTTTCGCGTAGTAAGCATCTTTGACTATCATAAGGAGAAATCTCCTCCAATTCTGCGTTTGCATTGTGTGTGTGGCGGGAGGCCTTATGGTAGTTTCATTTTCCAAAAAGCATTGCGGATTTAAAAATTTAAATTTTCTTGTTGCTTGTTTAAAGATAAACTGTTTTGAGTTCTCACACCAGTCCCATGACTGACCTGGAGTTTATTGTTCCTTTCTTAAACTCTGGGTGCCCACTATTTTCCACACGGGCAGTCTAGAGTTAGGTTATCAGGTTATTCTGGATTCGGGAGTTGCTGAGCAGATCTGGAGGCGAGCCAGATAGCGTAGTCTATTATCTATTGTATATATATCTTTTCTTTTTCCGCTGTTGTTGTTGTACACTCTGATTGATGTAATGTAATGTGCTGTAATGTATAAAAAGGTATAGTTCTTTTGTTTTAATGAATATTCATTTATCTATTATATGTTGTTCCGCTGCGACTGTGAGATTCTGATATTGTTCCTGTTCTGTTACTTGTTTTTGTTTCTTCTCTCCTTTCTTTCTTCTATCTTTCTCTCTCTTCTCCTATCTCTTTCTTCTTCTTCTTAAACCCTAACGGTTCGATTTTTCGGCAACGAAAAATCTCGATCGTTATACAATGTGATAAACTGTCTTGCAATAATATCACATGAGATTTTGATTGTGTCGTTGCCGAAAAATCGAACCGTTAGGGTTTTAGAAGAAGAAAGAGGTAGAAGAAGAAAGAAAAGAAAGAGAGGAGAAAACAGAAAACAAGTAACAGAACGAGAAACAATATCAGAATCTCACAATCGCAGCGGAACAACATATAATAGATAAATGAATATCATTAAAACAAAAGAACTATACATTTTATACATACATCACAATACATCATATCATCAGAGTGTACAACAATAAAACAGCGGAAAGAATACTATATACAATAGATAATAGACTACGCTATCCAAGCTCGCCTCCAACATCTGCACAGCAACTCCCGAATCCAGAATAACCTGATAACCTAACTCTAGACTGCCCGTGTGGAAAATAGTGGGCACCCAGAGTTTAGGAAAGGAACAATAAACTCCAGGTCAGTCATGGGACTGGTGTGAGAACTCAAAACAGTTTATCTTTAAACAAGCAACAACAGAATTTAAATTTAACTTTCGAAATTCGAAATGCTTTTTGGAAAAATGAAACTACCATAAGGCCTCCCGCCACACACACAATGCAAACGCAGAATTGGAGGAGATTTCTCCTTATGATAGTCAAAGATGCTTACTACGCGAAAATCAAATCATTTTTGATATTATTACTAGTGCATAGTGTAGAAAACAATTTCGAAAGTACAATATAAATCCTAGCCGGCATAGACATTCCGAACTATGCCTACTATAGCTACCATCCAAACAGTGGTGACCACCATAAGTGAATGGCAGGTAATACAACTAAAACCGTACAAGGCACGTATTGGATGAAAGGATTTCCAACAAATGGTCAGGCTAAGGAACTTCCTACTGCCACATGGGATCGCCTCTGGCGGGACGTCCCGAGAAACTAACGTTACGGTTAGATCTCTGCCAACACAAGGCCGGGTTACCTCTGTAACTAGGTAACTACTACACGAATATGTCATCCCCCGGTCCTTTGGGACCTTTATCCGAGCGCTCGATACCAACAACACCACACAGAAATATATATAGTGTTTCCACATGAGTAAATATCTGGGCTCCATACCATGATACCACCCTTTTCCAGAAGGAAATGACATACCCTAAAGGGCGCGACCCTCATAACCTTGCCGCATATTCCTGTTTCGACCATTTCCGGGGAGTGAGGTCCTGACGAAGTCTCGTCCACAAAGCTACGCTTTGTGCAACAAAGCCATGCTTTGGGTCCACAGATGACCAAAGCAATAATCACAAAGATAAATGATCAAACAAATGATCATATCCAAACGATCAACCAATGATCATCACACAGCAGCACTCAGCATGCCACATTACCAGATTGGGAAATATCGCTGATAACCTTCAACTACATAACCTCTGAGCTCGTACGTCTCAGAGAAGGGTGTTAAGCTAAGAGAATAAATTCTCCGCCACCAACAGAAATGTATTTGAAAGAAATCTGCTCTATCTCTCAAAATGTAATGTCAGACACATAACCATACAAGTCTGTTCCGGGTTCGAACAGAACCGAAGGCACTTCCAAAGAAGCCCTTGCAATCCGGGTATTCACAATCCCGATAAAATTTCCCATCACAAAGGAAATCTCCATATCGTAGCTAACGATGCGGAGACAATCGATAGGTCATCCTATCGTTTTCACAAATACCCGGTCTTCAACACCGGTCTTCAAATGCAATCCAAACGACGTATCGCATATTCGGAATGGGATATACGACACAAAGGTCCTCTCCCGGCTAAACCGAATAGCGAGCGCTTATTTTTAAAAATAAGTGTGCATTCAATTCCAAACAAACACAATCAATACCATCCAAGGGTAAATATTGATAGTCGGTTATTTAACTATCAATAAAGATGCGCCACATCATCAGATTCCAAATAATTTTTCCAAAATTATTAAGTCCCAAAATATCTTTACAAGATATATATACACAATTTCCAATTAATTTCCCAAAGTTATTTGGTTTACCAAAACACCTTTACACGATAAAATTTCCACACTTAACCATTTGAAAACCCATTTCAAATTACACAACTCAACCATTTGAAAACAAATTTCAAATCCCACACCTTAACCATTTGAAAACAAATTTCAAATCACACACCTTAACCATTTGAAAACAAATTTCAAATCACATATAAATCCTTACCGATTTATTTTTAAATTTTACGCTCCAAATTTGTGAATTATATTTCCATCTTTAAAAATAAATCAACATTTATTTTTAAACAAATTTCCCTTCCTATTTATAAATTCCAAAGTGAATTTCCAATTTCCCAAATATCTGCACATACACGATTTCAAATCAATTTCAAACTATTCACTTCGATTTACCTTTAAAAGGTGAATCCTCAAAAACGTTCCTTTTATATTGGAAAAAAAAACATTCCCATACTTATTTAATAATAAGTAATTCACAATTTAACTTATTTTCAACAATTTGGAAATATTCAATATACTTAAGTTACCGTTAAGTATTTTATTCCATTCTCTTTAAGAAAACATTCCTTTATTCACATTTATTTGGGTTAAAAACGAATGTTGCGTAAGACATCGTTACGACAACCCAAAAACACTAGTATATGGATTTGAAATAAAAAAATGGATACATAAATCCACTACTATTCAAAATATTCCCTTCTGTTTCTCGAAAACATCTATTTCAACAATCAATGTTGAAATCTATGTTTTCAATACTCAATACATTTTAAAACACCTTTAATTCGTTTTAAATTCCATTTAAAACATTCCTTTCCCAAAAACAAACCCATTTTATTTAATAATCTATTCAATATTCAAAATAGTGAATATAGCCCACTTAACAAATTCCCATATTTCAATTTATGAAATTCGATGAATTTCAAATTTATAAACATAGTTTATAAATTCCATTTCTATTATAAACCCCAATTTTATAAATTCCTTTATTAATCCGATGCAATTTACATAACCCAATTTCATACCCAAAAGCCATATTGTAAGTTAAATACTTATAATATTATTTATTTACCAAATCGTTCCTTTGAACTTCACCAATTTAAAATCTTATCACTTACAAGATTTCTTTATGGTTTATAATAATTTCAACTAATGAAATCTTCATTTATTAACAATTTCAACAAACCCCCTTTTTATGCCCCAAATTCATTTTTATAAGTCAATAACTTATAAAACTTCACTTCCCAATAACCATTCTTTTTATAAATTTCACAAATTATATATCTATAGATTTATAATGAAATTCATGTTATACATCAACTCAACACTTTATAAATTTATTCTATAACTTCAATAAATTTTTATTTAAAAACATCCATTTATAAAATCCTTTATATAAACCATTAATAATAATAACTTCCCAAAAACCAAATTTAACTATTTTATAAAAACCTATTATTGTTAAAAATTTCTTTTAAGTTATATTTTATAAAAATATAAATTTTTAAAACATAAAAATTTATCCATCTATTTATTTTAAAATTTAATCAATTCAAATTTTTTAATAAACCATATTCTTTGAGAAATCACTTTAAAACCCCTTTTAAATTCAAAACCGTTATTTTTAATTTAAAAATTAGAATCCGATGATGCAACGACATCGAATGGTCAATCACGGGAATAACATCATATATCAATGTGATTATCAACAATCAACATAATATTTATAAACAAATAAATATGTGAGGAATCCAGTTGGATCCCTCCAACCTGTTACCCTGCATCCACAGACGTTAGCACAATACCAATTCCACTTCAAGGTGGAATATCGCGGTATATGGGATTTTATAAAATATCCGCTTAATAGGCGGCGCAATAGGGTCTCATCCGCTATACGAGGCGGGAAATCAAATCCGATATATACATATGCCAATATATATATATCGCTATATATAGTATATATCCTACTATATCTACTAGCACAATCAATCAACCATCAACAATCAATATTAACTATTCAAAATTTTAAACAAAACCTTTCGATTGAGTGAGGAGTTCTCACCTTGATTTTATTTCCGTTTTTCGCGTTCGTTTCGAATAAAATTAAACGAACGTTTAATTTTACCCGAAATTCAAACGAGCTCCAATCGACTCCAAACCAGCTGCATTGCGAAGAGCACACGAATACGATTCCAACGCAAAAAATCTCGTCCGAATCCGACCTAGCATGCAAAAGTTATACTATTTTAAACGCTGTACACTATTTGAATTTCAAATTTAAACTAAAAAAAAAAAAAACAAAAGAAAATACCCATTCATATACTTCACGCGCGTGGCCCCCACCGTGCTTCTTCCTCCCGTGCATACGTTCCCAGGTAAAATAATTCGAACGCAAATGAACCCATAGGCCGCCCCCTAGGGCTCCAAATCACATGCAATACCCTCCATTCCCCATCGATCAGAACACGCCATTAGAACGGCCTCGCCAAACCCCACTTTCGCCCCCGACCACGTGCCACTCGGTGGTCCCTGGCGCACGCAAAACGAGGTGAAACGCGCCTCCTTCTCGAACGATTTGCCAACGATCCGCTGAGTTATTCGCCACTCCACCGTACGGATCTGGAGATCTTGGAACGCTCTACAATCTTGCTTCAGAAAATTTTCGAAATCGTTGAGTGGATTTGTCGCGATTTGGAGGAGAAGATCGCTAGGTTTCGGCCATTAAATCGTTTAGAACGACGGCTGATAGCAAAGGCTAGGGTTTGGAAAAAATTGAATATATATAATAGTTATTATATTATTAAACTAATAAAATTCTCTTTTTAATAACTTATGCAAACGAACTCCAATCTACGCATGCCGCCAGGCGATCCTAATGTTTTTCCACATTCCGGACGCAATGGAACAGGTTTCGTAAGCTAATTCGGAAGTATGTGTGAGATACGGCAATAAACGGTCGATTTAAACTTAAACCGATTTAAACGATTTCTAGGCGTTTTGGCTTGTACCGGACAAACGGCAAATCCAAACGACTTGAAATTTGAAATCCGATAATAACTAACTATTACGGATCCAATGGAACTTGTCTCGTTAAATTCTGAGACTGTTCAAAAATTGGCTATTTTTCAGTCGATAATTAAATATTAAAATATTCAATTTTTACAAATTAACTCCAAATTCAATTTTACAAGTTCCAAAATATTTCTATAACTTCAATATGATAAAATAAAATTTCCCAAATCATTTTCAATCATATTTAACCCAATATTTAATTATTTTTGGAATTTCCCTATTAAATAAATCGATTTAATTGTCCCATTAAATCCAATATTCGAAAAATAAATTATTCGACTTAAAAATTCCACTTATTACTATTAAAAATAAATTAAATATTCAAATTCAAGTTATCAAAAATTCTGGGTCGTTACAATCTTCCCCCCTTAAAAGAATTTCGTCCTCGAAATTGCAAGTTAAGGAGAATGATCCTAAACCGTTTATTATTTTTCCAAAGCTAATCAGTTTTATCAACTTTTTCAAACAAATCTTTTTATTAAGGATTTACTATCATTTCAATTAGCTTTCCAAACTCAATTATAGGTTTCAAACAACATTGTTTATTTGACAATTCAAATTTAAATTTAAATTCAAATTTCAAACTTTCAAAATTTCTCAAAATTTCTCTAACTCCCTAAATTTTCGAAAAATTTCGCCAGAGTCTCCTTTGCGCGGCTAGATCGGTACGACTACAAAACGGCTCTACGGCCCCTCAGAATCAAAAAGAAAAGAGAAAGCCAAGTGGCTGGAGAAGGAAATCATCAAATCTCATATAAAAACTGAAATACGTACCTTTTTGTCGAGCGTTACAAATTTTTTTAACTTTGAAATCAAAATCCCAATTCCTTTATAACCTGTATATCCTGCTAGCATAATATCCAATTAAAATATTCAAACCAATTTGCCAATTCAATTATAAAATTTCCAATACATGCTTTTTATACCACTTTTAGCTTTATTATTGAAGTTATAAATTCAATTTCACTCATTTCAATCAATTTTGCATTTCAAATTTCATTTGAATTCAATTTACATCTTCTATTCTATTCAAATTCATTTACTTCACTTTATTCACTTACTTTGATATTAACATCAATTCTTTCAACATTACTTAACTTGCATTCCATTTCAACTTTATTTACATCATTTAATTCACTTGATTATTTAACTTTGATGCAAAGATCGATTTTTTATTCAACTTCACTTAAGTTATTCCATTTAAACATCATTTGTTAATTAAACTTAAGTTTTACTTATCAATTCAATTCGGATTTTAAATTCCAAAGTAAATCCTATTTAACTTTTACTTAAGTCAAATTCATATTCCATTTTACTTAACTTTATTGTTTAACCATTTCAACAACTGGTTTCACTTACATTTTCCCAATTAATAAGTTATAAAACTTATTATTCAACTTCTAACTTATATTATAAGTTCAAAACCTTTTTCACTTATATTTATCAATTTCAAATTGAATTTTAATTTCAAATTGGTTTATTACAACAAAACTTCAATTTTTAAATTCATTTTTGTAGCAAATCCATCACATAGAAACTCGAAAATGATACTGATGATGCTGCAGTCATCACCCTTATTATTTCCCAGTGACAATAGTGAAATCAATGCTAAATATTCTTTCAAAAAGTTTTCTTTCTATTCATAAATCACTTTTATAAACCTTTTACTTATATAATTTTACTTCTTATATACATACATGATTATCTTACAATTGTAAATCATTATCAATTATAATTTCATCTTATGATTCATTGGTTTATACCATTATTCTTTTACAATAGTTGCTTTTATTAGCTCATTCAAACAACTTTTAATTATTTTATATATATATATATCATTTACAACAACCAAGCAATCAATTATATACACACTTCAATAATTCTTGAAAAATTATTTTCTTTTTATATATAAAATAAAATCGAGGTAAAATTATTTCATTTACCCAATTTAAAACAATATTGTGTCGAATTGTTCTATTCAAGTGTTTAGGAACCCCTTCGATTCAGTTTTCGAGGCTGCGCCGACGAAGGTTCATATACCACTCAATAAACCAATCATCACAATATAAAACAATTTTATATTCACTAACAAATACGCACTCATATCTATTATTACACTCACACTCATTCTAGAGTACTGCTGACTCTATCTCTAATGAGTAACACCCAACAGGAAACTTTTTGAAAGAATATTTAGCATTGATAACAGAATCTCACAGTCGCACAATGCATGTACATTTAACTTTCGCAGAATCTATTCAAAGAATATTTAGCATTGATAACAGAATCTATTCATAACAGAATCTCACAGTCGCAGCGGAACAATATATAATAGATAAATGTACATTCATTTAAAACAAAGAACTATACCTTTTATATATCACATTACATTACATCAATCAGAGTGTACAACAACAACAGCGGAAAAGAAATACTATATACAATAAATAATAGACTACGCTATCTGGCTCGCCTCCAGATCTGCACAGCAACTCCCGAATCCAGAATAACCTGATAACCTAACTCTAGACTGCCCGTGTGGAAAATAGTGGGCACCCAGAGTTTAGGAAAGGAACAATAAACTCCAGGTCAGTCATGTGACTGGTGAGAGAACTCAAAACAGTTTATCTTTAAACAAGCAACAACAGAATTTAAATTTAACTTTCGAAATTCGAAATGCTTTTTGGAAAAATGAAACTACCATAAGGCCTCCCGCCACACACACAATGCAAACGCAGAATTGGAGGAGATTTCCCCTTATGATAGTCAAAGATGCTTACTACGCGAAAATCAAATCATTTTTGATATTATTACTAGTGCATAGTGTAGAAAACAATTTCGAAAGTACAATATAAATCCTAGCCAGCATAGACATTCCGAACTATGCCTACTATAGCTACCATCCAAACAGTGGTGACCACCATAAGTGAATGGCAGGTAATACAACTAAAACCGTACAAGGCGCGTATTGGAGGAATGGATTTCCAACAAATGGTCAGGCTAAGGAACTTCCTACTGCCACATGGGATCGCCTCTGGCGGGACGTCCCGAGAAACTAACGTTACGGTTAGATCTCTGCCAACACAAGGCCGGGTTACCTCTGTAACTAGGTAACTACTACACGAATATGTCATCCCCCGGTCCTTTGGGACCTTTATCCGAGCGCTCGATACCAACAACACCACACAGTAATAGATATAGTGTATCAACATGAGTAAATATCTGGGCTCCATACCATGATACCACCCTTTTCCAGAAGGAAATGATCCGATGCAATTTACATAACCCAGTTTCATACCCAAAAGCCATATTGTAAGTTAAATACTTATAATATTATTTATTTACCAAATCGTTCCTTTGAACTTCACAAATTTAAAATCTTATCACTTACAAGATTTCTTTAGGGTTTATAATAATTTCAACTAATGAAATCTTCATTTATTAACAATTTCTATAAAATTCCCCTTTTTAATGCCCCAAATCCATTTTTATAAGTTAATAACTTATAAACTTAAAATTTTCCAATAACCATTCGTTTTATAAATTTCACATTTATTAATCTATAAATCCTAGTGAAATGCATGTTATACATCAACTTAACACTTTATAAATTTATTCTATAACTTCAATAATTTTTTATTTAAAAACATCCATTTATAAAATCCTTTATATAAACCATTAATAATAATAACTCCCCAAAAACCAAATTTAACTATTTTATAAAAACCTATTATTGTTAAAAATTTCTTTTAAGTTATATTTTATAAAAATATAAATTTTTAAAACATAAAATTTTATCCATCTATTTATTTTAAAATTTAATCAATTCAAATTTTTTAATAAACCATATTCTTTGAAAAATCGATTTAAAACCCCTTTTAAATTCAAAACCGTTATTTTTAATTTAAAAATTAGAATCCGATGATGCAACGACATCGAATGGTCAATCACGGGAATAACATCATATATCAATGTGATTATCAACAATCAACATAATATTCATAAACAAATAAATATGTGAGGAATCCAGTTGGATCCCTCCAACCTGTTACCCTGCATCCACAGACGTTAGCAAATGTAACGTAGCCACACACACAATGCAAACGCAGAATTGGAGGAGATTTCTCCTTATGATAGTCAAAGATGCTTACTACGCGAAAATCAAATCATTTTTGATATTATTACTAGTGCATAGTGTAGAAATCAATTTCGAAAGTAGAATATAAATCCTAGCCAGCATAGACATTCCGAACTATGCCTACTATAGCTACCATCTAAACAGTGGTGACCACCATAAGTAAATGGCAGGTAATACAACTAAAACCGTACAAGGCACGTATTGGATGAAAGGATTTCCAACAAATGGTCAGGCTAAGGAACTTCCTACTGCCACATGGGATCGCCTCTGGCGGGACGTCCCGAGAAACTAACGTTACGGTTAGATCTCTGCCAACACAAGGCCGGGTTACCTCTGTAACTAGGTAACTACTACACGAATATGTCATCCCCCGGTCCTTTGGGACCTTTATCCGAGCGCTCGCAACAACACCACACACAGAAATATATATAGTGTATCAACATGAGTAAGCATCTGGGCTCCATACCATGATACCACCCTTTTCCAGAAGGAAATGACATACCCTAAAGGGCGCGACCCTCATAACCTTGCCGCATATTCCTGTTTCGACCATTTCCGGGGAGTGAGGTCCTGACGAAGTCTCGTCCACAAAGCTACGCTTTGTGCAACAAAGCCATGCTTTGGGTCCACAGATGACCAAAGCAATAATCACAAAGATAAATGATCAAACAAATGATCATATCCAAACGATCAACCAATGATCATCACACAGCAGCACTCAGCATGCCACATTACCAGATTGGGAAATATCGCTGATAACCTTCAACTACATAACCTCTGAGCTCGTACGTCTCAGAGAAGGGTGTTAAGCTAAGAGAATAAATTCTCCGCCACCAACAGAAATGTATTTGAAAGAAATCTGCTCTATCTCTCAAAATGTAATGTCAGACACGTAACCATACAAGTCTGTTCCGGGTTCGAACAGAACCGAAGGCACTTCCAAAGAAGCCCTTGCAATCCGGGTATTCACAATCTCGATAAAATTTCCCATCACAAAGGAAATCTCCATATCGTAGCTAACGATGCGGAGACAATCGATAGGTCATCCTATCGTTTTCACAAATACCCGGTCTTCAACACCGGTCTTCAAATGCAATCCAAACGACGTATCGCATATTCGGAATGGGATATACGACACAAAGGTCCTCTCCCGGCTAAACCGAATAGCGAGCGCTTATTTTTAAAAATAAGTGTAGCATTCAATTTCAACAATCACAACAATTACCATCCAAGGGTAAATACTGATAGTCGGTTATTTAACTATCAATAAAGATGCGCCACATCATCAGATTCCAAATAATTTTTCCAAAATTATTAAGTCCCAAAATATCTTTACAAGATATATATACACAATTTCCAAATAATTGCCCAAATTATTTGATTTACCAAAACCACTTCACGATAAAATTTTCCACACTTTACCCATTTGAAAACCCATTTCAAATTAAACACCTCAACCATTTGAAAACCAATTTCAAATCACTTTACATCATTTATACCCTTTGAAAACAGATTTCGAATCATCGAATAAATCTTTACCGATTTATTTTAAATTTACGTTCCAAATTCGTAAATTGATTTCCATACTTCAAAATAAATCAATATTTATTTTTAAACAAATTTCCCTTCCTTTTATAAATTCCATAGTGAATTTATATTTCAAAATATCTACTGACCTAACGTTTTCAATAGATTTCAGTTATTCAATCTCAATTTATCTTCAAAAAGATAAATTCTCAAAAACATTTCATTTCATATTGGAAAAGCATTCCCATACTTATTTAATAATAAGGATTCACAAATTTTATTTATTTTCAATAATTTGAAAATATTCGATATACTTAACCATAGCCAAGTATATATTTCATTCTTTTAAGGAAAACATTCTTCTATTCACTTTTACTTGGGTCAAAACGAATGTTGCGTAAAACACCGTCACGACAACCCAAAATCACTGGAATAGGGTTTCAAAATAAAAATAGAAACATACATTCCAATACTACACAATATTGTGTCGAATTGCTCTGATACCAAATGTAACGATCGCGATTTTTCGTTGCCGAAAAATCGAACCGTTAGGGTTTTAGAAGAAGAAAGAGGTAGAAGAAGAAAGAAAAGAAAGAGAAGAGAAAACAGAAAAACAAGTAACAGAACGAGAAACAATAACAGAATCTCACAGTCGCAGCGGAACAACATATAATAGATAAATGAATATTCATTTAAAACAAAGAACTATACATTTTATACATTACATCACATTACATTACATCAATCAGAGTGTACGACAACAACAGCGGAAAGAAATACTATATACAATAGATAATAGACTACGCTATCCAAGCTCGCCTCCAGATCTGCACAGCAACTCCCGAATCCAGAATAACCTGATAACCTAACTCTAGACTGCCCGTGTGGAAAATAGTGGGCACCCAGAGTTTAGGAAAGGAACAATAAACTCCAGGTCAGTCATGTGACTGGTGTGAGAACTCAAAACAGTTTATCTTTAAACAAGCAACAAGAAAATTTTAATTTTTTGAAATCCGCAATGCTTTTTGGAAAATGAAACTACCATAAGGCCTCCCGCCACACACACAATGCAAACGCAGAATTGGAGGAGATTTCTCCTTATGATAGTCAAAGATGCTTACTACGCAAAAATCAAATCATTTTTGATATTATTACTAGTGCATAGTGTAGAAAACAGTTTCGAAAGTAGAATATAAATCCTAGCCGGCATAGACATTCCGAACTATGCCTACTATAGCTACCATCCAAACAGTGGTGACCACCATAAGTGAATGGCAGGTAATACAACTAAAACCGTACAAGGCACGTATTGGATGAAAGGATTTCCAACAAATGGTCAGGCTAAGGAACTTCCTACTGCCACATGGGATCGCCTCTGGCGGGACGTCCCGAGAACTAACGTTACGGTTAGATCTCTGCCAACACAAGGCCGGGTTACCTCTGTAACTAGGTAACTACTACACGAATATGTCATCCCCCGGTCCTTTGGGACCTTTATCCGAGCGCTCGCAACAACAACACCACACAGTAATAGGTATAGTGTATCAACATGAGTAAGTATCTGGGCTCCATACCATGATACCACCCTTTACCAGAAGGAAATGACATACCCTAAAGGGCGCGACCCTCATAACCTTGCCGCATATTCCTGTTTCGACCATTTCCGGGGAGTGAGGTCCTGACGAAGTCTCGTCCACAAAGCTACGCTTTGTGTAACAAAGCCATGCTTCGGGTCCACAGATGACCAAAGCAATAATCACAAAGATAAATGATCAAACAAATGATCATATCACAAATGACCAACCAATGATCATCACACAGCAGCACTCAGCATGCCACATTACCAGATTGGGAAATATCGCTGATAACCTTCACCTACATAACCTCTGAGCTCGTACGTCTCAGAGAAGGGTGTTAAGCTAAGAGAATAAATTCTCCGCCACCAACAGAAATGTATTTGAAAGAAATCTGCTATATCTCTCAAAATGTAATGTCAGACATGTAACCATACAAGTCTGTTCCGGGTTCGAACAGAACCGAAGGCACTTCCAAAGAAGCCCTTGCAATCCGGGTATTCACAATCCCGATAAAATTTCCCATCACAAAGGAAATCTCCATATCGTAGCTAACGATGCGGAGACAATCGATAGGTCATCCTATCGTTTTCACAAATACCCGGTCTTCAACACCGGTCTTCAAATGCAATCCAAACGACGTATCGCATATTCGGAATGGGATATACGACACAAAGGTCCTCTCCCGGCTAAACCGAATAGCGAGCGCTTATTTTTAAAATAAGTGTGCATTCAATTCCAAACAAACACAATCAATACCATCCAAGGGTAAATATTGATAGTCGGTTATTTAACTATCAATAAAGATGCGCCACATCATCAGGTTCCAAATAATTTTTCCAAAATTATTAAGTCCCAAAATATCTTTACAAGATATATATATATATACACCATTTACAAATAATTGCCCCAGTTATTTGTTTTACCAAAACCACTTCACGATAAAATTTTCCACACTTAACCAATTGAAAAACCAATTTTCAATTTACCTTTACCATTTGAAAACCAATTTTCAAATTACATTAACCATTTGCAAACCAATTTCAAATCACCTTAACCATTGAAAACTAATTTCAAATCACCTTAACCTTATATACCTTTTGAAACAAATTTCAAACCACCAAATAAATCTTTACCGATTTATTTTAACTTACGTTCCAAATTCGTAAATTATATTTTCATATTTAAAAATAAATCAACATTTATTTTTAAACAAATTTCCCTTCATATATATAAATTCCAAAGTGGATTTAAATTCCAAGCATCTACTAGCATACGATTCCCAAATCGATTTCAAGTTATTTGCTTTCAATTACCTTAAAGGTGAATTCACAAAAACCGTTCCATTTCATATTAGAAAACCATTCCCATGCTTATTTTTAAAATAAGTAATTCACAAATTTATTTATTTTCAACAATTTGGAAATACTCAATATACTTAAGTTACCGTTAAGTATTTTATTCCATTCTCTTTAAGAAAACATTCTTTTATTCACATTTATTTGGGTCAAAACGGATGTTGCGTAAAACATCGTTACGATAACCCAAAAACACTAGTATATGGATTTGAAATTAAAAATAGGTATATAAATCCAATACTATACAAATTATCCCCTTCTGTTTCTCGAAAACGTCTATTTCAACAATCAATGTTGAAATCTATGTTTTCAATACTCAATACATTTTAAAACACCTTTAATTCGTTTTAAATTCCATTTAAAACATTCCTTTCCCAAAAACAAACCCATTTTATTTAATAATCTATTCAATATTCAAAATAGTGAATATAGCCCACTTAACAAATTCCCATATTTCAATTTATCAAATTCGATGGATTTCAAATTTATAAACATAGTTTATAAATTCCATTTCTATTATAAACCCCAATTTTATAAATTCCTTTATTAATCCGATGCAATTTTACATAACCCAATTTCATACCCAAAAGCCATATTGTAAGTTAAATACTTATAATATTATTTATTTACCAAATCGTTCCTTTGAACTTCACAAATTTAAAATCTTATCACTTACAAGATTTCTTTATGGTTTATAATAATTTCAACTAATGAAATCTTCATTTATTAACAATTTCTATAAAATTCCCCTTTTTAATGCCCCAAATTCATTTCTATAAGTTAATAACTTATAAACTTAAAATTTTCCAACAACCATTCGTTTTATAAATTTCACATATTATATATCTATAGATTTATAATGAAATTCATGTTATACATCAACTCAGCATTTTATAAATTTATTCTATAACTCCAATGATTTAATCTAGAAACATCCATTTATAAAATCCTTTATATAAACCATTAATAATCATATCTTCCCAAAAACCAAATTTAACTATTTTATAAAAACCTATTATTGTTAAAAATTTCTTTTAAGTTATATTTTATAAAAATATAAATTTTTAAAACATAAAATTTTATCCATCTATTTACTTTAAAATTTAATCAATTCAAAATTTTTAATAAACCATATTCTTTGAAAAAATCGATTTAAAACCCCTTTTAAATTCAAAACCGTTATTTTTAATTTAAAGATTAGAATCCGATGATGCAACAACATCAGATGGTCAATCACGGGAATAACATCATATATCAATGTGATTATCAACAATCAACATAATATTCATAAACAAATAAATATGTGAGGAATCCAGTTGGATCCCTCCAACCTGTTACCCTGCATCCACAGACGTTAGCACAATACCAATTCCACTTCAAGGTGGAATATCGCGGTATATGGGATTTTATAAAATATCCGCTTAATAGGCGGCGCAATAGGGTCTCATCCGCTATACGAGGCGGGAAATCAAATCCGATATATACATATGCCAATATATATATATCGCTATATATAGTATATATCCTACTATATCTACTAGCACAATCAACAGCAATCAACAATCAATAATAACTATTTAAAATTTTAAACAAAACCTTTCGATTGAGTGAGGAGTTCTCACCTTGATTTTATTCCGGTTTCGTCGTTCGTTTCGAATAAAATTAAACGAACGTTTAATTTTACCCAAAATTCAAACGACCTCCAATCGACTCCAAACCAGCTGCATTGCGAAGAGCTCGGCGATACGAAGCCAACGCAAAAAATCTCGTCCGAATCCGACCTCGCATGCAAAAGTTATCGCAGTTTGAACATTGAACGATTTAAATTTACAATTCAAATTTAAATTAAAATAAATAAAACTATCTCACCCCATACACACGTGCGGCCCCACCACCATCTCTCCCGTTTGAAACGCGATTCCACCTCCAGGTAGCAATTTTCGAACGCACGTAACCCATATCATCAAGAAACCCTAAATCACGCACACCACAAACATCGACGAAACCCCATCATATCGGCACCATATCGAAGCTCATCACATATGCTACACACGGCCAGAAGAGCAGTCAACTCGGTCAACCCCAGCGCATGGAATTGCGTGCGCAACTTTCGTGCTTCCAGCTCGATTTGCCGCCAATCCGCTTCGAGTTAAACGATCATAACCGTTGGATTCCGAGATCTCAGAGTGCTCTACAATTTACTAGTTGAAGGTTTCGCGAATCGTTGCACGGATTAGAAGATAAATGAGGAAGAAGATCGTTGCTTTTCGGCCATTAACCATAAACTGGCGGCTAGCTTGAGCATATAGGGTTTAGTGAAGATATAAATGAATGTATATGTTATAAATATTATTTTAATAATAAAATTCTCCTTTTCAATAACTTATGCAAACGAACTCCAATCCTTACGTTCCGACAGGCGATTCTAAAGTTTTTCCACGTTCCGGACGCAATGGGACAGGTTTTGTAAGCTAATTCGGAAGTATGTGTGAGATACGGCAATAAACAGTCGATTTAAATTTAAACCGATTTAAGCGATTTCTAGGCGTTTTGGCTTGTACCGGACAAACAGCAAATCCAAACGACTTGAAATTTGAAATCTTGCAATAATATCACATTACGGATCCGATGAAACTGGTTTCGTCAAAATCCGAGACCGTTTGAAAAATGGCTATTTTAACTCGCCGAATTAAAATTAAAACGATATCGATGCGTTTCGAGCTGCCACGGTCAAACGACAACTCCGTTTGCTACGAAATTTGAAATCCGATAATAACTAACTATTACGGATCCAATGGAACTCGTTTCGTTCAATTCCGAGACTGTTCAAAAATTGGCTATTTTTCAGTCGATAATTAAATATTAAAATAATCAATTTTCACAAATTAATTCCAAATTCAATTTTACCAGTTCTAAAACATTTCTATAACTTTAATATGATATAACAAAATTTTCCAAACCATTTTCAATCATATTTAACCCAATATTCAATTATCTACGGAATTTCACTATTAATTAATCGATTTAATTATCCCATTAAATCCAATATTCGAAAAATAAATTATTCGACTTAAAAATTCCACTTATTAATATTAAAAATAAATTAAATATTCAAATTTAAGTTATCAAAAATCCTGGGTCGTTACAATCTTCCCCCCTTAAAAGAATTTCGTCCTCGAAATTACAAGTTAAGGAGAATGATCCTAAACCGTTTATTATTTTTCCAAAGCTAATCAGTTTTATTAACTTTCTAACACCAATCTTTTTATTAAAGATTTACTATCATTTCAATTAGCTTTCCAACTTCAATTATAGGTTTCAAACAACATTGTTTACTCAACAATTCAAATTTAAATTTAAATTCAAATTTCAAACTTTCAAAATTTCTCAAAATTTTTCTAACTCCCTAAATTTTCGAAAAATTTCGCCAGAGTCTCCTTTGCGCGGCTAGATCGGTACGACTACAAAACGGCTCTACGGCCCCTCAGAATCAAAAAGAAAAGAGAAAGCCAAGTGGCTAGAGAAGGATATCATCAAATCTCATATAAAAACTGAAATACGTACCTTTTTGTCGAGCGTTACAAATTTTTTTTACTTTGAAATCAAAATCCCAATTCCTTTATAACCTGTATATCCTGCTAGCATAATATCCAATTATAATATTCAAACCAATTTGCCAATTCAATTATAAAATTTCCAATACATGCTTCTTATACCACTTTTAGTTTACTATTAAAGTTGCATATTCATTTTCATTCAACTTTGCATTTCAATTTTCATTTGAATTCAATTACATAGCTTCTATTCTATTCAAATTCATTTACTTCACTTTATTCATTTATTTTGATATTAACATCAATTCTTTCAACATTACTTAACTTGCATTCCATTTCAACTTTATTTACATCATTTAATTCACTTGATTATTTAACTTTGATGCAAAGATCGATTTTTTATTCAACTTCACTTAAGTTATTCCATTTAAACATCATTTGTTAATTAAACTTAAGTTTTACTTATCAATTCAATTCGGATTTTAAATTCCAAAGTAAATCCTATTTAACTTTTACTTAAGTCAAATTCATATCAATATTCAAATTCATATTCCATTTTACTTAACTTAATTGTTTAACCACTTCAACAACTGGTTTCACTTACATTTTCCCATTTAATAAGTTATAAAACTTATTATTCAACTTCTAACTTATATTATAAGTTCAAAACCTTTTTCACTTATATTTATCAATTTCAAATTGAATTTTAATTTCAAATTGGTTTATTACAACAAAACTTCAATTTTTAATTCATTTTTGTAGCAAATCCATCACATAGAAACTCGAAAATGATACTGATGATGCTGCAGTCATCACCCTTATTATTTCCCAGTGACAATAGTGAAATCAATGCTAATTATTCTTTCAAAAAGTTTTCTTTCTATTCATAAATCACTTTTATAAACCTTTTATATAATTTTACTTCTTATATACATACATGATTATCTTACAATTGTAACTCATTATTAATTATAATTCCATCTTATGATTCATTGGTTTATACCATTATTCTTTTTACAATAGTTGCTTTTATTAGCTTATTCAAACAACTTTTAATTATTTTATATATATATCATTTACAACAACCAAGCAATCAATTATATACACACTTCAATAATTCTTGAAAAATTATTTTCTTTTTATATATAAAATATAATCGAGGTAAAATTATTTCATTTACCCAATTTAAAACAATATTGTGTCGAATTGTTCTATTGGAATAACCAAATGTAACGATCGGGATTTTTCGTTGCCGAAAAACCGAACCGTTAGGGTTTTAGAAGAAGAAAGAGGTAGAAGAAGAAAGAAAAGAAAGAGAAGAGAAAACAGAAAAACAAGTAACAGAACGAGAAACAATAACAGAATCTCACAGTCGCAGCGGAACAATATATAATAGATAAATGAATATTCATTTAAAACAAAGAACTATACATTTTATACATTACATCACATTACATTACATCAATCAGAGTGTACAACAACAACAGCGGAAAAGAAATACTATATATACAATAGATAATAGACTACGCTATCTGGCTCGCCTCCAGATCTGCACAGCAACTCCCGAATCCAGAATAACCTGATAACCTAACTCTAGACTGCCCGTGTGGAAAATAGTGGGCACCCAGAGTTTAGGAAAGGAACAATAAACTCCAGGTCAGTCATGGGACTGGTGTGAGAACTCAAAACAGTTTATCTTTAAACAAGCAACAAGAAATTTTAATTTTTTAAATCCGCAATGCTTTTTGGAAAATGAAACTACCATAAAGCCTCCCGCCACACACACAATGCAAACGCAGAATTGGAGGAGATTTCTCCTTATGATAGTCAAAGATGCTTACTACGCAAAAATCAAATCATTTTTGATATTATTATTAGTGCATAGTGTAGAAAACAATTTCGAAAGTAGAATATAAATCCTAGCCGGCATAGACATTCCGAACTATGCCTACTATAGCTACCATCTAAACAGTGGTGACCACCATAAGTAAATGGCAGGTAATACAACTAAAACCGTACAAGGCACGTATTGGATGAAAGGATTTCCAACAAATGGTCAGGCTAAGGAACTTCCTACTGCCACATGGGATCGCCTCTGGCGGGACGTCCCGAGAAACTAACGTTACGGTTAGATCTCTGCCAACACAAGGCCGGGTTACCTCTGTAACTAGGTAACTACTACACGAATATGTCATCCCCCGGTCCTTTGGGACCTTTATCCGAGCGCTCGCAACAACAACACCACACAGTAATAGGTATAGTGTATCAACATGAGTAAGTATCTGGGCTCCATACCATGATACCACCCTTTACCAGAAGGAAATGACATACCCTAAAGGGCGCGACCCTCATAACCTTGCCGCATATTCCTGTTTCGACCATTTCCGGGGAGTGAGGTCCTGATAAAGTCTCGTCCACAAAGCTACGCTTTGTGTAACAAAGCCATGCTTCGGGTCCACAGATGACCAAAGCAATAATCACAAAGATAAATGATCAAACAAATGATCATATCACAAATGACCAACCAATGATCATCACACAGCAGCACTCAGCATGCCACATTACCAGATTGGGAAATATCGCTGATAACCTTCAACTACATAACCTCTGAGCTCGTACGTCTCAGAGAAGGGTGTTAAGCTAAGAGAATAAATTCTCCGCCACCAACAGAAATGTATTTGAAAGAAATCTGCTCTATCTCTCAAAATGTAATGTCAGACACGTAACCATACAAGTCTGTTCCGGGTTCGAACAGAACCGAAGGCACTTCCAAAGAAGCCCTTGCAATCCGGGTATTCACAATCCCGATAAAATTTCCCATCACAAAGGAAATCTCCATATCGTAGCTAACGATGCGGAGACAATCGATAGGTCATCCTATCGTTTTCACAAATACCCGGTCTTCAACACCGGTCTTCAAATGCAATCCAAACGACGTATCGCATATTCGGAATGGGATATATGACACAAAGGTCCTCTCCCGGCTAAACCGAATAGCGAGCGCTTATTTTTAAAAATAAGTGTGCATTCAATTCCAAACAAACACAATCAATACCATCCAAGGGTAAATATTGATAGTCGGTTATTTAACTATCAATAAAGATGCGCCACATCATCAGATTCCAAATAATTTTTCCAAAATTATTAAGTCCCAAAATATCTTTACAAGATATATATATATATATACACCATTTACAAATAATTGCCCCAGTTATTTGTTTTACCAAAACCACTTCACGATAAAATTTTCCACACTTAACCAATTGAAAAACCAATTTTCAATTTACCTTTACCATTTGAAAACCAATTTTCAAATTACATTAACCATTTGCAAACCAATTTCAAATCACCTTAACCATTTGAAAACTAATTTCAAATCACCTTAACCATTTGAAAACTAATTTCAAATCACCTTAACCATATATACCTTTTGAAACAAATTTCAAACCACCAAATAAATCTTTACCGATTTATTTTAACTTACGTTCCAAATTCGTAAATTATATTTTCATATTTGAAAATAAATCAACATTTATTTTTAAACAAATTTCCCTTCATATATATAAATTCCAAAGTGGATTTAAATTCCAAGCATCTACTAGCATACGATTCCCAAATCGATTTCAAGTTATTTGCTTTCAATTACCTTAAAGGTGAATTCACAAAAACCGTTCCATTTCATATTAGAAAACCATTCCCATGCTTATTTTTAAAATAAGTAATTCACAAATTTATTTATTTTTCAACGATTTGGAAATATTCAATATACTTAAGTTACCGTTAAGTATTTTATTCCATTCTCTTTAAGAAAACATTCTTTTATTCACATTTATTTGGGTTAAAAACGAATGTTGCGTAAAACATCGTTACGACAACCCAAAAACACTAGTATATGGATTTGAAATTAAAAATAGATATATAAATCCAATACTATACAAATTATCCCCTTCTGTTTCTCGAAAACGTCTATTTCAACAATCAATGTTGAAATCTATGTTTCCAATACTCAATACATTTTAAAACACCTTTAATTCGTTTTAAATTCCAATTAAAACATTCCTTTCCCAAAAACAAACCCATTTTATTTAATAATCTATTCAATATCCAAAATAGTGAATATAGCCCACTTAACAAATTCCCATATTTCAATTTATCAAATTCGATGAATTTCAAATTTATAAACATAGTTTATAAATTCCATTTCTATTATAAACCCCAATTTTATAAATTCCTTTATTAATCCGATGCAATTTTACATAACCCAATTTCATACCCAAAAGCCATATTGTAAGTTAAATACTTATAATATTATTTATTTACCAAATCGTTCCTTTGAACTTCACCAATTTAAAATCTTATCACTTACAAGATTTCTTTATGGTTCATAATAATTTCAACTAATGAAATCTTCATTTATTAACAATTTCAACAAACCCCCTTTTTATGCCCCAAATTCATTTTTATAAGTCAATAACTTATAAAACTTCACTTCCCAATAACCATTCTTTTTATAAATTTCACAAATTATATATCTATAGATTTATAATGAAATTCATGTTATACATCAACTCAACACTTTATAAATTTATTCTATAACTTCAATAAATTTAATTTAAAAACATCCATTTATAAAATCCTTTATATAAACCATTAATAATAATAACTCCCCAAAAACCAAATTTAACTATTTTATAAAAACCTATTATTGTTAAAAATTTCTTTTAAGTTATATTTTATAAAAATATAAATTTTTAAAACATAAAATTTTATCCATCTATTTATTTTAAAATTTAATCAATTCAAAATTTTAAATAAACCATATTCTTTGAAAAATCGATTTAAAACCCCTTTTAAATTCAAAAACGTTATTTTTAATTTAAAAATTAGAATCCGATGATGCAACGACATCGAATGGTCAATCACGGGAATAACATCATATATCAATGTGATTATCAACAATCAACATAATATTCATAAACAAATAAATATGTGAGGAATCCAGTTGGATCCCTCCAACCTGTTACCCTGCATCCACAGACGTTAGCACAATACCAATTCCACTTCAAGATGGAATATCGCGGTATATGGGATTTTTATAAATATTCCGCTTAATAACGGCGCAATAGGGTCTCATCCGCTATACGAGGCGGGAAATCAAATCCAATATATACATATGCCAATATATATATATTGCTATATATAATATATATCCTATTATATCTACTACCACAATCAATCAACAATTATCGATCAATATTAACTATTTAAAATTTTAAACAAAACCTTTCGATTGAGTGAGGAGTTCTCACCTTGATTTTATTCCGGTTTCGTCGTTCGTTTCGAATAAAATTAAACGAACGTTTAATTTTACCCGAAATTCAAACGAGCTCCAATCGACTCCAGACTAGCTTCATCGCGAAGAGCACGACCATACGATTCCAACGCACTTTGATTCGTCCCAATCGGACCTCGCATGAACAAGATATTGCATTTTAAGTTGACACGAATTCAAATTTCAATTAAATTAACACAAAAAAAAAAAAGAAAATTCACCCAACACATGTGGGCCGCACGCACTAGCTTCCTCCCGCTCTCCTTCTCTTCACGCGCACGGTAACTCCTCTCCAGGAAACAAAAACACGCACTTGAACCTATCACCAGCCGCCTCCTATAGGTCCAATGGCCGAAATCATCCCATTTTCCCCTCTCAAAATCTCCAAATCCGCTCATCGAATCGAGAAACTTCCAACATGAAAGTTGTAGAGCACGGTATGAACTACAAATCCAACGGTGGATCTCAGCTATCGTCGCCATTTGGATGAGATATTGAGCCGTGTCCCCTGGTTGTTGCGTGCGTTCCTCAAGGTGGAGGAGGGCGCCGAGCTTGGCCATGCTTGGGCCGATGGTGGCTTTTGTCGAGGGCTTTCATTTGGTGGCAGGGTGATGAAGTATCGATGCTCGTGGTGGTCGGAAAATCAAACCCTAGGTCGGCATGTGATGGGTTCAAGTGCGTGTTTTTGTTTCCTGGAGAGGAGTTACCGTGCGCGTGAAGAGAAGGAGAGCGGGAGGAAGCTAGTGCGTGCGGCCCACATGTGTTGGGTGAATTTTCTTTTTTTTTTTTTTGTGTTAATTTAATTGAAATTTGAATTCGTGTCAACTTAAAATGCAATATCTTGTTCATGCGAGGTCCGATTGGGACGAATCAAAGTGCGTTGGAATCGTATGGTCGTGCTCTTCGCGATGAAGCTAGTCTGGAGTCGATTGGAGCTCGTTTGAATTTCGGGTAAAATTAAACGTTCGTTTAATTTTATTCGAAACGAACGACGAAACCGGAATAAAATCAAGGTGAGAACTCCTCACTCAATCGAAAGGTTTTGTTTAAAATTTTAAATAGTTAATATTGATCGATAATTGTTGATTGATTGTGGTAGTAGATATAATAGGATATATATTATATATAGCAATATATATATATTGGCATATGTATATATTGGATTTGATTTCCCGCCTCGTATAGCGGATGAGACCCTATTGCGCCGTTATTAAGCGGAATATTTATAAAAATCCCATATACCGCGATATTCCATCTTGAAGTGGAATTGGTATTGTGCTAACGTCTGTGGATGCAGGGTAACAGGTTGGAGGGATCCAACTGGATTCCTCACATATTTATTTGTTTATGAATATTATGTTGATTGTTGATAATCACATTGATATATGATGTTATTCCCGTGATTGACCATTCGATGTCGTTGCATCATCGGATTCTAATTTTTAAATTAAAAATAACGTTTTTGAATTTAAAAGGGGTTTTAAATCGATTTTTCAAAGAATTTGGTTTACCAAAACACCTTTACACGATAACAGAATCTCACAATTAAATCTCATATATCTACTAGCACAATCAAAATGTCATAACTTTGCGATGCGAGGTCGGAAAATTATGAAACGAAGTGCATTGGAATTGTATGATCGTGCTCTTTGCGATGGAGCTGGATTGGAAATTTTTGGAGCTAGCGAAAATTTCGGGTATAATTAAACGCGTGTTTAATTATATTCGAAATAAAAGCTGAAACGGAAATAAAACCAAGGTGAGAACTCCTCACTCAATCAAACTGTTTGGTTTAAAATTTTAAATAGTTATTGTTGATTGATGATTGCCGTTTGATTGTGGTAGTAGATATAGTAGGATATATACTATATATAGCAATATATATATATTGGCATATGTATATATTGGATTTGATTTCCCGCCTCGTATAGCGGATGAGACCCTATTGCGCCGCCTATTAAGCGGATATTTTATAAAATCCCATATACCGCGATATTCCACCTTGAAGTGGAATTGGTATTGTGCTAACGTCTGTGGATGCAGGGTAACAGGTTGGAGGGATCCAACTGGATTCCTCACATATTTATTTGTTTATAAATATTGTGTTGATTGTTAACTATCATATCGATATATGATGTTTATTCCCGTGATTGACCATTTGATGCGGTTGCATCATCGGATTCATTTTTAAAAAAGTTAAAAATAACGATTTTGAATTTAAAAGGATTTTTAAGTAATTTTCCAAGTATATGTTTTTATTAAATTTTTGAACTTGATTCATTTTAAATAAATTAAGATTTTAAATATTAAAGTTATAAAACTATGATTTTTATGGAATATAACAAAAAGGAAAATTTTAAAAATAAATAGATTTATAAAATAGTTAAATTGGGTTTTTGGGTAATTTTTATTAATAGTTTATGTAAAAGATTTTATAAATCGATATCTATAAATTTAAAATTTTTGGAATTATAAGACGAGTTATTAAGTGTTAAAATGAAGTATAAAAATGGATTTCATCTAAACTATAGTTTTATAAATTATGAGAGTTATGAAATGAATTGATGTTGAAAATAAAAGTTTATAAGTAATTAACTTATAAAATGGCTTTGGGCATTTAAAAGGGGATTTTTATAGAAATTGTTAATAAAGGAGGTTTTTATAAGTTGAAAACTATTATAAAAGGTGAGAAATCTTATCAGTAATAAGATTAACAATTTGTGAAGTTTTAAAAGGAACGACTTGGTAAATAAATAATATTTTAAGTATTTGACTTATAATACGAACTTTTGGTATAGAAATTGGGTTTATAAATTGAATTGGCTTAATAAAAGAGATTTCTAAACCGAAGTTATTAATAGAAATAGAATTTATAAACGTTGTTTATAAATTTGAAATCAATGTAATTTGGTAAATTGAATTTAGAATTGTTAAAGGGGTTACATTCACTCTTTTAAACGATGAATATATTATTAAGTCAAATGGGCATGTTTTGGGAGAAGAATGTTTTAAAGGGAATTTTAAAACGATTTTAAGATGCTCTAAAATGCATTAAGTATCGAATACTGGGATTTCAACATTCATTGTTGAAATGGACGTTTTCGAGAAATAAAAGGAAATGAATACGTAGATTTCAACATTCATTGTTGAAATAGGCGTTTTCGAGAAATAAAAGGAAATGAATACGTAGATTTCAACATTCATTGTTGAAATAGGCGTTTTCGAGAAAATGAGGAAATGATGGACTATAACACTGTTGTTATAGTGAATGGTTTCCAAATGGAAATATTTTGTGTAGTATTGGAATGTATGTTTCTATTTTTATTTTGAAACCCTATTCCAGTGATTTTGGGTTGTCGTGACGGTGTTTTACGCAACATTCGTTTTGACCCAAGTAAAAGTGAATAGAAGAATGTTTTCCTTAAAAGAATGAAATATATACTTGGCTATGGTTAAGTATATCGAATATTTTCAAATTATTGAAAATAAATAAAATTTGTGAATCCTTATTATTAAATAAGTATGGGAATGCTTTTCCAATATGAAATGAAATGTTTTTGAGAATTTATCTTTTTGAAGATAAATTGAGATTGAATAACTGAAATCTATTGAAAACGTTAGGTCAGTAGATATTTTGAAATATAAATTCACTATGGAATTTATAAAAGGAAGGGAAATTTGTTTAAAAATAAATATTGATTTATTTTGAAGTATGGAAATGAATTTACGAATTTGGAACGTAAATTTAAAATAAATCGGTAAAGATTTATTCGATGATTCGAAATCTGTTTTCAAAGGGTATAAATGATGTAAAGTGATTTGAAATTGGTTTTCAAAGGGTTGAGGTGTTTAATTTGAAATGGGTTTTCAAATGGGTAAAGTGTGGAAAATTTTATCGTGAAGTGGTTTTGGTAAATCAAATAATTTGGGCAATTATTTGGAAATTGTGTATATATATCTTGTAAAGATATTTTGGGACTTAATAATTTTGGAAAAATTATTTGGAATCTGATGATGTGGCGCATCTTTATTGATAGTTAAATAACCGACTATCAGTATTTACCCTTGGATGGTAATTGTTGTGATTGTTGAAATTGAATGCTACACTTATTTTTAAAAATAAGCGCTCGCTATTCGGTTTAGCCGGGAGAGGACCTTTGTGTCATATATCCCATTCCGAATATGCGATACGTCGTTTGGATTGCATCTGAAGACCGGTGTTGAAGACCGGGTATTTGTGAGAACGATAGGATGACCTATCGATTGTCTCCGCATCGTTAGCTACGATATGGAGATTTCCTTTGTGATGGGAAATTTTATCGGGATTGTGAATACCCGGATTGCAAGGGCTTCTTTGGAAGTGCCTTCGGTTCTGTTCGAACCCGGAACAGACTTGTATGGTTACGTGTCTGACATTACGTTTTGAGAGATAGAGCAGATTTCTTTCAAATACATTTCTGTTGGTGGCGGAGGATTTATTCTCTTAGCTTAACACCCTTCTCTGAGACGTACGAGCTCAGAGGTTATGTAGTTGAAGGTTATCAGCGATATTTCCCAATCTGGTAATGTGGCATGCTGAGTGCTGCTGTGTGATGATCATTGGTTGATCGTTTGGATATGATCATTTGTTTGATCATTTATCTTTGTGATTATTGCTTTGGTCATCTGTGGACCCGAAGCATGGCTTTGTTACACAAAGCGTAGCTTTGTGGACGAGACTTCGTCAGGACCTCACTCCCCGGAAATGGTCGAAACAGGAATATGCGGCAAGGTTATGAGGGTCGCGCCCTTTAGGGTATGTCATTTCCTTCTGGAAAAGGGTGGTATCATGGTATGGAGCCCAGATGCTTACTCATATTGATACACTATATATATTTCTGTGTGTGGTGTTGTTGCGAGCGCTCGGATAAAGGTCCCAAAGGACCGGGGGATGACATATTCGTGTAGTAGTTACCTAGTTACAGAGGTAACCCGGCCTTGTGTTGGCAGAGATCTAACCGTAACGTTAGTTTCTCGGGACGTCCCGCCAGAGGCGATCCCATGTGGCAGTAGGAAGTTCCTTAGCCTGACCATTTGTTGGAAATCCAATCAAAACAATACGCGCCTTGTACGGTTTTAGTTGTATTACCTGCCATTCACTTATGGTGGTCACCACTGTTTGGATGGTAGCTATAGTAGGCATAGTTCGGAATGTCTATGCTGGCTAGGATTTATATTCTACTTTCGAATTGTTTTCTACACTATGCACTAGTAATAATATCAAAAATGAGTTGATTTTCGCGTAGTAAGCATCTTTGACTATCATAAGGAGAAATCTCCTCCAATTCTGCGTTTGCATTGTGTGTGTGGCGGGAGGCCTTATGGTAGTTTCATTTTCCAAAAAGCATTGCGGATTTAAAAATTTAAATTTTCTTGTTGCTTGTTTAAAGATAAACTGTTTTGAGTTCTCACACCAGTCCCATGACTGACCTGGAGTTTATTGTTCCTTTCTTAAACTCTGGGTGCCCACTATTTTCCACACGGGCAGTCTAGAGTTAGGTTATCAGGTTATTCTGGATTCGGGAGTTGCTGTGCAGATGTTGGAGGCGAGCTTGGATAGCGTAGTCTATTATCTATTGTATATAGTATTCTTTCCGCTGTTTTATTGTTGTACACTCTGATGATATGATGTATTGTAATGTATGTATAAAATGTATAGTTCTTTTGTTTTAATGATATTCATTTATCTATTATATGTTGTTCCGCTGCGATTGTGAGATTCTGATATTATTTCCTGTTCTATTGTTTGTTTCTGTTTCTTCTCTCTTTTCTCTCTTCTTCTACCTCTTTCTTCTTCTTAAACCCTAACGGTTCGATTTTTCGGCAACGAAAAATCTCGATCGCTAGTAGATATAGTAGGATATATACTATATATAGCGATATATATATATTGGCATATGTATATATCGGATTTGATTCCCCGCCTCGTATAGCGGATGAGACCCTATTGCGCCGCCTATTAAGCGGATATTTTATAAAATCCCATATACCGCGATATTCCATCTTGAAGTGGAATTGGTATTGTGCTAACGTCTGTGGATGCAGGGTAACAGGTTGGAGGGATCCAACTGGATTCCTCGCATATTTATTTGTTTATAAATATTATGTTGATTGTTGATAATCATATTGATATATGACACTTATTCCCGTGATTGACCATCTAATGCTGTTGCATCATCGGATTCAAATTTTTAAAAATTAAAATAACGGTTTTGAATTTAAAAGGGGTTTTAAATCGATTTTTCAAAGAATATGGTTTATTAAAAATTTTGAATTGATTAAATTTTAAAATAAATAGATGGATAAATTTTTATGTTTTAAAAATTTATATCTTTATAAAATATAACTTAAAAGAAATTTTTAACAATAATAGGTTTTTATAAAATAGTTAGATTTGGTTTTTGGGGAGTTATTATTATTAATGGTTTATATAAAGGATTTTATAGATGGATGTTTTTAAATTAAATTTATTGAAGTTATAGAATAAATTTATAAAGTGTTAAGTTGATGTATAACATGAATTTCACTAGGATTTATAGATTAATAAATGTGAAATTTATAAAACGAACGGTTATTGGAAAATTTTAAGTTTATAAGTTATTAACTTATAGAAATGGATTTGGGCATTAAAAAGGGGAATTTTATAGAAATTGTTAATAAATGAAGATTTCATTAGTTGAAATTATTATAAACCATAAAGAAATCTTGTAAGTGATAAGATTTTAAATTGGTGAAGTTCAAAGGAACGATTTGGTAAATAAATAATATTATAAGTATTTAACTTACAATATGGCTTTTGGGTATGAAATTGGGTTATGTAAATTGCATCGGATTAATAAAGGAATTTATAAAATTGGGGTTTATAATAGAATGGAATTTATAAACTATGTTTATAAATTTGAAATTCATCAAATTTGATAAATGAAATATGGGAATTTGTTAAGTGTGCTATATTCACTATTTTGAATATTGAATAGATTATTAAATAAAATGGGTTTGTTTTTGGGAAAGGAATGTTTTAAATGGAATTTAAAACGAATTAAAGGTGTTTTAAAATGTATTGAGTATTGAAAACATAGATTTCAACATTGATTGTTGAAATAGACGTTTTCGAGAAACAGAAAGGGATAATTTGTATAGTATTGGATTTATATATCTATTTTTAATTTCAAATCCATATACTAGTGTTTTTTGGGTTGTCGTAACGATGTTTTACGCAACATTCGTTTTTAACCCAAATAAATGTGAATAAAGGAATGTTTTCTTAAAGAGAATGGAATAAATACTTAACTGTGATTTAAGTATATGGAATATTTTCAAATCGTTGAAAATAAATAAATTTGTGAATTACTTATTTTTAAATAAGTTTAGAAATGATTTTTCAATATGGAATGGAACGTTTTTGTGAATTCACCTTTTAAAGGTAAATTGTAAGCGAATATTTTGAAATCGAATATGAATGGGTATTTGGAATTTAATTCACGTTGGAATTTATAATAGGAAGGGAAATTGGTTTAAAAATAAATGTTGATTTATTTTTAAAGATGGAAATATAATTCACAAATTTGGAGCGTAAAATTTAAAAATAAATCGGTAAGGATTTATATGTGATTTGAAATTTGTTTTCAAATGGTTAAGGTGTGTGATTTGAAATTTGTTTTCAAATGGTTAATGTGTGTGATTTGAAATTTGTTTTCAAATGGTTAAGGTGTGTGATTTGAAATTTGTTTTCAAATGGTTAATGTGTGTGATTTGAAATTTGTTTTCAAATGGTTAACGTGTGTGATTTGAAATTTGTTTTCAAATGGTTAATGTGTGTGATTTGAAATTTGTTTTCAAATGGTTAAGGTGTGTGATTTGAAATTTGTTTTCAAATGGTTGAGTTGTGTAATTTGAAAAGGGTTTTCAAATGGTTAAGTGTGGAAATTTTATCGTGTAAAGGTGTTTTGGTAAACCAAATAACTTTGGGAAATTATTTGGAAATTGTGTATATATATCTTGTAAAGATATTTTGGGACTTAATAATTTTGGAAAAATTATTTGGAATCTGATGATGTGGCGCATCTTTATTGATAGTTAAATAACCGACTATCAATATTTACCCCTGGGATGGTATTGGTTGTGTTTGTTTGGAATTGAATGCACACTTATTTTTAAAAATAAGCGCTCGCTATTCGGTTTAGCCGGGAGAGGACCTTTGTGTCGTATATCCCATTCCGAATATGTGATACGTCGTTATGGATAGCATTTGAAGACCGGTGTTGAAGACCGGGTATTTGTGAAAACGATAGGATGACCTATCGATTGTCTCCGCATCGTTAGCTACGATATGGAGATTTCCTTTGTGATGGGAAATTTTATCGGGATTGTGAATACCCGGATTGCAAGGGCTTCCTTGGAAGTGCCTTCGGTTCTGTTCGAACCCGGAACAGACTTGTATGGTTACGTGTCTGACATTACATTTTGAGAGATATAGCAGATTTCTTTCAAATACATTTCTGTTGGTGGCGGAGAATTTATTCTCTTAGCTTAACACCCTTCTCTGAGACGTACGAGCTCAGAGGTTAGGTAGTTGAAGGTTATCAGCGATATTTCCCAATCTGGTAATGTGGCATGCTGAGTGCTGCTGTGTGATGATCATTGGTTGATCGTTTGGATTGGATCATTTGTTGATCATTTATCTGTGTGATCTTGCTTTGGTCATCTGTGGACCCAAAGCATGGCTTTGTTGCACAAAGCGTAGCTTTGTGGACGAGACTTCGTCAGGACCTCACTCCCCGGAAATGGTCGAAACAGGAATATGCGGCAAGGTTATGAGGGTCGCGCCCTTTAGGGTATGTCATTTCCTTCTGGTAAAGGGTGGTATCATGGTATGGAGCCCAGATACTTACTCATGTTGAAACACTATATATATTTCTGTGTGGTGTTGTTGGTATCGAGCGCTCGGATAAAGGTCCCAAAGGACCGGGGGATGACATATTCGTGTAGTAGTTACCTAGTTACAGAGGTAACCCGGCCTTGTGTTGGCAGAGATCTAACCGTAACGTTAGTTTCTCGGGACGTCCCGCCAGAGGCGATCCCATGTGGCAGTAGGAAGTTCCTTAGCCTGACCATTTGTTGGAAATCCTTTCATCCAATACGTGCCTTGTACGGTTTTAGTTGTATTACCTGCCATTTACTTATGGTGGTCACCACTGTTTAGATGGTAGCTATAGTAGGCATAGTTCGGAATGTCTATGCTGGCTAGGATTTATATTCTACTTTCGAAATTGATTTCTACACTATGCACTAGTAATAATATCAAAAATGATTTGATTTTCGCGTAGTAAGCATCTTTGACTATCATAAGGAGAAATCTCCTCCAATTCTGCGTTTGCATTGTGTGTGTGGCGGGAGGCCTTATGGTAGTTTCATTTTCCAAAAAGCATTGCGGATTTAAAAATTTAAATTTTCTTGTTGCTTGTTTAAAGATAAACTGTTTTGAGTTCTCACACCAGTCCCATGACTGACCTGGAGTTTATTGTTCCTTTCCTAAACTCTGGGTGCCCACTATTTTCCACACGGGCAGTCTAGAGTTAGGTTATCAGGTTATTCTGGATTCGGGAGTTGCTGAGCAGATCTGGAGGCGAGCCAGATAGCGTAGTCTATTATCTATTGTATATATATCTTTTCTTTTTCCGCTGTTGTTGTTGTACACTCTGATTGATGTAATGTAATGTGCTGTAATGTATAAAAAGGTATAGTTCTTTTGTTTTAATGAATATTCATTTATCTATTATATGTTGTTCCGCTGCGACTGTGAGATTCTGATATTGTTCCTGTTCTGATTGTTTGTTCTGTTTCTTCTACCTCTTTCTTTTTCTTAAACCCTAACGGTTGGATTTTTCGGCAACGAAAAATCCCGATCGTTACATTTGGTATCAGAGCATATGGTTAAGCGACAACCTGCTCTGTTGGGTATTACTCATTAGAGATAGAGTCAGTAGTACTCTAGAATGAGTGTGAGTGTAATAATAGATATGAGCGCGTATTTGTTAGTGAATATAAAATTGTTTTATATTGTGATGATTGGTTTGTTGAGTGGTATATGGATTCTGGTCGGTATAGTCTGTACAACTCTATCGATAGGGATCTCTAAACACTTGTGCAGAACAATTCAACACGATGTTGTTTTAAATTGGGTAAATGAAATAATTTTACCTTGATTATATTTTGTATATAAAGAAAATAATTTTTCAAGAAATTATTGATGTGTTTATATAATTAATTGCTTGGTAGTTGTAAATAATAATAGATATATATATAAGATAATCAAAGTTGTTGAATAAGCTAATAAAAGCAACAATTGTAAAAAGAACAATTGTATAAACTAATGAATTATAAGTATAAAATTATAATTAAAATGAGTTACAATTGTAAAATAATCTTATGTATATAAGAAGTGAAATTTTATAAGTAAGATTTATAAATGTAATTTATAAATAGAAAGAAAACTTTTTGAAAGAATAATTAGCATTGATTTCACTATTGTCACTGGGAAATAATAAGGGTGATGACTGCAGCATCATCAGTATCATTTTCGAGTTTCTATGTGATGGATTTGCTACAATAATGAATTTAAAATTAAAGTTTTGTTGTAATAAACCAATTTGAAATTAAAATTCAACTTGAAATTGTCAAATATAAGTGAAAAAAAAGGGGTTTTGAACTTATAATATGAGTTGGAAGTTGAATAATAAGTTGTATAACTTATAGAATGAGAAAATGTAAGTAAAACCAATTATTGAAGTGGTTAAACAATTAAGTTAAGTAAAATGAAATACGAATTTGATTGTTGATATGAATTTGACTTAAGTAAAAGTTAAATAGAATTTACTTTAGAATTGGAAACCGAATTGGATTGATAAGTGGAAACTTAAGTTTATTTGAACAAATTATGTTAAATGGAATAGAGTTTGAAATGAATTAGGAGAATACTTAAGTTGAATAGTGGAAGTAAATGTAAATGAAGTTGAATGGAATATAACTTGAATAATGTTGAAAGAATTGATGTTGATATCAAAATAAAATGAATAAAGTGAATTAATGAAATCGTTAAATGATGTGAACTTGAGTTATATAAATGAAATTCAATTTTTATATGTAAAAAGAATTGGCAACTGAATTAAAGTATGGATTGAATGTTAATTAATCGAATGTGAATAAGTTGATATGAAATGATGTATGTAAGTGTAAATTCATTTCGAGCTAGTTGAATAATTGAATGAAAATCAGTTGAATGTTAAATCAATTGGAATTAAAACTGTTGAACCAAATTGAATGTAGTGAGAGAAAAACTAATAATTTGGTTTTATTGGATATACATTGGTTGTTATTCGCTTGTTGGTTGATTGTATGTAAATTCATTAAGTGTTAATGAAATTGAATTAGCGCATTTGAAAACTATGTAATTGAATTCAAATTGAAAGTGAAGTAAATAAATTTGAATAGAATTGAATTTGAGTTGAGTTGAAAGTGAACCAATGTGAATTTAATTAGTGAATGTAAACTAATGGGAAATGAATGAGAAAGAATATGCAACTTCAATAATAAACTAAAAAATGTATAAGAAGCATGTATTGGAAATTTTGTAATTGAATTGGCCAATAGTTTGAATGTTGGAATTGGATACTATTACTAGTATGATATACAGGTATATAATGGAATTGGGATTTTGGTTATGAAGTTAAATTGAATCGCTCGACAAAAAGGTACGTATTTCAGTTTTTATATGAGATTTGGTGATTTCCTTCTCCAGCCACTTGGCTTTCTCTTTTCTTTTTGATTCTGAGGGGCCGTAGAGCCGTTTTGTAGTCGTACCGATCTAGCCGCGCAAAGGAGACTCTGGCGAAATTTTTCGAAAATTTAGGGAGTTAGAAAAATTTTGAGAAATTTTGAAAGTTTGAAATTTGAATTTAAATTTAAATTTAAATTGTTAAGTAAACGAAGTTGTTTGAAACTTATAATTGAATTGGGAAAGCTAATTGAAATGATAGTAAATCCTTAATAAAAAGATTGTTTTGAAAAGTTAGTAAAACTATTAGTTTTGGAAAAATAATAAACGGATTATGAATTATTCTCCTTAACTTGCAATTTCGAGGACGAAATTCTTTTAAGGGGGGAAGATTGTAACGACCCAGAATTTCTGATAATTTGAATTTGAATATTTAATTTATTTTTAATATTAATAAGTGGAATTTTTAAGTCGAATAATTTATTTTTCGAATATTGGATTTAATAGGGTAATTTAAATCGATTATTTAATAGTGAAATTCCACAAATAATTTAATATTGGGTTAAATATGATTGAAAATGGTTTGGAAAATTTTGTTTTATCATATTTAAGTTATAGAAATATTTTAGAACTTTTAAAATTGAATTTGGAATTAATTTGTGAAAATTGAATATTTTAATATTTAATTATCGACTGTAAAATAGCCAATTTTTGAACAGTCTCAGAATTGAACGAAACGAGTTCCATTGGATCCGTAATAGTTAGTTATTATCGGGTTTCAATTTTCGTAGCAATCGGAGTTGTCGTTTGACCGTGGCAGCTCGAAACGCATCGATATCGTTTTAATATTGATTTAGCGAGTTAAAATAGCCATTTTTCAAACGGTCTCGGATTTCGACGAAACCAGTTTCATCGGATCCGTAATATGATATTATTGCAAGATTTCAAATTTCAAGTCAATCGGATTTATCGTTTGTCCGGTACAAGCCAAAACGCCTAGAAATCGTTTAAATCGGTTTAAATTTAAATCGAGCGTTTATTGCCGTATCTCACACATACGATGGAATTAGCTTACGAAACCTATTCCATTGCGTCCGGAACGCGGAAAAACCTTAGGATCGCCTGTCGGAACGCGTAGTTTGGTGGTCGTTTGCATAAACTGTTAAAGTGAGAATTTTATTAATTAAATAATATAAAAAAAAACTATTATAATTTTTTCATTTTCTTCTAAACCCTAGTCATTAGGGAGCCGGCCGCCTCTAATTAAATTAATGGCCGAAATTCACTTAACTTCCACCACAAATCCACGCAAATCTGTCAAGTTTTAGAAGATGTTTCCAACTGGAAGATCGAAGAGAGCCTCGAGAACTACAGATCCAACGGTGGATCTCAGCTATCATCGCCGTTTGGAGGGCATGGGGAGCCGCGTTCGTGCTTGCGTTTGGCACGTTTTCCTAGGGGATATGCTGACCGAGCTCTGCAAGCTCCTGGCCGAAGGTGGCTCTTGTCGTGGGCTACGAGGTGGTGCTCTCTGATCGATGCATAGGCGAGTGTGGTGGTCGCGAATTCAAGCCCTAGATTTGTGCATATGGGTTCATGTACGTGTTTCTTAGCCTGGGGAGAGTTGCGTGCGTGATCTTGGTGAAGGAGAAGGGGGACGCGGGGCCCGTTGGGTTGGTATTTGTAAATTAATTTAAAAGGAATTGTTTCGAAATTCAATTCAAACTTTAAAAATCAATATCTTTTTGCTGCGAGGTCCGATTTGGGCGAATCAAAGTGCGTTGGAATCGTATGGTCGTGCTCTTCGCAATGCAACCAGTTTGGAGTCGATTGGAGCTCGTTTGAATTTCGGGTAAAATTAAACGTTCGTTTAATTTTATTCGAAACGAACGCGAAAACCGGAAATAAAACCAAGGTGAGAACTCCTCACTCAATCAAACAGTTTGGTTTAAAATTTTAAATAGTTAATGTTGATTGATGATTGCTGTTTGATTGTGCTAGTAGATATAGTAGGATATATACTATATATAGCGATATATATATATTGGCATATGTATATATCGGATTTGATTCCCCGCCTCGTATAGCGGATGAGACCCTATTGCGCCGCCTATTAAGCGGATATTTTATAAAATCCCATATACCGCGATATTCCATCTTGAAGTGGAATTGGTATTGTGCTAACGTCTGTGGATGCAGGGTAACAGGTTGGAGGGATCCAACTGGATTCCTCGCATATTTATTTGTTTATAAATATTATGTTGATTGTTGATAATCATATTGATATATGACACTTATTCCCGTGATTGACCATCTAATGCTGTTGCATCATCGGATTCAAATTTTTAAAAATTAAAATAACGGTTTTGAATTTAAAAGGGGTTTTAAATCGATTTTTCAAAGAATATGGTTTATTAAAAATTTTGAATTGATTAAATTTTAAAATAAATAGATGGATAAATTTTTATGTTTTAAAAATTTATATCTTTATAAAATATAACTTAAAAGAAATTTTTAACAATAATAGGTTTTTATAAAATAGTTAGATTTGGTTTTTGGGGAGTTATTATTATTAATGGTTTATATAAAGGATTTTATAGATGGATGTTTTTAAATTAAATTTATTGAAGTTATAGAATAAATTTATAAAGTGTTAAGTTGATGTATAACATGAATTTCACTAGGATTTATAGATTAATAAATGTGAAATTTATAAAACGAACGGTTATTGGAAAATTTTAAGTTTATAAGTTATTAACTTATAGAAATGGATTTGGGCATTAAAAAGGGGAATTTTATAGAAATTGTTAATAAATGAAGATTTCATTAGTTGAAATTATTATAAACCATAAAGAAATCTTGTAAGTGATAAGATTTTAAATTGGTGAAGTTCAAAGGAACGATTTGGTAAATAAATAATATTATAAGTATTTAACTTACAATATGGCTTTTGGGTATGAAATTGGGTTATGTAAATTGCATCGGATTAATAAAGGAATTTATAAAATTGGGGTTTATAATAGAATGGAATTTATAAACTATGTTTATAAATTTGAAATTCATCAAATTTGATAAATGAAATATGGGAATTTGTTAAGTGTGCTATATTCACTATTTTGAATATTGAATAGATTATTAAATAAAATGGGTTTGTTTTTGGGAAAGGAATGTTTTAAATGGAATTTAAAACGAATTAAAGGTGTTTTAAAATGTATTGAGTATTGAAAACATAGATTTCAACATTGATTGTTGAAATAGACGTTTTCGAGAAACAGAAAGGGATAATTTGTATAGTATTGGATTTATATATCTATTTTTAATTTCAAATCCATATACTAGTGTTTTTTGGGTTGTCGTAACGATGTTTTACGCAACATTCGTTTTTAACCCAAATAAATGTGAATAAAGGAATGTTTTCTTAAAGAGAATGGAATAAATACTTAACTGTGATTTAAGTATATGGAATATTTTCAAATCGTTGAAAATAAATAAATTTGTGAATTACTTATTTTTAAATAAGTTTAGAAATGATTTTTCAATATGGAATGGAACGTTTTTGTGAATTCACCTTTTAAAGGTAAATTGTAAGCGAATATTTTGAAATCGAATATGAATGGGTATTTGGAATTTAATTCACGTTGGAATTTATAATAGGAAGGGAAATTGGTTTAAAAATAAATGTTGATTTATTTTTAAAGATGGAAATATAATTCACAAATTTGGAGCGTAAAATTTAAAAATAAATCGGTAAGGATTTATATGTGATTTGAAATTTGTTTTCAAATGGTTAAGGTGTGTGATTTGAAATTTGTTTTCAAATGGTTAATGTGTGTGATTTGAAATTTGTTTTCAAATGGTTAAGGTGTGTGATTTGAAATTTGTTTTCAAATGGTTAATGTGTGTGATTTGAAATTTGTTTTCAAATGGTTAATGTGTGTGATTTGAAATTTGTTTTCAAATGGTTAATGTGTGTGATTTGAAATTTGTTTTCAAATGGTTAAGGTGTGTGATTTGAAATTTGTTTTCAAATGGTTGAGTTGTGTAATTTGAAAAGGGTTTTCAAATGGTTAAGTGTGGAAATTTTATCGTGTAAAGGTGTTTTGGTAAACCAAATAACTTTGGGAAATTATTTGGAAATTGTGTATATATATCTTGTAAAGATATTTTGGGACTTAATAATTTTGGAAAAATTATTTGGAATCTGATGATGTGGCGCATCTTTATTGATAGTTAAATAACCGACTATCAATATTTACCCCTGGGATGGTATTGGTTGTGTTTGTTTGGAATTGAATGCACACTTATTTTTAAAAATAAGCGCTCGCTATTCGGTTTAGCCGGGAGAGGACCTTTGTGTCGTATATCCCATTCCGAATATGTGATACGTCGTTATGGATAGCATTTGAAGACCGGTGTGAAGACCGGGTATTTGTGAAAACGATAGGATGACCTATCGATTGTCTCCGCATCGTTAGCTACGATATGGAGATTTCCTTTGTGATGGGAAATTTTATCGGGATTGTGGATACCCGGATTGCAAGGGCTTCTTTGGAAGTGCCTTCGGTTCTGTTCGAACCCGGAACAGACTTGTATGGTTACGTGTCTGACATTACATTTTGAGAGATATAGCAGATTTCTTTCAAATACATTTCTGTTGGTGGCGGAGAATTTATTCTCTTAGCTTAACACCCTTCTCTGAGACGTACGAGCTCAGAGGTTATGTAGTTGAAGGTTATCAGCGATATTTCCCAATCTGGTAATGTGGCATGCTGAGTGCTGCTGTGTGATGATCATTGGTTGATCGTTTGGATTGGATCATTTGTTGATCATTTATCTGTGTGATCTTGCTTTGGTCATCTGTGGACCCAAAGCATGGCTTTGTTGCACAAAGCGTAACTTTGTGGACGAGACTTATGGTTAAGCGACAACCTGCTCTGTTACGAGGCAGGTTGTCGCTTAACCATAAGCTCTGTTACTTGTTTTTTTCACTAACATCACGTTGTCACATATAAAGCTTATGGTTAAGGGCCAATTCAAACTGTTTTATTGTTGTACACTCTGATGATATGATGTATTGTGATGTATATATAAAATGTATAGTTCTTTGTTTTAAATGAATGTACATTTATCTATTATATATTGTTCCGCTGCGATTGTGAGATTCTGATATTGTTTCTCGTTCTGTTACTTGTTTTCTGTTTTCTCCTCTCTTTCTTTCCTTTCTTCTTCTACCTCTTTCTTCTTCTAAAACCCTAACGGTTCGATTTTTCGGCAACGAAAAATCCCGATCGTTACATTTGGTATCAGAGCATATGGTTAAGCGACAACCTGCTCTGTTGGGTATTACTCATTAGAGATAGAGTCAGTAGTACTCTAGAATGAGTGTGAGTGTAATAATAGATATGAGTGCGTATTTGTTAGTGAATATAAAATTGTTTTATATTGTGATGATTGGTTTGTTGAGTGGTATATGAACCTTCGTCGGCGCAGCCTCGAAAACTGAATCGAAGGGGTTCCTAAACACTTGAATAGAACAATTCGACACAATATTGGTTTAAATTGGGTAAATGAAATAATTTTGCCTCGATTATATTTTATATATAAAGAAAATAATTTTTCAAGAATTATTGAAGTGTGTATATAATTGATTGCTTGGTTGTTGTAAATGATATATATATATATATAAAATAATTAAAAGTTGTTTGAATAAGCTAATAAAAGCAACTATTGTAAAAGAATAATGGTATAAACCAATGAATCATAAGATGAAATTATAATTAATAATGAGTTACAATTGTAAGATAATCATGTATGTATATAAGAAGTAAAATTATATAAGTAAAAGGGTTATAAAAGTGATTTGTGAATAGAAAGAAAACTTTTTGAAAGAATAATTAGCATTGATTTCACTATTGTCACTGGGAAATAATAAGGGTGATGACTGCAGCATCATCAGTATCATTTTCGAGTTTCTATGTGATGGATTTGCTACAAAAATGAATTTAAAAATTGAAGTTTTGTTGTAATAAATCAATTTGAAATTAAAATTCAACTTGAAGTTGTTAAGTATAAGTGAAAAAGGTTTTGAACTTATAATATAAGTTAGAAGTTGAATAATAAGTTTTATAACTTATAGAATGGGAAAATGTAAGTGAAACCAGTTATTGAAGTGGTTAAACAATTAAGTTAAGTAAAATGGAATATGAATTTGAATATTGATATGAATTTGGCTTAAGTAAAAGTTAAATAGGATTTACTTTGGAATTTAAAATCCGAATTGAATTGATAAGTAGAACTTAAGTTTAATTAACAAATGATGTTTAAATGGAATAACTTAAGTGAAGTTGAATAAAAAAATCGATCTTTGCATCAAAGTTAAATAATCAAGTGAATTAAATGATGTAAATAAAGTTGAAATGGAATGCAAGTTAAGTAATGTTGAAAGAATTGATGTTAATATCAAAATAAATGAATAAAGTGAGTAAATGAAATCGTTAAAAGATGTGAACTTAAATTATATAAATGAAATTCAATTTTATTTGTAAAAAGAACTAGCAATTGAATTGAAGCATGGATTGAATGTTAATCAATAGAATATGAATAAGTTGATATATATAACCGTAAATTCATTTGAAAATAGTTGAATAATAGAATGAAAATCAATTGAATGTTAAACCAATTGGAATTAAAACAGTTGAACCAAATTGAATGTAAGTAAAATAAATAAATTTGGTTGTATTGGATGTACATTGGTCGTTATTGCTTGATGGTTGGTTGTATGTAAATTCATTAGGTGTTAATGGAAATAAACTAGCGCAATTGAAAGCTATGTAATTGAACTCAAATTGAATGTAAAGTAAATGAATTTGAATAGAATTGAATTTGATTTGGGCTGAATATGAACCAATGTGAATTTAATTAGTGAATGTAACTAATTGAAACGAATGAATTGAATATGCAACTTCAATAATAAACTAAAAAAAATGTGTAAGAAGCATGTATTGGAAATTTTGAACTTGAATTGGCAAAATAGTTTGAATGTTGGAATTGGATACTACTACTAGCAGGATATACAGGTATATAATGGAATTGGGATTTTGGTTATGAAGTTAATTTGAATTGCTCGACAAAAAGGTACGTATTTCAGTTTTTATATGAGATTTGATGATTTCCTTCTCCAGCCACTTGGCTTTCTCTTTTCTTTTTGATTCTGAGGGGCCGTAGAGCCGTTTTGTAGTCGTACCGATCTAGCCGCGCAAAGGAGACTCTGGCGAAATTTTTCGAAAATTTAGGGAGTTAGAAAATTTTTGAGAAATTTTGAAAGTTTGAAATTTGAATTTAAATTTAAATTTGAATTGTTGAGTAAACAATGTTGTTTGAAACCTATAATTGAGTTTGGAAAGCTAATTGAAATGATAGTAGATCTTTAATAAAAAGATTTGTTTGAAAAGTTGATAAAACTGATTAGCTTTGGAAAAATAATAAACGGATTAGGATCGTTCTCCTTAACTTGCAATTTCGAGGACGAAATTCTTTTAAGGGGGGAAGATTGTAACGACCCAGAATTTTTAGTAATTTAAATTTGAGTATTTAATTAATTTTAAATGTTTATAAGTGAAAATTTTAAGTTAAATAATTTATTTCTTGAATATTGGATTTAATTGGTCATTTAAATCGATTAATTAATAGTGAAATTCCGTAGATAATTGAATATTGGGTTAGATATGATTGAAAATGGTTTGGAAAATTTTGTTATATCATATTTAAGTTATAGAAATATTTTAGAACTTGTAAAATTGAATTTGGAGTTAATTTGTAAAAATTGAATATTTTAATATTTAATTATCGACTGAAAAATAGCCAATTTTTGAACAGTCTCAAAATTGAACGAAACGAGTTCCATTGGATCCGTAATAGTTAGTTATTATCGGATTTCAATTTTCGTAGCAAACGGAGTTGTCATTTGACCGTGGCAGCTCGAAACGCATCAATATCGTTTTAATATAAATTCGGCGAGTTAAAATAGCCATTTTTCAAACGGTCTCGGATTTCGACGAAACCAGTTTCATCGGATCCGTAATGTGATATTATTGCAAGATTTCAAATTTCAAGTCGATTGGATTTGTCGTTTGTCCAGTACAAGCCAAAACGCCTAGAAATCGCTTAAATCGGTTTAAATTTAAATTGAGCGTTTATTACCGTATCTCACACATATGATGGAATTAGCTTCCGAAACTTGTTCCATTGTGTCCGGAACGTGGAAAAACCTTAGGATCGCCTGGCGGCACGCGTCGTTTGGAGTTCGTTTGCAAAAGTGTCAAATTGGAGATTTTATTATTAAAATAATATTAACATATATGTTATCTTCTTTTCCAAAACCCTAATCACTATCACCAGCCGCCTCCTATAGGTCCAATGGCCGAAATCATCCCATTTTCCCCTCTCAAAATCTCCAAATCCGCTCATCGAATCGAGAAACTTACAACATGAAAGTTGTAGAGCATGGTGTGGACTACAGATCCAACGGTGGATCTCAGCTATCATCGCCGTTTGGAGGGCATGGGGAGCCGCGTTCGTGCTTGCGTTTGGCACGTTTTCCTAGGGGATATGCTGACCGAGCTCTGCAAGCTCCTGGCCGAAGGTGGCTCTTGTCGTGGGCTACGAGGTGGTGCTCTCTGATCGATGCATAGGCGAGTGTGGTGGTCGCGAATTCAAGCCCTAGATTTGTGCATATGGGTTCATGTACGTGTTTCTTAGCCTGGGGAGAGTTGCGTGCGTGATCTTGGTGAAGGAGAAGGGGGACGCGGGGCCCGTTGGGTTGGTATTTGTAAATTAATTTAAAAGGAATTGTTTCGAAATTCAATTCAAACTTTAAAAATCAATATCTTTTTGCTGCGAGGTCCGATTTGGGCGAATCAAAGTGCGTTGGAATCGTATGGTCGTGCTCTTCGCAATGCAACCAGTTTGGAGTCGATTGGAGCTCGTTTGAATTTCGGGTAAAATTAAACGTTCGTTTAATTTTATTCGAAACGAACGCGAAAACCGGAAATAAAACCAAGGTGAGAACTCCTCACTCAATCGAAAGGTTTTGTTTAAAATTTTAAATAGTTAATATTGATTGATAATTGTTGATTGATTGTGGTAGTAGATATAATAGGACATATACTATATATAGCGATATATATATATTGGCATATGTATATATCGGATTTGATTTCCCGCCTCGTATAGCGGATGAGACCCTATTGCGCCGTTATTAAGCGGAATATTTATAAAATCCCATATACCGCGATATTCCACCTTGAAGTGGAATTGGTATTGTGCTAACGTCTGTGGTTGCAGGGTAACAGGTTGGAGGGATCCAACTGGATTCCTCGCATATTTATTTGTTTATAAATATTATGTTGATTGTTGATAATCATATTGATATATGACACTTATTCCCGTGATTGACCATCTGATGTTGTTGCATCATCGGATTCAAATTTTTTAAAAAATTAAAATAACGGTTTTGAATTTAAAAAGGGGTTTTAAATCGATTTTTCAAAGAATATGGTTTATAAAAAAATTTTGAATTGATTAAATTTCAAAATAAATAGATGGATAAAATTTTATGTTTTAAAAATTTATATTTTTATAAAATATAACTTAAAAGAAATTTTTAACAATAATAGGTTTTTATAAAATAGTTAAATTTGGTTTTTGGGAAGTTATTATTATTAATGGTTTATATAAAGGATTTTATAAATGGATGTTTTTAAATAAAAATCATTGGAGTTATAGAATAAATTTATAAAATGCTGAGTTGATGTATAACATGAATTTCATTATAAATCTATAGATATATAATTTGTGAAATTTATAAAAAGAATGGTTATTGGGAAGTGAAGTTTTATAAGTTATTCACTTATAAAAATGAATTTGGGGCATAAAAAGGGGGTTTGTTGAAATTGTTAATAAATGAAGATTTCATTAGTTGAAATTATTATAAACCATAAAGAAATCTTGTAAGTGATAAGATTTTAAATTGGTGAAGTTCAAAGGAACGATTTGGTAAATAAATAATATTATAAGTATTTAACTTACAATATGGCTTTTGGGTATGAAATTGGGTTATGTAAATTGCATCGGATTAATAAAAGGATTTATAAAATTGGGGTTTATAATAGAAATGGAATTTATAAACTATGTTTATAAATTTGAAATTCATCGAATTTGATAAATTGAAATATGGGAATTTGTTAAGTGGGCTATATTCACTATTTTGAATATTGAATAGATTATTAAATAAAATGGGTTTGTTTTTGGGAAAGGAATGTTTTAAATGGAATTTAAAACGAATTAAAGGTGTTTTAAAATGTATTGAGTATTGAAAACATAGATTTCAACATTGATTGTTGAAATAGACGTTTTCGAGAAACAGAAGGGGATAATTTGTATAGTATTGGATTTATATATCTATTTTTAATTTCAAATCCATATACTAGTGTTTTTGGGTTGTCGTAACGATGTTTTACGCAACATTCGTTTTTAACCCAAATAAATGTGAATAAAGGAATGTTTTCTTAAAGAGAATGGAATAAAATACTTAACGGTAACTTAAGTATATTGAATATTTCCAAATTGTTGAAAATAAATAAATTTGTGAATTACTTATTTTTAAAATAAGCATGGGAATGGTTTTCTAATATGAAATGGAACGGTTTTTGTGAATTCACCTTTAAGGTAATTGAAAGCAAATAACTTGAAATCGATTTGGGAATCGTATGCTAGTAGATGCTTGGAATTTAAATCCACTTTGGAATTTATATATATGAAGGGAAATTTGTTTAAAAATAAATATTGATTTATTTTGAAGTATGAAAATGAATTTACGGATTTGGGACGTAAATTTAAATTAAATCGGTAAAGATTTATTTGATGATTTGAAATTTGTTTTCAAAGGGTATAAAGGATGAAAAGTAATTTGAAATTAGTTTTCAAATGGTTAAGGTGATTTGAAATTAGTTTTCAAATGGTTAAGGTGATTTGAAATTGGTTTGCAAATGGTTAATGTAATTTGAAAATTTGTTTTCAAATGGTAAAGGTAAATTGGAAATTGGTTTTTCAATTGGTTAAGTGTGGAAAATTTTATCGTGAAGTGGTTTTGGTAAAACAAATAACTGGGGCAGTTATTTGGAAATGGTGTATATATGTATATATCTCTCGTAAGATATTTTGGGACTTAATAATTTTGGAAAAATTATTTGGAATCTGATGATGTGGCGCATCCTTATTGATAGTTAAATAACCGACTATCAATATTTACCCTTGGATGGTATTGATTGTGTTTGTTTAAAATTGAATGCACACTTTTTATTTTTTTAAAATAAGCGCTCGCTATTCGGTTTAGCCGGGAGAGGACCTTTGTGTCATATATCCCATTCCGAATATGCGATACGTCGTTGGATTGCATTTGAAGACCGGTGTTGAAGACCGGGTATCTGTGAGAACGATAGGATGACCTATCGATTGTCTCCGCATCGTTAGCTACGATATGGAGATTTCCTTTGTGATGGGAAATTTTATCGGGATTGTGAATACCCGGATTGCAAGGGCTTCTTTGGAAGTGCCTTCGGTTCTGTTCGAACCCGGAACAGACTTGTATGGTTACGTGTCTGACATTACATTTTGAGAGATAGAGCAGATTTCTTTCAAATACATTTCTGTTGGTGGCGGAGAATTTATTCTCTTAGCTTAACACCCTTCTCTGAGACGTACGAGCTCAGAGGTTATGTAGTTGAAGGTTATCAGCGATATTTCCCAATCTGGTAATGTGGCATGCTGAGTGCTGCTGTGTGATGATCATTGGTTGATCGTTTGGATATGATCATTTGTTTGATCATTTATCTTTGTGATTATTGCTTTGGTCATCTGTGGACCCAAAGCATGGCTTTGTTGCACAAAGCGTAGCTTTGTGGACGAGACTTCGTCAGGACCTCACTCCCCGGAAATGGTCGAAACAGGAATATGCGGCAAGGTTATGAGGGTCGCGCCCTTTAGGGTATGTCATTTCCTTCTGGAAAAGGGTGGTATCATGGTATGGAGCCCAGATATTTACTCATGTGGAAAACACTATATCTATTTCTGTGTGGTGTTGTTGGTATCGAGCGCTCGGATAAAGGTCCCAAAGGACCGGGGGATGACATATTCGTGTAGTAGTTACCTAGTTACAGAGGTAACCCGGCCTTGTGTTGGCAGAGATCTAACCGTAACGTTAGTTTCTCGGGACGTCCCGCCAGAGGCGATCCCATGTGGCAGTAGGAAGTTCCTTAGCCTGACCATTTGTTGGAAATCCATTCCTCCAATACGCGCCTTGTACGGTTTTAGTTGTATTACCTGCCATTCACTTATGGTGGTCACCACTGTTTGGATGGTAGCTATAGTAGGCATAGTTCGGAATGTCTATGCTGGCTAGGATTTATATTCTACTTTCGAAATTGTTTTCTACACTATGCACTAGTAATAATATCAAAAATGATTTGATTTTCGCGTAGTAAGCATCTTTGACTATCATAAGGAGAAATCTCCTCCAATTCTGCGTTACATTGTGTGTGTGGCGGGAGGCCTTATGGTAGTTTCATTTTCCAAAAAGCATTGCGGATTTAAAAATTTAAATTTTCTTGTTGCTTGTTTAAAGATAAACTGTTTTCGAGTTCTCACACCAGTCACATGACTGACCTGGAGTTTATTGTTCCTTTCCTAAACTCTGGGTGCCCACTATTTTCCACACGGGCAGTCTAGAGTTAGGTTATCAGGTTATTCTGGATTCTGGAGTTGCTGTGCAGATGTTGGAGGCGAGCTTGGATAGCGTAGTCTATTATCTATTGGATATAGTATTCTTTCCGCTGTTTTATTGTTGTACACTCTGATGATATGATGTATTGTGATGTATATATAAAATGTATAGTTCTTTGTTTTAAATGAATGTACATTTATCTATTATATATTGTTCCGCTGCGATTGTGAGATTCTGATATTGTTTCTCGTTCTGTTACTTGTTTTCTGTTTTCTCCTCTCTTTCTTTCCTTTCTTCTTCTACCTCTTTCTTCTTCTAAAACCCTAACGGTTCGATTTTTCGGCAACGAAATGATACCAAATGTAACGGTTCGAATTTTTCGCGTTCGAAAATCGACATCCATACTTTACATTGTACTCGAATGCCGCAGATTCGACCGTTCAAATTCGAGTCGCCGGAGCTTATAACACCATTAAGTAAATAACACAGCGGAAGAAATGAATAGCATATATCGATATACAACATTTGATACAATAACTGATACAACATGAATGATACAACAGAATGGTACAATAGATATCAACATTATCAGAGATACAAAGAATAGCAGCGGAAAAATAATAATAACACTAGCAGCGGAACAAAATCTCCAATATGGTCTTCAAGAAAGAACTCCAGTATCAGAAATCTCCATCTTCAAAGCACCAATCCAGAAATAGCTCGAACTCCAAAACAAGATGAAGAGAAGCAACTCGATCCAAAATGCGATTGCCAATCCTAAGGCTGAAAGCTATCGAATCTACACCTACTACTGATTATCTGAAAACCCCAACTCTAGACTGCCCGTGTGGGAAAATAGTGGGCACCCAGAGTTTAGGAAAGGAACAATAAACTCCAGGTCAGTCATGGGACTGGTGTGAGCAAATAAAAGCATTTGGTCTTTTAAAACAAACAACAGAATTTAAATTTGAAATCCGCAATGCTTTTGGAAAATGAAACTACCATAAGGCCTCCCGCCACACACACAATGCGAACGCAGAATTGGAGGAGATTTCTCCTTATGATAGTCAAATATGCTTGATACGTGAAAATCATTGATATTATTATTATAGGTGCACAGTGTGGAAAACAATTTCGAAAGTAGAATATAAATCCTAGCCAGCATAGACATTCCGAACTATGCCTACTATAGCTACCATCCAAACAGTGGTGACCACCATAAGTGAATGGCAGGTTCTACAACTAAAACCGTACAAGGCACGTATTGGATGAATGGATTTCCAACAAATGGTCAGGCTAAGGAACTTCCTACTGCCACATGGGATCGCCTCTGGCGGGACGTCCCGAGAAACTAACGTTACGGTTAGATCTCTGCCAACACAAGGCCGGGTTACCTCTGTAACTAGGTAACTACTACACGAATATGCCATCCCCCGGTCCTTTGGGACCTTTATCCGAGGCGCCTCAAAGCAACAACCACACAGTAAATGAGATTGGAGCAACCACATAGGTTAAATACCAGGGCTCCATACCTGATACCACCCTTTACCAGAAGGGAATGACACACCCTAAAGGGAGCGACCCTCATAACCTTGCCGCATCTTTCCTGTTTCGACCATTTCCGGGGAGTGAGGTCCTGATGCAGTCTCGTCCACAAAGCTACGCTTTGGCACAAAGCCATGCTTTGGGTCAACAGATGACCAAAGCAATGATCACAAAGATAAATGATCAAACAAATGATCATATCACAAATGATCAACCAATGATCATCACACAGCAGCACTCAGCATGCCACATTACCAAATTGGGAATATCACTGATAAATATCAACTACATAACCTCTGAGCTCGTACGTCTCAGAGAAGGGTGTTAAGCTGAGAGAATAAATTCTCCGCCACCAGGCAGAAATGTATTTGATAGAAATCAGTTAACATCTCAAAGTGTAATGTCGGACATACAACCATACAAGTCTGTTCCGGGTTCGAACAGAACCGAAGGCACTTCCGAAGAAGCCCTTGCAAATCCGGATAATCCCTAATCACGTCCGGACTTCCCATCACATATGAAGATCTCTATACCGGGGATCAGCCAGTGCAGAGACAATCGATGAGTTACCCTTTTGTTTTCGGAAATATCCGGTCTTCACCACCGGTCTTCAATTGCTATCCACAACGTCGTATCACTATTCGGAATGGGCTATATGACACTAGGTCCTCTCCCGGCTAAACCGAATAATGAGCGCCATATTTTAAAACATATGGATATGTGATTTTAGTTAAGTCACAACTTATAAAATCCAAAACTTTTCTTTCAAATGGTTAAACAAATTACCATTTTAAATCTTTAAACCAAAAGATTTATTTCACAAAGTTTCACCTAGTTTCACAAAGATCTATTCATAGATTCAAAACAACTTCCATTCCAATTGGATTAACTCAATAAATCTTTAAATTAAAGATTTAATTTATAGCTTTCAAAACACGTTCCAAAGATTTATTTATAACTTGGAAAACCATTTTCATTTCAAAACTTGAATTCCTTTTAACATACATTGGAAATCCATTTCTTATATGAAAGCTTCTATTATTTGAAAACAACAGTTTTCGTTTCAGAAAAGTCCGATTTATACAAGTTGAAATCTTGGGTTAATTTTAAATTTCAAACATCACTTTTTAAAATGGTTTAAAACCCCATATAAATCCATTTATAAGTTGAATACCCTAGTTCCCAAATTATAGAATTAAACTTCAAATATTGAATTCAAATTTAAATCAAATTATTTAAATTTCAAAACTCAATCAAGTTATTCAAATAACTTTTATTTTTGAAATTCATTTTTTTCAAATGCTTAAATTCTAATTCCAAAACTATTTTGGATTCAAAAATTCAAATTTTAAAATAATTTCACAATCTGTGACTTAACTCATTTCCACGTGCAATCCATATTTGTGTGTGTATAAGTGTGGTCTAGGGGTTCAACACAATTGTGCACAACATCGTCATCACAGATTTAATCATATCGATAAGCGGTATAACCCATAACGCTTACCTATATTCACAGATTCATAGATAAAGTAAATTATCAATCACAAAAATTCACTAATATGATTCGATGTGGGTTTCGGATAACCAACTGGAATCCGACTCCCTGTCGCATCGAAACTCAAATGTCATTTTACGGGTCAAAGGGTTTTCATATTCATACAACAGTATATTCATCACAAATATAGCCATCACATAGCATCACATCACATATCAAATATATCAATCCATCACACAACATTCAATAACAATCAGCATCTACAATTAAGATGAATAAACTGGGTGGTTTTAAATTTATTACCTACATGATTACTTTCATTTATTATTCCCTATTAATTAACTATCCATATTTATTCAACTAATAAATCTTCAATTATTAATTTAAAATCTAATATCATTCAATTAATGATTTCTTAATTACAGATTAATTATTCTAAGAAAAATTAATCTTAAACTTAAATTAATCAAATTAAAACCCTTAATTACTTTAACTAATTTTCCATTTCTTAATTAATTTATTTATATTAATTATCCATTTGTACTACCTTAATAATTAAATGAATTACAAATCATTATACTTTTCTTTTTTTGATAAACATTCCTTATTTAAATTATGCACTTAAAAACAAAATGTTTTTAAATTTACATTAAATTCCATTTAACATTCTCTTTTTAAACTTAAGATCCAAATTTATTTAAAATAAGATTTTAAACAATACAACTTAATCTTATATGTTTACAAGAAACATATACTTAATTAATAAGTTGAAAAGGATTTAAATTTCAATTCAAATCAAATTCAAATCAATTTTAAAAATTACTTTAAAACTTCAAAATTGAAATACAACTTTCATTCTCATTTTAGTTGTAAATTCTTTAAAACTCTTTCTATAATTTACACCTTTAATTCAAATGAAAATCATTTGAAAGCAATTTAAATTTAAATCTTATTTAAAACTGAAGTTTAAATTTAAAATCCAGATTTTTAAAACTTCAGATTTGAATTCATTTGATTTCCTAAATTAAATACTTAACCTTTTACTTCAAATGCAAAAACAACCATGCATTTTATACTTGAGAGTTGAAAATCAAATTTAAATTTAAAAACATAATTGATTTCAAATTTCAGACAATTAAAATTTGAATTCATATTCAAATTTCAAACTAAAACTCAGTTTAAAATCTCCACCTGCAATTTAAATTCACTTTTACATTTTAAAACAGAAAATCAGTTTCTGTTTAATTTGGAAACCAAACTTTAAAATTTACTGAAATTTTAAATCATTTCAAAAGGCACAGAATTCACATATTTGAATTCATATTTGAATTCAGTTTATTAAAGCCTAAGTCCAAATTTAGTTTACATTTTTTTTTCTAAAGAAAACAGTAAACAGTTTCTGTCAAATTTAAAACCCTTTACATTCTTGAATTTAAAATGTTTTCAAATTTCATATTTGAATTATTTGAATCTATACTAAATTCAGGTTCCAACTGAATTCAAATTTCAAGTTTAGATCCCTATTATTACTACAACTTTATTCTTTTAAAAACCTGGAAAATAATTCTGTTTCTTAGTCCTGAAACAAAACACACAAAATTCCCTTAAGTATTTCAAAGAAATTTAAATTCAAACTATTTGAATTCAACTAAAATTAAATTTTCAAAATTCTAAGTCACATTTGTATTTTTGCACCTTATTTTCAAATTTTATAAAACATGAAACAGGCTTCCTATTTCCCCTTTCTCTTTATTTTAATTTCAAACAAAATTTGAATTTTCTGCATTTAAATAATTATAAAATAAGAATTCAAACAAATTTGAATTCATTTTAGATTCAAGTTTAATCCTAAGTTCAAATTTCCATTTTAATTTAAACTCTACTTTCAAAATTCAAAAAAAAACAGAACAGTTTCTGTTTTTAAAACCTGAAACAATGTACACAGAACTCTCTTATTTTACTTCGGGTCAGTAACCCACTTGCTCCGAGTTTTTTCCCAATTTACCCGAGACCTACCCGAGTCAAAAAACCCTGCAACCAAAAACAACCAAAACCTGAAACAGACCAACCCCATCCACCTTCAAACCTGTCAACACCAATTCCTCCACCCCACGACCATCTTCAACACCCAAACTCCGGTGATAGCTCCATCACTTCACCACCCATCAATACCCTAAACATCTTTGACCTCGATGTATCCTTGAAGTCACAGCATTCAAAATATTTATAACCCAGTAAACTAGGGTTTTTGACAGGAATTTCCAAATTACAAACTAAATTTTGAATTGTAAATCAATTCAATGATTTACTTATGATCTAAGATAGATGACCACTTCCAGAAACAATTTTACTCAATTCAAATACAAGGATCAAAGGATCTTGATCAAAAAGTAAAATACAGTAAACATGAAACTGTATTTCCTCTTTTCACTGTAAATTTAAAATTGAGTGTTGTCAAATATAACGTGAAATTTTTAATGAGTGTTGTCAAATATAACGTGAAGTGTTTAGGAACCCCTTCGATTCAGTTTTCGAGGCTGCGCCGACGAAGGTTCATATACCACTCAACAAACCAATCATCACAATATAAAACAATTTTATATTCACTAACAAATACGCACTCATATCTATTATTACACTCACACTCATTCTAGAGTACTACTGACTCTATCTCTAATGAGTAATACCCAACAGAGCAGGTTGTCGCTTAACCATATGCTCTGATACCAAATGTAACGATCGCGATTTTTCGTTGCCGAAAAATCGAACCGTTAGGGTTTTAGAAGAAGAAAGAGGTAGAAGAAGAAAGAAAAGAAAGAGAGGAGAAAACAGAAAACAAGTAACAGAACGAGAAACAATATCAGAATCTCACAATCGCAGCGGAACAACATATAATAGATAAATGAATATCATTAAAACAAAAGAACTATACATTTTATACATACATCACAATACATCATATCATCAGAGTGTACAACAATAAAACAGCGGAAAGAATACTATATACAATAGATAATAGACTACGCTATCCAAGCTCGCCTCCAACATCTGCACAGCAACTCCCGAATCCAGAATAACCTGATAACCTAACTCTAGACTGCCCGTGTGGAAAATAGTGGGCACCCAGAGTTTAGGAAAGGAACAATAAACTCCAGGTCAGTCATGGGACTGGTGTGAGAACTCAAAACAGTTTATCTTTAAACAAGCAACAACAGAATTTAAATTTAACTTTCGAAATTCGAAATGCTTTTTGGAAAAATGAAACTACCATAAGGCCTCCCGCCACACACACAATGCAAACGCAGAATTGGAGGAGATTTCTCCTTATGATAGTCAAAGATGCTTACTACGCGAAAATCAAATCATTTTTGATATTATTACTAGTGCATAGTGTAGAAAACAATTTCGAAAGTACAATATAAATCCTAGCCAGCATAGACATTCCGAACTATGCCTACTATAGCTACCATCCAAACAGTGGTGACCACCATAAGTGAATGGCAGGTAATACAACTAAAACCGTACAAGGCACGTATTGGATGAAAGGATTTCCAACAAATGGTCAGGCTAAGGAACTTCCTACTGCCACATGGGATCGCCTCTGGCGGGACGTCCCGAGAAACTAACGTTACGGTTAGATCTCTGCCAACACAAGGCCGGGTTACCTCTGTAACTAGGTAACTACTACACGAATATGTCATCCCCCGGTCCTTTGGGACCTTTATCCGAGCGCTCGATACCAACAACACCACACAGAAATATATATAGTGTTTCCACATGAGTAAATATCTGGGCTCCATACCATGATACCACCCTTTTCCAGAAGGAAATGACATACCCTAAAGGGCGCGACCCTCATAACCTTGCCGCATATTCCTGTTTCGACCATTTCCGGGGAGTGAGGTCCTGACGAAGTCTCGTCCACAAAGCTACGCTTTGTGCAACAAAGCCATGCTTTGGGTCCACAGATGACCAAAGCAATAATCACAAAGATAAATGATCAAACAAATGATCATATCCAAACGATCAACCAATGATCATCACACAGCAGCACTCAGCATGCCACATTACCAGATTGGGAAATATCGCTGATAACCTTCAACTACATAACCTCTGAGCTCGTACGTCTCAGAGAAGGGTGTTAAGCTAAGAGAATAAATTCTCCGCCACCAACAGAAATGTATTTGAAAGAAATCTGCTCTATCTCTCAAAATGTAATGTCAGACACATAACCATACAAGTCTGTTCCGGGTTCGAACAGAACCGAAGGCACTTCCAAAGAAGCCCTTGCAATCCGGGTATCCACAATCCCGATAAAATTTCCCATCACAAAGGAAATCTCCATATCGTAGCTAACGATGCGGAGACAATCGATAGGTCATCCTATCGTTCTCACAAATACCCGGTCTTCACACCGGTCTTCAAATGCAATCCAAACGACGTATCGCATATTCGGAATGGGATATATGACACAAAGGTCCTCTCCCGGCTAAACCGAATAGCGAGCGCTTATTTTTAAAAATAAGTGTGCATTCAATTCCAAACAAACACAACCAATACCATCCAAGGGTAAATATTGATAGTCGGTTATTTAACTATCAATAAAGATGCGCCACATCATCAGATTCCAAATAAATTTCCAAAATTATTTAATCCCAAAAATATCTTCACAAGATATATATATATATATACACCATTCCCAAATAATTGCCCCAGTTATTTGTTTTACCAAAACCACTTCACGATAAAATTTTCCACACTTAACCAATTGAAAAACCAATTTTCAATTTACCTTTACCATTTAAAAACCAATTTTCAAATTACATTAACCATTTGCAAACCAATTTCAAATCACCTTAACCATTTGAAAACTAATTTCAAATCACCTTAACCATATATACCTTTTTAAACAAATTTCAAACCACCAAATAAACCTTTACCGATTTATTTTACTTACGTTCCAAATTCGTAAATTATATTTTCATATTTAAAAATAAATCAACATTTATATTTTAAACAAATTTCCCTTCATATATATAAATTCCAAAGTGGATTAAATCCCAAGCATCTACTAGCATACGATTCCCAAATCGATTTCAAGTTATTTGCTTTCAATTACCTTAAAGGTGAATTCACAAAAACCGTTCCATTTCATATTAGAAAACCATTCCCATGCTTATTTTAAAAATAAGTAATTCACAAATTTATTTATTTTCAACGATTTGAAAATATTCCATATACTTAAATCACAGTTAAGTATTTATTCCATTCTCTTTAAGAAAACATTCCCTTATTCACATTTATTTGGGTTAAAAACGAATGTTGCGTAAAACATCGTTACGACAACCCAAAAACACTAGTATATGGATTTGAATTAAAAATAGATATATAAATCCAATACTATACAAATTATCCCCTTCTGTTTCTCGAAAACTTCTATTTCAACAATCAATGTTGAAATCTATGTTTTCAATACCCAATACATTTTAAAACACCTTTAATTCGTTTTAAATTCCATTTAAAACATTCCTTTCCCAAAAACAAACCCATTTTATTTAATAATCTATTCAATATTCAAAATAGTGAATATAGCCCACTTAACAAATTCCCATATTTCAATTTATCAAATTCGATGAATTTCAAATTTATAAACATAGTTTATAAATTCCATTTCTATTATAAACCCCAATTTTATAAATTCCTTTATTAATCCGATGCAATTTACATAACCCAATTTCATACCCAAAAGCCATATTGTAAGTTAAATACTTATAATATTATTTATTTACCAAATCGTTCCTTTGAACTTCACAAATTTAAAATCTTATCACTTACAAGATTTCTTTAGGGTTTATAATAATTTCAACTAATGAAATCTTCATTTATTAACAATTTCTATAAAATTCCCCTTTTTAATGCCCCAAATTCATTTCTATAAGTTAATAACTTATAAACTTAAAATTTTCCAATAACCGTTCGTTTTATAAATTTCACATTTATTAATCTATAAATCCTAGTGAAATTCATGTTATACATCAACTTAACACTTTATAAATTTATTCTATAACTTCAATAATTTTTATTTAAAAACATCCATTTATAAAATCCTTTATATAAACCATTAATAATAATAACTTCCCAAAAACCAAATTTAACTATTTTATAAAAACCTATTATTGTTAAAAATTTCTTTTAAGTTATATTTTATAAAAATATAAATTTTTAAAACATAAAATTTTATCCATCTATTTATTTTAAAATTTAATCAATTCAAATTTTTTAATAAACCATATTCTTTGAAAAATCGATTTAAAACCCCTTTTAAATTCAAAACCGTTATTTTTAATTTAAAAATTAGAATCCGATGATGCAACGACATCGAATGGTCAATCACGGGAATAACATCATATATCAATGTGATTATCAACAATCAACATAATATTCATAAACAAATAAATATGTGAGGAATCCAGTTGGATCCCTCCAACCTGTTACCCTGCATCCACAGACGTTAGCACAATACCAATTCCACTTCAAGGTGGAATATCGCGGTATATGGGATTTTATAAAATATCCGCTTAATAGGCGGCGCAATAGGGTCTCATCCGCTATACGAGGCGGGAAATCAAATCCGATATATACATATGCCAATATATATATATCGCTATATATAGTATATATCCTACTATATCTACTAGCACAATCAATCAACCATCAACAATCAATATTAACTATTCAAAATTTTAAACAAAACCTTTCGATTGAGTGAGGAGTTCTCACCTTGATTTTATTTCCGTTTTTCGCGTTCGTTTCGAATAAAATTAAACGAACGTTTAATTTTACCCGAAATTCAAACGAGCTCCAATCGACTCCAAACCAGCTGCATTGCGAAGAGCACACGAATACGATTCCAACGCAAAAAATCTCGTCCGAATCCGACCTCGCATGCAAAAGTTATACTATTTTAAACGCTGTACACTATTTGAATTTCAAATTTAAACTAAAAAAAAAAAAACAAAAGAAAATACCCATTCATATACTTCACGCGCGTGGCCCCCACCGTGCTTCTTCCTCCCGTGCATACGTTCCCAGGTAAAATAATTCGAACGCAAATGAACCCATAGGCCGCCCCCTAGGGCTCCAAATCACATGCAATACCCTCCATTCCCCATCGATCAGAACACGCCATTAGAACGGCCTCGCCAAACCCCACTTTCGCCCCCGACCACGTGCCACTCGGTGGTCCCTGGCGCACGCAAAACGAGGTGAAACGCGCCTCCTTCTCGAACGATTTGCCAACGATCCGCTGAGTTATTCGCCACTCCACCGTACGGATCTGGAGATCTTGGAACGCTCTACAATCTTGCTTCAGAAAATTTTCGAAATCGTTGAGTGGATTTGTCGCGATTTGGAGGAGAAGATCGCTAGGTTTCGGCCATTAAATCGTTTAGAACGACGGCTGATAGCAAAGGCTAGGGTTTGGAAAAAATTGAATATATATAATAGTTATTATATTATTAAACTAATAAAATTCTCTTTTTAATAACTTATGCAAACGAACTCCAATCTACGCATGCCGCCAGGCGATCCTAATGTTTTTCCACATTCCGGACGCAATGGAACAGGTTTCGTAAGCTAATTCGGAAGTATGTGTGAGATACGGCAATAAACGGTCGATTTAAACTTAAACCGATTTAAACGATTTCTAGGCGTTTTGGCTTGTACCGGACAAACGGCAAATCCAAACGACTTGAAATTTGAAATCCGATAATAACTAACTATTACGGATCCAATGGAACTTGTCTCGTTAAATTCTGAGACTGTTCAAAAATTGGCTATTTTTCAGTCGATAATTAAATATCAAAATATTCAATTTTTACAAATTAACTCCAAATTCAGTTTTACAAGTTCTAAAATATTTCTATAACTTTAATATGATATAACAAAATTTTCCAAACCATTTTCAATCATATTTAACCCAATATCTAATTATTTGTGGAATTTCACTATTAAATAAATCGATTTAATTGTCCCATTAAATCCAATATTCGAAAAATAAATTATTCGACTTAAAAATTCCACTTATTAATATTAAAAATAAATTAAATATTCAAATTCAAGTTATCAAAAATTCTGGGTCGTTACAATCTTCCCCCCTTAAAAGAATTTCGTCCTCGAAATTACAAGTTAAGGAGAATGATCCTAAACCGTTTATTATTTTTCCAAAGCTAATCAGTTTTATTAACTTTCTAACCTAAATATTTTTATTAAAGATTCACTATTATTTCAATTAGCTTTCCAACTTCAATTATAGGTTTCAACCAACATTGTTTACTCAACAATTCAAATTTAAATTTAAATTCAAATTTCAAACTTTCAAAATTTTCTCATTAGAGATATACATGTGGTTACCAAATGTAACGATCGAGATTTTTCGTTGCCGAAAAATCGAACCGTTAGGGTTTAAGAAGAAGAAGAAAGAGATAGGAGAAGAGAGAGAAAGATAGAAGAAAGAAAGGAGAGAAGAAACAAAAACAAGTAACAGAACAGGAACAATATCAGAATCTCACAGTCGCAGCGGAACAACATATAATAGATAAATGAATATTCATTAAAACAAAAGAACTATACCTTTTTATACATTACAGCACATTACATTACATCAATCAGAGTGTACAACAACAACAGCGGAAAAAGAAAAGATATATATACAATAGATAATAGACTACGCTATCTGGCTCGCCTCCAGATCTGCTCAGCAACTCCCGAATCCAGAATGACCTGATAACCTAACTCTAGACTGCCCGTGTGGAAAATAGTGGGCACCCAGAGTTTAGGAAAGGAACAATAAACTCCAGGTCAGTCATGGGACTGGTGTGAGAACTCAAAACAGTTTATCTTTAAACAAGCAACAAGAAAATTTAAATTTTTAAATCCGCAATGCTTTTTGGAAAATGAAACTACCATAAGGCCTCCCGCCACACACACAATGCAAACGCAGAATTGGAGGAGATTTCTCCTTATGATAGTCAAAGATGCTTACTACGCGAAAATCAAATCATTTTTGATATTATTACTAGTGCATAGTGTAGAAAACAATTCGAAAGTAGAATATAAATCCTAGCCAGCATAGACATTCCGAACTATGCCTACTATAGCTACCATCCAAACAGTGGTGACCACCATAAGTGAATGGCAGGTAATACAACTAAAACCGTACAAGGCGCGTATTGTTTTGATTGGATTTCCAACAAATGGTCAGGCTAAGGAACTTCCTACTGCCACATGGGATCGCCTCTGGCGGGACGTCCCGAGAAACTAACGTTACGGTTAGATCTCTGCCAACACAAGGCCGGGTTACCTCTGTAACTAGGTAACTACTACACGAATATGTCATCCCCCGGTCCTTTGGGACCTTTATCCGAGCGCTCGCAACAACACCACACACAGAAATATATATAGTGTATCAACATGAGTAAGCATCTGGGCTCCATACCATGATACCACCCTTTTCCAGAAGGAAATGACATACCCTAAAGGGCGCGACCCTCATAACCTTGCCGCATATTCCTGTTTCGACCATTTCCGGGGAGTGAGGTCCTGACGAAGTCTCGTCCACAAAGCTACGCTTTGTGTAACAAAGCCATGCTTCGGGTCCACAGATGACCAAAGCAATAATCACAAAGATAAATGATCAAACAAATGATCATATCCAAACGATCAACCAATGATCATCACACAGCAGCACTCAGCATGCCACATTACCAGATTGGGAAATATCGCTGATAACCTTCAACTACATAACCTCTGAGCTCGTACGTCTCAGAGAAGGGTGTTAAGCTAAGAGAATAAATTCTCCGCCACCAACAGAAATGTATTTGAAAGAAATCTGCTCTATCTCTCAAAACGTAATGTCAGACACGTAACCATACAAGTCTGTTCCGGGTTCGAACAGAACCGAAGGCACTTCCAAAGAAGCCCTTGCAATCCGGGTATTCACAATCCCGATAAAATTTCCCATCACAAAGGAAATCTCCATATCGTAGCTAACGATGCGGAGACAATCGATAGGTCATCCTATCGTTCTCACAAATACCCGGTCTTCAACACCGGTCTTCAGATGCAATCCAAACGACGTATCGCATATTCGGAATGGGATATATGACACAAAGGTCCTCTCCCGGCTAAACCGAATAGCGAGCGCTTATTTTTAAAAATAAGTGTAGCATTCAATTTCAACAATCACAACAATTACCATCCAAGGGTAAATACTGATAGTCGGTTATTTAACTATCAATAAAGATGCGCCACATCATCAGATTCCAAATAATTTTTCCAAAATTATTAAGTCCCAAAATATCTTTACAAGATATATATACACAATTTCCAAATAATTGCCCAAATTATTTGATTTACCAAAACCACTTCACGATAAAATTTTCCACACTTTACCCATTTGAAAACCCATTTCAAATTAAACACCTCAACCATTTGAAAACCAATTTCAAATCACTTTACATCATTTATACCCTTTGAAAACAGATTTCGAATCATCGAATAAATCTTTACCGATTTATTTTAAATTTACGTTCCAAATTCGTAAATTCATTTCCATACTTCAAAATAAATCAATATTTATTTTTAAACAAATTTCCCTTCCTTTTATAAATTCCATAGTGAATTTATATTTCAAAATATCTACTGACCTAACGTTTTCAATAGATTTCAGTTATTCAATCTCAATTTATCTTCAAAAAGATAAATTCTCAAAAACATTTCATTTCATATTGGAAAAGCATTCCCATACTTATTTAATAATAAGGATTCACAAATTTTATTTATTTTCAATAATTTGAAAATATTCGATATACTTAACCATAGCCAAGTATATATTTCATTCTTTTAAGGAAAACATTCTTCTATTCACTTTTACTTGGGTCAAAACGAATGTTGCGCAAAACACCGTCACGACAACCCAAAATCACTGGAATAGGGTTTCAAAATAAAAATAGAAACATACATTCCAATACTACACAAAATATTTCCATTTGGAAACCATTCACTATAACAACAGTGTTATAGTCCATCATTTCCTCATTTTCTCGAAAACGCCTATTTCAACAATGAATGTTGAAATCTACGTATTCATTTCCTTTTATTTCTCGAAAACGCCTATTTCAACAATGAATGTTGAAATCTACGTATTCATTTCCTTTTATTTCTCGAAAACGTCTATCTCAACAATGAATGTTGAAATCTACGTATTCATTTCCTTTTATTTCTCGAAAACGTCTATTTCAACAATGAATGTTGAAATCCCAGTATTCGATACTTAATGCATTTTAGAGCATCTTAAAATCGTTTTAAAATTCCCTTTAAAACATTCTTCTCCCAAAACATGCCCATTTGACTTAATAATATATTCATCGTTTAAAAGAGTGAATGTAACCCCTTTAACAATTCTAAATTCAATTTACCAAATTACATTGATTTCAAATTTATAAACAACGTTTATAAATTCTATTTCTATTAATAACTTCGGTTTAGAAATCTCTTTTATTAAGCCAATTCAATTTATAAACCCAATTTCTATACCAAAAGTTCGTATTATAAGTCAAATACTTAAAATATTATTTATTTACCAAGTCGTTCCTTTTAAAACTTCACAAATTGTTAATCTTATTACTGATAAGATTTCTCACCTTTTATAATAGTTTTCAACTTATAAAAACCTCCTTTATTAACAATTTCTATAAAAATCCCCTTTTAAATGCCCAAAGCCATTTTATAAGTTAATTACTTATAAACTTTTATTTTCAACATCAATTCATTTCATAACTTTCATAATTTATAAAACTATAGTTTAAATGAAATCCATTTTTATACTTCATTTTAACACTTAATAACCCGTCTTATAATTCCAAAAATTTTAAATTTATAGATATCAATTTATAAAATCTTTTACATAAACTATTAATAAAAATCACCCAAAAACCCAATTTAACTATTTTATAAATCTATTTATTTTTAAAATTTTCCTTTTGGTTATATTTCATAAAAATCATAGTTTTATAACTTTAATATTTAAAATCTTAATTTATTTAAAATGAATCAAGTTCAAAAATTTAATAAAAACATATACTTGGAAAATTACTTAAAAATCCTTTTAAATTCAAAATCGTTATTTTTAACTTTTAAAAAATGAATCCGATGATGCAACAGCACCAAATGGTCAATCACGGGAATAAACATCATATATCAATATGATAGTTAACAATCAACACAATATTTATAAACAAATAAATATGTGAGGAATCCAGTTGGATCCCTCCAACCTGTTACCCTGCATCCACAGACGTTAGCACAATACCAATTCCACTTCAAGGTGGAATATCGCGGTATATGGGATTTTATAAAATATCCGCTTAATAGGCGGCGCAATAGGGTCTCATCCGCTATACGAGGCGGGAAATCAAATCCAATATATACATATGCCAATATATATATATTGCTATATATAGTATATATCCTACTATATCTACTACCACAATCAAACGGCAATCATCAATCAACATTAACTATTTAAAATTTTAAACCAAACAGTTTGATTGAGTGAGGAGTTCTCACCTTGGCTTTTATTAGCAATCCATTTTCCATTCCAGCTTGTTTTCTTGATTTATAGACCTTATATAAACATTATACAATCCATTAATATTCGAACTAATTGAACAATTAAATTCTCATTTTTGAATTTAATTACCAATGATTTTATTTTAAAACAATTTTCTGTAAATTAATTTATTTAACTATCATTTTAAATTTCCAACTAACTTTCCTATTTCCTTAACAAAAATCTCATTTACATATATATTTCAAACATTTTACTTATATAAATTCCTCCAATATTTGAAATCCCTTTTAATAAATTTCAAAACTAATTCCTTTGGTAACTAAAATCAAATGAATAAATTAAATTAATTTTCCACCATAATTTATTATTTCAAAATAAATTTAGTAGATTACAATTTATTTGTACACTTGTTTTATTTTTATTTTCTTTTTCTTCCTGTTAACTTTTAAAAATAGAAATGTTTCCAAACTATCCTGTCATATATTTTCTTCCTGTATTTTTCTGTCTGTCCAATATATTGACATGTGAATATATATATTATTTTCTATTCAAAACAGAATTTATTCTACAGCTTACAGTAAAAATAAAATTTTAATAATAATAATAATAACTTTATATATAAATTTTTTCCAAATCTGTACGTATATAATCAACATATATGTGTCATTAAAATAACTTAATTATAGATTCAATATTTTACTGCAAATAATATTTTTTTTTATTTTTTTTTTTTTTTTTTTTTATTTTTTTTTTTTAAATTTAAAACAATACCTCACAACGAAGATAAACCCAGATCCTTCGCATGTGACTCCGCCGATAATTGAATCCCACGGCTAAGCCCCATTTCCCCACATTGACATCACCAGCACGCGCCTCCAGGAATCGCGACGGCCAGATCGCGTCGCCCTTCCAGATGCTCGCGAGCGCCTGCTTCTTCGAATCGCGGCCCACACCATCCAATAGAAATCGCACAGCTTCCAGACTCGAGCTCCACTCCTCTGTCGCCAGAACGCAAGCTAACGCCACCCAAAACCAAAAGCGGCCCACTGCTCAACCCGACTTCGAACTGGGGACGAAGGATTTGCTTCGGTTTGAAATTTCGATTCGAATGGATTTTGAAAGGAGGATGAAGAACGATGTTGTTCGGCCATGAAATTTATTTTCAATCGAACTGGATTTTTTTGAAGAGGATAGGGGAAAAACTCGGCTCTGTTATTCATTATACCCCTTTTTGTGGAACGAATTTTGGGTTGGAGGGGAGTGAGACTGGAGGCTACGGCCATGGTTTTGAATTTCTTTCGTTTTTTTTTTATTATTATTATTATTAACTGAAGGAAGCTCGGTTATAACTTTAAACGAAGATGGTTGCGTGCTGAGGAGACACGATTTGATCTTTGCAATTTTAAAATAAAAGAGGGGTCGACTTCGTACATAGTAGGGTGGCAGTGGTATATTAGGGTGGCTGATGATTTGAGGGTATAGATTTATATTTAAATTTAAATTGAACTCGATTTAATTTCAACGCGTTTTCTTATCGTACAGTCACACAACAACTCCAAACACTACGAAATTTGAAATCCGGTAATAATTCAATATTACGGATCCAATGGAACTGGTTTCATTCAATTTTGAGACTGTTCAAAAATTGGCTATTTTTCAGTCGATAATTAAATATTAAAATCTTCGATTTTCACAAATTAATTCCAAATTCAATTTTACAAGTTCTAAAATATCTCTATAACTTTAATATGATAAAATAAAATTTTCCAAATCATTTTCAATCATATTTAACCTAATATTTAATTATTTTTGGAATTTCACTATTAAATCATCGATTTAATTATCCCATTAAATCCAATATTCGAAAAATAAATTATTCGACTTAAAAATTCCACTTATTAATATTAAAAATTAATTAAATATTCAAATTCAAGTTATCAAAAATTCTGGGTCGTTACAATCTTCCCCCCTTAAAAGAATTTCGTCCTCGAAATTGCAAGTTAAGGAGAATAATTCATAATCTGTTTATTATTTTTGCAAAACTAATAGTTTTATCAACCTTCTAACACAAATCTTTTATTAAAGATTTACTATCATTTCAATTAGCTTTCCAACTTCAATTATAGGTTTCAAACAACATTGTTTACTCAACAATTCAAATTTAAATTTAAATTCAAATTTCAAACTTTTCAAAATTTTCTCAAAAATTTTCTAACTCCCTAAATTTTCGAAAAATTTCGCCAGCGTCTCCTTTGCGCGGCTCGATCGGTACGACTACAAAATGGCACCACGGCCCCTCAGAATCAAAAAGAAAAGAGAAAGCCAAGTGGCTGGAGAAGGAAATCATCAAATCTCATACTAAAATTGAAATACGTACCTTTTTGTCGAGCAATTCAATTTTTTAACTTCAAAATCAAATCCCAATTCCATTATACACCTGTATATCCTGCTAATAGTAGTACACAATTCCAACTTCAACATTCAAATCATTTTCAATTCTATTCAAATTTATTTACTTCACTTTCAATTTGAATTCAATTACATAGCTTCCAATTGCGCTAATTCAATTTCATTAACACTTAATGAATTTACATACAATCAACCAACAAGCAAATAACAACCAATGTATATCCAATAAAACCAAATTATTAATTTTTCTCTCACTACATTCAATTTGGTTCAACAGTTGTAATTCCAATTGATTTAACATTCAATTATTCAACTATTTTCAAATGAATTTACACTTACATATTTCATTTCATATCAACTTATTTACATTCGATTGATTAATTTTCAATCCATTCTTTAATTCAATTGCTAATTCTTTTTACAAATAAAATTGAACTTCATTTATATAACTCAAGTTCACATCATTTAACGATTTCATTAGTTCACTTTATTCATTTTATTTTGATATCAACATCAATTCTTTCAACATTATTCAAGTTATATTCCATTCAACTTCATTTACATTTACTTCCACTATTCAACTTAAGTATTCTCCTAATTCATTTCAAACTCTATTCCATTTAACATCATTTGTTCAAATAAACTTAAGTTTCCACTTATCAATCCAATTCGGTTTCCAATTCTAAAGTAAATTCTATTTAACTTTTACTTAAGTCAAATTCATATCAACAATCAAATTCGTATTTCATTTTACTTAACTTAATTGTTTAACCACTTCAATAATTGGTTTTACTTACATTTTCTCATTCTATAAGTTATACAACTTATTATTCAACTTCCAACTCATATTATAAGTTCAAAACCCCTTTTTTTTCACTTATATTTATCAACTTCAAGTTGAATCTTAATGTCAAATTTGTTTATTACAAAAAAGCTTCAATTTTAAATTCATTATTGTAGCAAATCCATCACATAGAAACTCGAAAATGATACTGATGATGCTGCAGTCATCATCCTTATTATTTCCCAGTAACCATAGTGAAATCAATGCTAAATATTCTTTCAAAATTTCCCTTTATTTATAAATTACATTTATAAATCTTACTTATAAAATTTCACTTCTTATATACATAAGATTATTTTACAATTGTAAATCATTTTAATTATAATTCCATACTTATAATTCATTAGCTTATACAATTATTCTTTTTACGATAGTTGTTTTTATATAACTTATTCAAACAACTTTTAATTAACTTATATATATATATATATTTCAAACAATCAAACAATCAATTATACACACACTTCAATAATTCTTGAAAAAATTATTTTCTTATATAGAAAATATAATCAAGGTAAAATTATTTCATTTACCCAATTTAAAACAATATCATGTCGAATTGTTCTATTCAAGTGTTTAGAAACCCCTTCGATCCAGTTGTACAGACTGTGCCGACGAAGGTTCATATGCCACTCAATAAACCAATCATCACAATATAAAACAATTTTATACTCACTAACAAATACGCGCTCATATCTATTATTACACTCACACTCATTCTAGAGTACTGCTGACTCTATCTCTAATGAGTAACACCCAACAGAGCAGGTTGTCGCTTAACCATAAGCTTTGATACCAAATGTAACGATCGCGATTTTTCGTTGCCGAAAAATCAAACCGTTAGGGTTTAAGAAAAAGAAAGAGGTAGAAGAAGAGAGAAAAGAGAGAAGAAACAGAACAAACAATCAGAACAGGAAACAATAACAGAATCTCACAGTCGCAGCGGAACAATATATAATAGATAAATGTACATTCATTTAAAACAAAGAACTATACATTTTATATATCACATTACATTACATCAATCAGAGTGTACAACAACAACAGCGGAAAAGAAATACTATATATACAATAGATAATAGACTACGCTATCTGGCTCGCCTCCAGATCTGCACAGCAACTCCCGAATCCAGAATAACCTGACAACCTAACTCTAGACTGCCCGTGTGGAAAATAGTGGGCACCCAGAGTTTAGGAAAGGAACAATAAACTCCAGGTCAGTCATGGGACTGGTGTGAGAACTCAAAAACAGTTTATCTTTAAACAAGCAACAAGAAAATTTAAATTTTTAAATCCGCAATGCTTTTTGGAAAATGAAACTACCATAAGGCCTCCCGCCACACACACAATGCAAACGCAGAATTGGAGGAGATTTCTCCTTATGATAGTCAAAGATGCTTACTACGCGAAAATCAAATCATTTTTTGATATTATTACTAGTGCATAGTGTAGAAAACAATTTCGAAAGTAGAATATAAATCCTAGCCAACATAGACATTCCGAACTATGCCTACTATAGCTACCATCCAAACAGTGGTGACCACCATAAGTGAATGGCAGGTAATACAACTAAAACCGTACAAGGCGCGTATTGGAGGAATGGATTTCCAACAAATGGTCAGGCTAAGGAACTTCCTACTGCCACATGGGATCGCCTCTGGCGGGACGTCCCGAGAAACTAACGTTACGGTTAGATCTCTGCCAACACAAGGCCGGGTTACCTCTGTAACTAGGTAACTACTACACGAATATGTCATCCCCCGGTCCTTTGGGACCTTTATCCGAGCGCTCGCAACAACAACACCACACAGTAATAGGTATAGTGTATCAACATGAGTAAGTATCTGGGCTCCATACCATGATACCACCCTTTACCAGAAGGAAATGACATACCCTAAAGGGCGCGACCCTCATAACCTTGCCGCATATTCCTGTTTCGACCATTTCCGGGGAGTGAGGTCCTGACGAAATCTCGTCCACAAAGCTACGCTTTGTGTAACAAAGCCATGCTTCGGGTCCACAGATGACCAAAGCAATAATCACAAAGATAAATGATCAAACAAATGATCATATCACAAATGACCAACCAATGATCATCACACAGCAGCACTCAGCATGCCACATTACCAGATTGGGAAATATCGCTGATAACCTTCAACTACATAACCTCTGAGCTCGTACGTCTCAGAGAAGGGTGTTAAGCTAAGAGAATAAATTCTCCGCCACCAACAGAAATGTATTTGAAAGAAATCTGCTCTATCTCTCAAAATGTAATGTCAGACACGTAACCATACAAGTCTGTTCCGGGTTCGAACAGAACCGAAGGCACTTCCAAAGAAGCCCTTGCAATCCGGGTATTCACAATCCCGATAAAATTTCCCATCACAAAGGAAATCTCCATATCGTAGCTAACGATGCGGAGACAATCGATAGGTCATCCTATCGTTTTCACAAATACCCGGTCTTCAACACCGGTCTTCAAATGCAATCCAAACGACGTATCGCATATTCGGAATGGGATATATGACACAAAGGTCCTCTCCCGGCTAAACCAAATAGCGAGCGCTTATTTTTAAAAATAAGTGTGCATTCAATTCCAAACAAACACAATCAATACCATCCAAGGGTAAATATTGATAGTCGGTTATTTAACTATCAATAAAGATGCGCCACATCATCAGATTCCAAATAATTTTTCCAAAATTATTAAGTCCCAAAATATCTTTACAAGATATATATACACAATTTCCAATTAATTTCCCAAAGTTATTTGGTTTACCAAAACACCTTTACACGATAAAATTTCCACACTTAACCATTTGAAAACCCATTTCAAATTACACAACTCAACCATTTGAAAACAAATTTCAAATCCCACACCTTAACCATTTGAAAACAAATTTCAAATCACACACCTTAACCATTTGAAAACAAATTTCAAATCACACACCTTAACCATTTGAAAACAAATTTCAAATCACATATAAATCCTTACCGATTTATTTTTAAATTTTACGCTCCAAATTTGTGAATTATATTTCCATCTTTAAAAATAAATCAACATTTATTTTTAAACAAATTTCCCTTCCTATTTATAAATTCCAAAGTGAATTTCCAATTTCCCAAATATCTGCACATACACGATTTCAAATCAATTTCAAACTATTCACTTCGATTTACCTTTAAAAGGTGAATCCTCAAAAACGTTCCTTTTATATTGGAAAAAAAAAAACATTCCCATACTTATTTAATAATAAGTAATTCACAATTTAACTTATTTTCAACAATTTGGAAATATTCAATATACTTAAGTTACCGTTAAGTATTTTATTCCATTCTCTTTAAGAAAACATTCCTTTATTCACATTTATTTGGGTTAAAAACGAATGTTGCGTAAGACATCGTTACGACAACCCAAAAACACTAGTATATGGATTTGAAATAAAAAAATGGATACATAAATCCACTACTATTCAAAATATTCCCTTCTGTTTCTCGAAAACATCTATTTCAACAATCAATGTTGAAATCTATGTTTTCAATACTCAATACATTTTAAAACACCTTTAATTCGTTTTAAATTCCATTTAAAACATTCCTTTCCCAAAAACAAACCCATTTTATTTAATAATCTATTCAATATTCAAAATAGTGAATATAGCCCACTTAACAAATTCCCATATTTCAATTTATCAAATTCGATGAATTTCAAATTTATAAACATAGTTTATAAATTCCATTTCTATTATAAACCCCAATTTTATAAATTCCTTTATTAATCCGATGCAATTTACATAACCCAATTTCATACCCAAAAGCCATATTGTAAGTTAAATACTTATAATATTATTTATTTACCAAATCGTTCCTTTGAACTTCACCAATTTAAAATCTTATCACTTACAAGATTTCTTTATGGTTTATAATAATTTCAACTAATGAAATCTTCATTTATTAACAATTTCAACAAACCCCCTTTTTATGCCCCAAATTCATTTTTATAAGTCAATAACTTATAAAACTTCACTTCCCAATAACCATTCTTTTTATAAATTTCACAAATTATATATCTATAGATTTATAATGAAATTCATGTTATACATCAACTCAACACTTTATAAACTCATTTTATAATCCCAAAAATTCTATTTAAAAATATCAATTTAAAAAAAAATCTTTTATATTCATCCTTTATAAAAATTCAAAAATCTAAAATTTAACTATTTTATAAATCTATCTATTTTAAATTTCCCTTTTGTTTATATTCCATAAAAATCATAGTTTAATAATTTTAAAATTTTAAATCTTAATTTATTTTAAATTGCATCAAGTTCAAAATTTTACTAAAAACATATACTTGAAAATTTTCTTTAAAATCCCTTTTTAAATTCAAATCATTATTTTTAACTTAAAAATTTTGAATCCGATAATGCAACAGCATCATATGGTCAATTACGGGAACTAACAACATATGTCGATATGAACATCAACAATAACACAATATCAATAATCAAATAAATATGTGAGGAATCCAGTTGGATCCCTCCAACCTGTTTCCCTGCAACCACAGACGTTAGCACAATACCAATTCCACTTCGAGGTGGAATATCGCGGTATATGGGATTTTATAAATATCCGCTTAATAACGGCGCAATAGGGTCTCATCCGCTATACGAGGCGGGAAATCAAATCCGATATATACATATGCCAATATATATATATCGCTATATATAATATATATCCTATTATATCTACTACCACAATCAATCAACAATTATCGATCAATATTAACTATTTAAAATTTTAAACAAAACCTTTCGATTGAGTGAGGAGTTCTCACCTTGATTTTGTTTCCGTTTTCGCGTTCGTTTCGAATAAAATTAAACGAACGTTTAATTTTACCCGAAATTCATACGAGCTCCAATCGACTCCAAACCAGCTGCATTGCGAAGAGCTCGGCGATACGAAGCCAACGCAAAAAATCTCGTTCAATTTGGACCTCGCAGCAAAAAGATATCACGTTTTAAAGTTACACGATTTGAATCTTTAAATTTAAACTAAAAACAAAACAAAGGAAATCACCTCACCCCTCTAACACGCGGGCCCCCCCACCTTTCTTCCTGATCGCGCACGGCAATATCCTCCCAGGCAAACATCACGCAGCCGAACCCATCTAGCATCCATTAGGGTTTGAATTTGCACGCTACCCATACGACTTGAAGATGATCCGAGACCACCAAATCGAAGCCACCTGAAGCCTCCACCACCACCAGGGATGCGGTCGAACTCGGCCCCCTTAGGCACCCTGAAAAATGTGCGCAACCGAGTAGCTTTAAGCACGAATTCCCATCAATCCGCAGCTCCGAACACGATCTCAACCGTTGAACTTGTAGATCTTAGAGTCCTCTACGACTTTGCAGTTGATAACTTCTTGGATCGATGCGCGGATTATAAGAAAATTGGAGGAGAATTCGGGTGATTTCTGGCCATTGGAACAAATACTGGCGGCTGGCCCTAATCTCCTAGGGTTTTGAGATAAAATAACATATATATACTAATATTATTTTAATAATAAAATCTCCAATTTGACACTTTTGCAAACGAACTTCAAATGACGCATGCCGCCAGGCGATCCTAAGGTTTTTCCGCGTTCCGGACGCAATGGAACAGGTTTCGTAAGCTAATTCCATCATATGTGTGAGATACGGCTATAAACGCTCAATTTAAATTAAAACCGATTTAAACGATTTCTAGACGTTTTGGCTTGTACCGGACAAACGACAAATCCAATCGACTTGAAATTTGAAATCTTGCAATAATATCACATTACGGATCCGATGAAACTGGTTTCGTCGAAATCCGAGACCGTTTGAAAAATGGCTATTTTAACTCGCTAAATTAATATTAAAACGATATCGATGCGTTTCGAGCTGCCACGGTCAAACGACAACTCCGTTTGCTACGAAATTTGAAATCCGATAATAATTAACTATTACGGATCCAATGGAACTCGTTTCGTTCAATTCCGAGACTGTTCAAAAATTGGCTATTTTTCAGTCGATAATTAAATATTAAAATATTCAATTTTTACAAATTAACTCCAAATTCAATTTTACAAGTTCCAAAATATTTCTATAACTTCAATATGATAAAATAAAATTTCCCAAATCATTTTCAATCATATTTAACCCAATATTTAATTATTTTTGGAATTTCGCTATTAATTAATCGATTTAAATGACCAATTAAATCCAATATTCAAGAAATAAATTATTTAACTTAAAATTTTCACTTATTAATATTAAAAATAAATTAAATATTCAAATTTAAGTTATCAAAAATTCTGGGTCGTTACAATTTGTATCCTTAAGAATTCAGTGATACATATATACACACACATATATATATATAAAATTTGAAATTGGTGATTATAAGATGTAAATGAATTAAAATGAGCAATATAAACTTTGAGGTGAATAATTCAGTGAACTTATAAATAGAAAATGGAATTATGATCACAAATGGGAAATATTTGAATGGTATGGTGAATTCATACCCAATCTCAAATGAAGTGTAAATTGAAATAAGGTGAAGAAAAAGATAAAAGATAAAAAGGTGAATGAACTTAAGTTAGTAAATAATTTTTGAACTTATTTATGGAAAATTAAAATTTTAATTGAATTGGATTTAACCTCGATTAAATGGAGTTGAGTTGAATTTGGAATAAATTAGAATCAAAATTCAGTTGTGTTACAAATAATTTTGGATAGAATTAAAATCTTATTTAAGATAGCAAAGGAAATGGAATAAATTCAAGATGGCTAAATAAATTTGGTTGAACTTGAGTTAGAAATGGAAGAGAATTGAATTGAAAGAAATTTAATTAAGTTGAAGGATATTGTATGAATAAAATTTTAACTCGACTAAATTTAAAGGAATTATAATGAATTTAGCGTAAGCTTAACTAAATAAAGAGAAGCTTGAAGATGAATTTAGTGTAAACTAAATTAAATGAAATTTGTGTAGACATGGATGGAATTTTAATGGATTGTTAAGGAAATTTTGAAAAGAAAAATAGAAACCCAGTTCTGATATGGAATTTAGTTTTGGCAAATAAAAGCTGAGAGTGTGAATGAATGATGGAATTAGATTATAATAGTGATGGTTTGAATTGTAAATAAATTCCAATGAGTGAAATAATTTAAAAATGGTCTCTTTGTTAATAAAATAAATCTAAAAATGGATTGAATAAATAAACAAAGTGCATTAAAATTTGTAAATGGATTAGAATTGATTTGGATGAGAATCAAATGAAAATAAAATAAAAATTGTTATAAGAAGATAATGAAAATATTGTGGAAGAACTTAAGAAAATTGAATAATAATTGTGGTCGAGCTTTTTAATGTTGTCTTAGATAAATTTGTTTAGATAATAAGCATTGAAATACAAGTGAAGAGAATTTTAATTAATTATTGTGATAAAATAAGGTTGTATGAGTTATAAATAATCCAGAATGGAATGATATTAATATAAACTTGAATTGGTTAATGAAATTGAATAATTGTAATGTGATAAGAATGCTTGGATTGTGGACCATGCAGAATTGAGGCAAAATTAATATAAATCTAAGTTGGAATTAATTATAAATGGTTATAAGCTTAAGTGGTGATTATTTTTGCTTGAATGACATGAAAATTTGCATAAGAATTGGTTGTATTTTTGTATTCGGAATTGAGTTGGTTTAGAGAAGCAAATGGAAGTTGTTTTGAATAATGGGAAATGGATTGGAATCTATTTAGTGGGTTTGTATGTAAATGCAGGTTAACTAAAGAGAAAAGTAAATGAATCAAAAGCTTATATTACTCTTATTGAAGTGAATGTGAATCTAACATTTGCAACTCGGACGTAAGTCATTCGAGTGGAATATAATGAAGTTTGAATTTGGAAAAGAAATGCAAATAAATAAAATTGTAAGTACATTAATTGTGAATCAATTTGAATTTAAATGGAAGTAAATTGAAAATAGTGAAGCATATGTTCATAATATTGAAGTGAATATGGATTAGTAGTAATAAATATGGATTGTATATTGTGAACTTGAATATAAATCATTCAAGTGAAATAAAATGAAGTTGGACTTGAATAAGAAATTAAAAGGTGATTGAAATATTTAAATTGTTGATAAAATATGGTTAACATTGTTAAATTATGAAGTTGCTTGATTAGGTTATGAAATGGATATGTTTGGCTTACATTTATATTGGAAATGTTAATGAAATGTTCATATCCTTGAAAACTGATGAGTTTGTTGAGTATAGTACAGGTACGGGAGGTGATCGATAAAGTTGGAGCGCGTATATGCATTATATATTAGCCGCTTGCTTTTAAAATTTGCTAAAAAGGTACGCCTATGCTAATATAATTGGGAAATGATATATATATTGTGATATATTTTGGTTTCCGATCGTGTGGGTCGATGTATATATATTTATCTGTATTACGATATCGCAAAAGCTCCTCCGTACAAAGGAGACTCTGCCAAAAATTTTCGAAAATTTTGGGAGTTAGAAAATTTTTGGGAATTTTGGAAAAGTTTATTAATTAGTAAAGTTGTTTTGAAATAATGTTGCAACAAAAGCTTTTGAGTATAAATAAAGCAAATGAGTTTGGATTTGAGCTAAAGGGTTTTGGGAAGTGTATATAAGTTTTTAAACCAAGTAAGTTGGGTAAGTAAGTGAGTCTAGAAGTATTTTCTACCCTAGCAAATTTCAGGGACGAAATTTTTATAAGGGGAGAGGAATGTAACGACCCGGAATTTTAGGTCGCCAGATTTGAACATTTAATTCATTTAATTGTTGAATATATATTATAATTTGAATTTTGAAATAAAAGACTTTGGTTAAGTTAATAAAATTAGTTAAATTTCGAATTCGGGAATTTAATTGAAATTTGAATAATAATAATTTAATATTAGAATTGGGGTAATTGGTAATTTTGGGTGTAAATAGATATAAAATTAGATTCTAAAGTTTATTTTAAGTTTAATCGGATTTGAATTTTAATATTGGACCGTCGGATGAAATTAAAAGTCGATAGATTAAATTTGGAATTTTATATTAATTTAATAATGGAATTTAATATTATAATAATGCAAATATTCAAATTTTGATTTAAACTGAATCAGAATGATTTCTAATGTGAATATAAATTTCATACGAGTTATAATAGAGTTAGTAAAAATTTTAAAAGTGAAATTTTATATGATTTCGACGATTTTGAAAATCGCTCGATTTAATCGACGAGTTAAAATAGCCTTCCGGGGCACTGTCTCGGAATTCGACGAAACTAGTTTCATTGGATCCGTAATAGTTAGTTATTATCGGATTTCAATTTTCGTAGAAATCAGAGTTGTCGTTTGACTCCGGCAGCTTAAAACGCTTAGAAAATACTTTAATCGATTTAATTTATAATTGATCGTTTATTTCCGTAACTCATGTATATGATCGAATTAGCGTTCGAAACACGTTCCATTGTGTTCGGAACGTAGGTAAAACCATAGAAACGCCAGGCGGCACGTGAGATTTGGAGATCGTTAGAATAAGTTGCTTTAATATGAATTTAATAATATAATATAGGGTTATATATATATTTATATTCACGATTCACTCAAAGAAACCCCAATGAACTAACAGCCGCCGTTTACATAAATAATGGCCGAAAAAGATCCCTTTTTTCCCCAATTTTCCATCAATCCACGCTTCAATTCCAAATTCTTCCAACATGAAAGTTGTAGAGAGTGAGAGGATCTTCAGATCCAACGGTCGATTTCATGTGAAGCTGTCGTTTGGAGGTGATTTATGGCCACGTTTGTCGCGCGTTTATGCACGACTTTCGATGCAAATTGATGATCGAGCTCGCTGCGTTTCGTGGTGGTAGCGCGTGGGGACGTGGGCTTCGATGTGGAGGTCACCGATCGTGGGTTAGATGATCGTGGGGAGGTCGATGTTCAACCCTAAAGCACGGTGTTGGGTTCGGTTCTTCCTGGAGGCTCGCGTGGTAAGGAAGAAGAAGATTTTTGTTCGTGCGGCCTTGATTCTTGGGTTCCAGATCTTGCAGCTAGAAATCGTTGGGTATAATTAAATTAAATTGAAAAGGAATTAGTTTTCAAATTTATATTTAAACTTTATAAATTGATATCTATTTCAAACGTTGTCAGATTTAAACAATTTTGGTGGCGTCGGAATCTCAGTGACGCGCTCTTCACTGCAGCGCAGATCCGGTAGCGTTTGGGACTAGCGAGAATTTTAGGTTAAATCGAACTTGGTTTGATTTAATTTAAAATTCAAACGCTCGTCAAAAACTCAAAGTGAGTTTAACTCACTCACATCTGGAGTACTGGTTAATTTAAATAGTCAATATTTAAATGATTTCTTGATTGGTTGAATATGATTGAATCGATATATGTTGTTGTGCTAATATCTGTGGATGTAGGGAAACAGGTTGGAGGGATCCAACTGGACCCTTCACAAATAGAAAATTAATTTATATTCTGTGATATACCTTATTTATTATTCTATGATAATTTGTTTAGATCTTGATATGCTGCGTTTTATTTATATACTGTGATGAATTAAATTGAAAATTTAAATTGTGTTGTGCTGTGATTGGGAGAATACATCCTGAAAACTTAAAATGTAAATAGACAAATTGAGTTTAAAGGATATAAAAGAAGTTCCCAAGTAAAGAATTTAAAAAGGAATTAAATTCAAGGAATTTGTTGATAATATCCAGTGTTTAAATTTGTGGTTTGGAAAGGAAATTGAGAATTGTTAAAATAATAGCGAGATTTATTTTAAAGAATGAGAAGTGTGCTTTCACCTGGAAATTTTGTTTTGTTTTAAGAAGGCTTTCAAATCTATAAATTTGCAGTTTAAATATGTCTAGAATATTTTTAGAAAGAAATATTATTTTAAAATATTTTTAAGAGAAATCAAATATTTGATTAAGTAATTATGGTATTTAATTATTTTGAAAGAAGTATAATAGTATTCAGTTTTCAAAAGAAAAATTTTAATACGAATATTTGATTTAATAACCTTATTTTAAAAGTGGAATTTTATTTAAAATACTTAGGAAACCCTTTATATTTCCTTAGGTATTATTTTCAATTAAATAATTTCTAGAGTTTATTTTAAATATTTTAAACGTATATTTGAAAGTGATTTCCAGGAGAGAGCAATGTGTTTAAAAATAAAAGGAGCTGTTTTTAAAGTATGGAAAGAAATTTTACGGGATGAACGTAAAATTGAATTGGGTAAATCGCGATTGGATTGATAAAGAGAATTCTTGGGTTATCCTAAAATGGAAGTATATTCCCTGAGAAGCTATGTACGTTTTTAAAGTTGGTTTTTGAAAGGTTAGGAGTTTTAAGTTTTAGTTAAAGAATGGTTTCAAGAAAATTATTTAAGTTGTAAGAATTTTTGAAGTGAACATATATAAAAGTAGTTATAGAAGTAATTATTTTTAAAGGGTAATTAGAATCATGTTTTAAAGAATATTATTATCATTTATACTTTATAACTAGTTCTATTTTAAAGAAAATCAATTAAAGCTTTATTTGAAATTGTATAAGGATTCATAACTTTATGCCTAAAACTAGTATGACTTAACTTATTTTAGAGTTAATTGTTTATATTTTATAAAGCAGTTTTATTTAAATATTTTTTTTAAAAGTATATATATATTTTATATTAAGTATGTAAGTAGATTTGATATAAATGGTTTTAATGTATCTTGAGGGATAAAGTATTTAAATTATTTTAAACCTTAAATATGGGTACTTGGATGTTTAAGAGGGAATAAAGATTGAGAATCTATTCCATAAGGAAATTGGATTTGAAAAGTGTTTTCAAAAGAAATTTTGAAATTGGAATTATATCTCGTAAAGATATTTTGAGGGAATAAATAATTGGGAATTATTTATTCGTGTGATGGATGTTTGTGAATATTAATTGATAGTTAACTCGCCGACTATCAATATTGGACAAATGCATTGATCGTTTCGAAGAGTCCGAGATCGAGATTTATTTCTCGAAAACCACTTCGATCCAGTTTGTACGTTTCGTGGAAAAACATGTTCAGAATCGAAGACGGAGCAGTGACGTGCAAGGGCTAGTCGCTACTAATCCTGATGATATATCCAAAATGGATTTTGTAGGAGTAGTGCCTTCAGTTCCGTTCGAAACCGAGACGGACTTGTATGGATGAATGCTTGCGGAACATCGTCAGGTGGGCGATGGGCATTCTAATTGAAATGTTCTAAAAGGTAAAGCTTAGCCTCAAGCCTCTCAAATGGGAATGACTGAAAATCAGGGGTTATGCAGCAAGGCTTCGTGGGTAGCCCCCACTTGAGAGAAAGGTCATCCCTGTCTAGATGTCCCTTTTTATTTCGACTTAGTGGTGCGGTTGCTCATCCCAACCGCGGGGTGATCTTATTCGGAACTGTCCAGTAAGGGATGGTTCCGGTCTTGTATTGCAGGGGAGCGGCGCGTACTCCTCGGTACTGTGATCTAGACCACGTACTGTGACAGGTGGTACCCCAGTGCCTAGTCATTGTTGGAAATCCATTCTCCCGACGAGCCTTTTACGAGTTTTGTTTGTATTACCCACTCTGTGGCTAGTAGCTGGAATTTAATAGATGTAACAATTTCGGCTATTTTATAAGTATTTGTATATAGACCCTATTATAATATCAGAGGATTTCTATAAAAAGTGTTTTAGCTATCGTACGGTAAAAACCCAACATGTTTATTTGTGGCACGGTCTTACGAGATGCTTTTGTTTTCAAAGGATTTTTGGAACTTTAATAATCAATTTGGATGCATTATTATCAGCTGGTATTCCACACTGACTCGGGTGTTATTTCATTATAATGCTCGTGTCAGACCGAGTATTATATGTTCAGGACAGGATGCTTTGGAGGAGGAGAGGAGTTGGAGCCGAGACGTATTCTTCGTATCTGTATATATATATATATATATCCACTGCTATGATTGTATGATTGTCTGACTGATAAATATTGTTGTATGAGATACTCTGAAGATATGATGTATAAAACAAATATAGTTCCATTTTGTGTAAAGATCTGTTATTTACTATTATACTTTATTCCGCTGCGACTGTGAGATTCTGATATGGTTTAGTTTCTTCTTCTATTTCTTCTTCTTTAATCCCTAATGGTTCATTTTTCTGTTCCACTTGAGTTAATTGATGTAGAATAGTGTTGACACAAAGGGTACGGATTTGCGGGCTGTCACATTTTAATTTTAGTAACTGTAACAACCCGCATATTTATCGATTTTTATATTTAAATATTTTATTTAAATATTTTATCGTTAATCGGATTTTGGTCCGAAGCTACTTTTTGCAAATGGTCAAATTAGGACTCGAGACCACTTCCATTGAGTTCGAAACGTCGTTTGCAATCTTCTAAGTATAAACATTGATATGTTTGGGGTTAGTGGAATTTCACCACTTTTTCACTCGAGCCTTTGGTTTGGACTTTTAGCCCATTAGGCCCAAGTTCCACCCCCCTTCTTCTTCATTGCTTCATTTCATTTCCTAACACTAAAGCTTCAACAAAAATGGTGAATGGAATGAGAAATTAAAACTCCAAAGTTTTTGTTTTATTGCAACTCCATCATTCAACTCAAAATTCAAGAAGAAGACATCGGATTCAAGCTTGTGGTTGCTTCTCCATTTGCCTTCAAGCTTTGTTCTTCATTTTCATTGGGTTTTGGAGAAAAGGTAAGATTTTTATCTCACAAATCTAGTCTATAACTATATTGGACTGTTGGGAATGATTCCCTATCACTTTTGCATGCACATTTGCATTTGGTTTGGATTGGATTGGCAAAAAATGCCAACTTTTAGTGTTTTTGGTGAAAATCTGCCCTTAGGTCGCTCTGCCTTTGCTAGGTCGTTCGCATGGAAAAGTCTCGGCCTTCGAATAGCTCGTTTCCAACCTAAAATGGCCTATAACGTTAGGTCGCTCGGCGCTTCGGAATTAGGTCATGGGTCGTTGGGCTTTAGGTCGCAAGCTCCTTAGGTCGTAGGTCGTTCGAATGCTAGGTCGCTCGGCCCTAATCCCCTTAGGTCGTAGATCGTTCGAATGCTAGGTCGCTCGACCCTAATCCCCTTAGGTCGTAGGTCGTTCGAATGATAGGTCGCTAGGTCGCGACGTTTTAGGTCGCTGCATCCTATGCCTCTATAGGTCGCTCGACCTCGTTTATGACCATAGGTCGCTCACCCCCTCTTCGTTAGGTCGCTCGGCCTTGCCTTCCATTTTTAGGTCGCTAGGTCGCGACGTTTTTGGTCGCTAGGTCGTGACGTTTTAGGTCGCTTGACCTTGTTTTCCTCTAGGTCGCATGGCCTTTAGACCGTTAGGTCGCGAGCGTTAGGTCGTTAGACCTTACCTTCCTTAGGTCGCTTGACCGGTTAAACCTTTAGGTCGCTCAACCCTACTACCATTACTAGGTCGTTTGGCCATAGCTCGTTAGGTCGCATGACCTTATAAACCGATAGGTCACATGACATTATAACCCTATAGGTCGTTGGACCTTCGACTCGTAGGTCGTTGGACCTTATCCCGATAGGTCGCTTGACCCCTAGGTCGCAACCGTTAGGTCGCTCGACCCTATTCCTCTTAGGTCGTTAGACCTCATTTTGTCTTCACTAAGTCGTACCGTTTTGGATGGGGCGCTGCCCCCTGGACCCCGCGACCTGACCGGGCAGGTCGAACCCCGTAAGCGGTGGCGTTGCCCCCGCACCCACACCTTGGGGGGTTTCCACCCCCCCTGGACCCCCCCTCCGTAGGGGATCTTATCTGAAAAACATTGAGCTGATTTCCTTGGATTTTATTCACATCTCCGTATGCGATCTTTGTGACTGATTGTTTCTACAATTGCTTCTGTGTTTTGTCACTTTATAATATAAAGGTTTCAATACTAGTAGTAAATATCAAAACTCTTTTAACAAACAATTTCAACTCTATTTTTAATAACTAAGCTCTTTTCTTAAACCGTTTTCCAATCTATTAGTATATACAAACCTTTACCTAACTCGGATGAGAAATCTAATTAAACGACTTAGTAAAACAAGTGGTATGAAACGCTTGCGTTCACTTCGTCGGTTAATTCTTGGACTTGTTCGATTGAACCTCTTGTGATAATTTTATTAGTGAAGATTTACAGTTTGTTCGTAAATATTTAAGTTAAGCAAGTGGTTATGGGACATGAAGCTAAACTTTTATATTTACTAGCTTAGTGTAATTGACACTTCTCGTTGATCATGACGATCAGTCTTATGATTTAGACTAGCAATTGTGCGATGTCTCTTGTTTGCGAGGTCAGACTAGACACCACTTGTGTGATTTCACGCATACATACCTTTATGATTTTTGGTTAGTCTAGACCTCATCTGTGTGATTTCGACTCACACATGTGGGGTAGCTCCCCATGGTCTTCGGACCGTCATGTGATAGGCCTCTTTCCCTTTTTCTGTGATTTCTGGATTTCTTGTGTTGATTTCTGGAATTTATGTCATTGACTTGTTATGAGTACAAGTTTAGGGTATGATGCCCTCTTTGGATCTTTGAGAAGATTCTTGTGATATTGATTTATCTCTTATCGGTTGATCTCCTGTTGATCATTATTTGCATACTTATAGTAGTATGTCTGAATGGATATTTTATGTTTATGCCATATCCTTTAATTTATATCATGTCATCTGATATTTATAGCTAGACTGATCCGTTTATTATTTTCTCAAATAATACTTGGGTCAGACCGAGATGTTACAGGTGCTTCTGCTTGACTTCTTCCCGGGATTTGCTACTCTGACTTTTGGCTAACTATTTAGATTAGCAGTTTTTGCTGTATACACTTGAGATATAGACTCATAGTTGTATTCTATTGTATAGCACGTGTTGCTATTCTTTTGTATTATTGTGGATCTTTTTGACCACTACTCTGATGTACACTTTCATGTGTTAGTTGTATATTCATATTTTCTTCCGCCCTTGTGATATGGATGTTTGTGACTGATTTGTGTCATGCTTATTTCTATGTTTGTTTCCGAAGATTATTTAAAGCCACCTTGTGATAAGCAATTACATGGATGGTCGCTCCTCAACAGCCTTATTCTCCGCGCTAGTTGACAGCACTACTCCGTAGTGTTCTTGGCTAGCGTGGGTATAGAGGTGGGGCGTCACAGTAACGGAAGAGTGAATGAGAATTACAGAGAACATGAAATATTTATAAGTAAAAAAGAGTATATATTGAACAAATTTATGATAATTGGATAATGCAGCGTTATTGGAAATTAATTAGTGTTATATATGGGATTTATACCTGGGTGGGCAAGTAGTAAACTTATAAATGAAAGAAAGTGAGTGGGTGACCCTTTATTTAGGTTATTTATTCATTCAATATGTTAAATAAAAATTTGGGAATCAGATCTCAATTAAGGGAAATTAAGTTGTACGTTAATTTGAAATAAAATCTATTAAATATTACATTTATAGGGAATGTAGTACGAATGGTTAGGGGTTGTCAAATTTGGCAAAAGGGATTGGACTTAGGACACTTTGTTAATTGAGTTTAAAACCTTAATTAATACGCGTAATTGAAAAGATTCACATTTTAAAAAAAAATAACCGTTGATACAAATCTAAGATGTATATAGAAGTATTAATGTAGTGAAAAGACAAACAAATATTAACTATGTTATTTGTGTAATTAATGGATAGGAATACCAAAGGCTAATTTTAGTAAGGAATATAAGTGGTAGAATAATAAAAATTTATGATTTTATTTTTGTTAGCATATGTTAAGAGATATGTTTATGATCTTAATTTGAACTTCTACTAATAACATGTATTACAGTAAGATAAAAAAAATGATAACATATGTCAGGTGTATTTAATGACATTGTTTGAATGTAATTAATAACGATGATTATAATAATAAATGTTAATAAAGAATAAGAATGAATAAGTTTAGTAAAAGAGTAAACATTCATATAGTAAAAATGTTTGGCAACTGAAAGATTGATTGTGGAGATGAGAAACTATTATTTAGTAAGAAATGTATATAATTACAGTTTGTCGCGAATAGTGTATTAATATGTTTAAATTACTATTAGATAGGAAATAATTGTTATACTTCTCATTACATTCATTTAGTCCATTTTGAAACTTAATCAACTGAAATTAATGTAATTGAAAATTTCCAATTAATAGGAGAGAGAATACTAATTGTAAATTAATAGGTGTAAATAAAAGCAGCATATGTTATATGAAAATATAGGGAAAGTTTGATTTAATAAAAAGAAAATTTTACATCAAATAAAATGAATGTTTCATCTGTGAATATACGTTTAATTTCATTAAAATAAGAACAGAAAGATTGATTTTAAAGAAAGAAATATATGTTTATTTGAACTGTGTTTTAGCTTACAGACTGATTACAAGAATAGGAAAATAGTCTATTTATTACGCTTGTGTATAAACAATAAATTTATAAACGTGTTTAAATAAACAATTGTTCTATTTCTTTATCCATTTTAGTTGTCTGTTTTAAAATCTAACTTTGTAACTGCAATTAATGTAATTCAAATGATTCAATTAAAAAGAAAGGAAACGTTGATTGCAATTAATAGATTTAATAAAAGAAACACGTTTTGTGTTAAACAAAAAGGGTGTTTTAATGGAAATAAAAGATCATTTTGAGAATACAAAATTGAACGTTCTCATTTTTAAGGTAAGTATAAATATTTTATTTTGCGTAGATAAAAACCTAAATGCGTACAAAATTCTACTTTCGTTTGCAAACTTTTCCATTCCTACGTACATTCCCTTATCTATTATTAATGCCTGAAGCTTTAATAATAAAACGTGACATTTATTTTTGTCCCTCCACATTCATTTCCTAATTATAAATAACCTACATCTTATTTCTTCTTCTACATTTTGTTTCTCCTAACACCTCATATTCAAAAGCTCTTATTCTTGCAACTCCAAAAGCATTCTTTTATAAAAATGATTTTTTTTCATTTTTCATACTGAAGAAGAACGAGGTCCTGTAGCGTGCTAAAGCTTTTGCTAACATGGCTTATATTTTTGTTAGGTATGTTTATTTCTTTGTTTAAATTAATTTTGTTTTCAAGCGATTTAACGCCTGTAGCTTTCTCATACGAACTCCTTTTCACACGCAGTTTTTTTTGTTAGGATCATAATAAAATTCCGGATCTTTTGACGCTAGTTTGGATGAATTTGGAGACTGTTCAATTTTTGGGTTTAAATTGAATTTTAATTCAATTTAAATTCAAAAGGTGAGTGTTTTAACCCACTCACAACTTCTATGTTTTCTTATGTTTGTTAAATTGATTTAAAATATGAGTAGAAATTTATTTATGACTATTTTGCATATTTATTCATCATCTCAGTTAAATCGCATTTATTTAATTTAAATGTTAATTAATTTTATTATTGCATATAAACTGACAGTTAAAATTTATTTATTTTGCATATAAACCGCTAGTTTGAACAGTTATTTATTTATTTATTTATTTGAATATAAACTGTTCGTTGATACCTGTTAGATTTTATATGCTCTATTGATGTTTGTTTAAATTTATGATGATTGAAATAAATTGGTTGATGATTGATATTGGTTGAATGGATGATGTGTTCTATATTATAAAAACTGCAAGTTATTATGCATTTTCATTTCATTCGGAATTGCGGTTTGAAATTATATACAACCGCATTTTTTTAAATTGCGGATTGAAGTGATAAATATCCATATCACTTGACCATAGGATAGAAAATTATATACAGGCACCGCGGTATATATATATATATATAATTATTTTTGAAATGATTTTTATGGTTTGGATATGATACGGTTTAATAAATATTAAATTTGGATACTATATAAATATATTTTATATATACATATGTAATTAATTTTTTTTGAATTTAAGCTATGTATAAATCAGTTAAATAAAAATAAATAAGTTGAACAATGGAGTTTGATTATTTACGTTAAATGGTTAAGTACATGTCTAAGATATCGTATGTATATATAGAGCTTTAATGATTTGAATCAGTTACGATCGGGAGGTAAATTGGAAATTTATTTGATGGGACTTATTTAAAAACTTCTCTCCATAAGTTGATGTAAACTTAATAAAATTGGAAATTTTAAAGGTATGATATTTATAACTGGATTTTTATTTAAGATAATTTAAACGAACATTTCTAGCATAATAAATTGAAGGAAATATTTAAGTTGTTAGTAATTGGAATTTTAATTTAAATGACTTTGATCTATTATGTATACATTTCAAAACTAAATAATAAGACAATGAATTTGTGAATATAAATTTCCAACCTTAAGTTTTGAAATCGTTAAATACTAAAAGTTAGAAATATATTGAAATTGAAGTGGTTTATTTAAATGAAAGTGAATTTAAAATTTGTGGATTTAGACTAAATTTTAAATGAATAAAATTGTGAAGATGCGGAAATTATTTTATAAAGTAATTTTAAATTCAAACTATTTTATTCTATATACTGTTGAATATCCAAACCATTCAAGTTTTAGAAGTATGGTTTTAAATTTATGAGTTTCGAAGTATTATGTTTTGAAAGTTATAATTCAAATGTTTGGTTTCCAGATATTATAAATTTTAAAGCAATATGATTTTGGAAAAGAAATATATTTGAAATAAAATGATATTATATTAATTTGGGTTTTATAAAAATAGTATCAAATGAGTTTGTTTTGAAATGGAAAGGATATTATAATTATACGGTTTTGAAATAGATACTTTATTCTGGTTTCGAAAGTATAAACTATTTTAAAAGAGCACGGTGTTATAATAACGTTTGGTTGTTGAAGAGACCGGGATTAGAAGTTGTCATACTCTCTGCCAACTCCGAAAACCACTTTAACAACCGTGTACGCGGTGGAGATTCCAGAATGAAGTAGGTTCTTGGCGGCGTTTCCTGTAAGGTAAATACGTGGACCCAACTCCCGTGAGTTGGCATAAGGTGGCTAAAAAAAGAGCGATTGACGGGTTAATAAGGTAGCACCTTTGATCGGACACTTCCCTCCGATACTATACTCTGACTTTGGATTGATTCGGTGGCCACCTTCACTTTTGATTTCTTTGATTTGGGGAGTTTGTTCGAGGTGGGCGGTAGCTGCGCGCTACGCGTTACCACCGACTCAGAAGCGTAATTGGTATATCTACCCAGGCATTGCGTAATTGTGCCGTGTCACCTACCATACCGAGCCTTCTACGAGTTTGGTTTTCTCCCGTAGCCCGTGTGGTGTCCTCTGGTGGCTTTCCGATCAGGAGGGACTATGATATTGGATGGACTACTTGGACTATTATTGTGTTAAGGGGAAGACTGGTAACTCCTTAACGCTATTTAAAACTAAGTTTATTTTACAATTAGACACTATTATAATAGTGAAATATACTACATAGTAAATAGTTTAACGGATCATTAAGAGATGTGAATCCCGAGCATCTTTTATATTACTGCACTCATATTTATCCCTGTTGATTTAACTTACATAAGATCTTTTAGTTCTGACTCGAGTGTTTTGTCTTTTCAATTCGCTCGGGTCAGTCCGAGCATTTCAGGATCGAAGATTTTAGCTCTGGAGGATGAAGATGAAGATTTCTATTATTATTATATATTATATTCCACTACACTCATATTATTCCGCTGCATTGATATTTATGGGTATGTGAACTCTGATATTTATTGTATAAAGAAGAATCAAATATTTCTAAACAGTTTATGAACTGTATATTTATTATTATATTTTATCCTTCCGCTGTGATATTCTATTTAATTTTTTTCTCTTCTCTGTTTTCTTATTTACCCCATAACATTCTGCCCTTTTATATGGTTTGAATTGGCACGTGTGTCGATTTAAAGCATGAGAAAAGGCGTGATGTTACATCTGGTATCAGAGCTTTGGTTTAGCGATAAACCTTAGCTTTGTGGGGTTTGACTCTTTACTAATAGGGTAGTAATACCCTATGGGAGTCGCTGAGTGTATATATATGAGAGTGTGTAACGACCCATAAATTTCGACAATTAAATTGTTAATTAAATAGGATCTTGTAATTTAATTTTTTTGTAGAAAAAAAAAGAAAAAAAAATGAAGACGATAAATTAGTATTGGAATGAACGCTAAATTAAAATATAGCAACGGTATTTAAAAACTTGATTATTAGTAATTTGAATAAAAATCTAATGATTGAAATAGTGAACGATTTATACCTTTGTGTAAATTGAAAATAAATAAAGGGAATTTATTATGTAAATTAAGAAAAGATTGGAATAAATGATGATTCCATGCATACTTATAAAAAGTTATTATGAGTTGCATGTTGAAATGGTTGATTGAGTTGAAATTATGAAAAGGGTAATTAAAGACAAGAATTTGATTTTGCCTAAGTATCAATATATTGATAAACTATAACTGAATAGAAATTTTAATTTGCTCAATCCTTTTTATTTACTATGTTAATTAATTTAACGGTGAAAAATTGAAAATAAATTCAAATTGTATGTTAGATAATAAATTGCAATAATTAAAGTTAGTAATAAATGGAAAACGGAATACCAATTTATTTATGAAGTGGATATAAGGGAATGTAACAAATTTGAATAAGGAATGCTAATTGTGCATTAAGTGAAGGAATGGAGCATAGATGGAATAATTAAAAGGGATTTAGAATTTTTAATTTGTATGTGTGCATTAATGAATGAGTATAGAAATATATTGCAATAAAATAGGAATAAGTAAGAATCGATTGAAATATAAAATGATATTGGGTATTACAAGTATGAGTTTAGAAAATAATTACAAGATATAAGTGAAATAAGATGCATAGAAAAGTTGGTTAATTGTTAAGTGATGAATGATGTAATAAAGGAATGAAATCCAGATAAATTAACCTAATTGGGACCTTAATTAATGATTTTAAGAAAAAAAATGACTGACTAATAGAATAACTTATAATCTAAGGAAATCAAGTAGTACGTTAATTTGAAATAAATTTATGAATTCATTTATGGAATGTAATATAATTCAATGCTAAATGTCAATTTATTTAATAGTAAGATTGTAAATCAATAAACGAAGTTATGAAGATTTCAAATTTTATTTATAGCAATTTATGGGAAATCAATTACAATTAATTGACTTGAATTGTGCAGTTAGCGTAGATTTTTTTTGTAATTGAAGGAGGTTAATTTTATAAGATGAAATTTTGCTAATTCTATATAAAATAGGACCACTGGTTGATTTATAATATAGAAAGCAAGATGAATAAATTTAATTAAAGTATCAAAATTCAACAATTGTAATTATTGAAAATTAAAATGGAATTAGAGGATAATAAGGTGAAACCATGAACAAATGTTAGTGCATCCTTATTATTGGTAAACGATGAGAATATAAAAGTTTGAAAATCAAAAAATAGGTTTTTGAAAATTTAATTTATAATTTCTAAATATAAGGAAGTGGAGAAATTAACACTCAATGGATAGACTTATCAGCTTTTAATTTACATCTAAATTTGTTTAGATCAATTTGGAATTTAATAAAATTGTGGATGTATTTTGAAACGTAAACGAAACGTCTATATTTACATTTGTAAATACGTTTAAAATAAAATGTAAATGATAAGGAATTTATTTATTTCCTAAATCCGTAACGTGTGTAATTAATATTATTTATCTTTTGGGACCACTTCCGTTTGCACGTTAAAATTCGTGCACACCTATTCTTTTGCGATCTATCTATAAATAGACGATTATAAACCCTAGCCTCCATCTTCTATCATTTGCTGTACGTTCATTTTCTTCAAAATTTTTCTCTTCCTCAATGGATGCAAATTTCAGATCCAATTCTATTCAAAATTCAAACAAAAATTCAAACATCTCAGGAAAAATCTCAAAAAATTATATGTTGTAGATTTCATCGACACGAATCTACAGGTGGTGTTCGTTTCTGTATACGATGCTCGAATCGTCCAAAAATCACGGTCAAAGCTCAATTGGGGGTTTTCAAACGAAGCAGCGATTGACGAAATCAAGACATGGGTTTTGTAGATCTCGGCAAGGGGGGTCGTTGGTGGTGGTTGCAGCTGCTATTGATGACCGTGGCATTGGGAATTTGTCAATTAGGGTTCAAAAACCCTAATATTGGAAGCGACGGCGGCGGTGAAATAGGGGACCGGACGAGGAGATCTTTGGGGCGTGGGTACGCGCGGCCAAGGCGAGTCGAGTGGTGGCGGTGGCGCCGGCTAAGATGGTCGAAGGAAGGAGTAAGTGGCGGTCAACGGTTGCTGAGATGGGTTCGGTGAACAGCCTAAAGGAAGACGCGTTTCACTGTTGCATGCTAGTAGTGGATGACGTGGCAAGTTGACCTTGTTTTTTTATTTTATTTAGTTTAATTTTAAATTTCAATGTTCAAACCTTAATATCTTTTGCATACGACCTTCGATTTACGCGAGATTTTTTTTGTTAGGATCGTAATAAAATTCCAGACGCGTTGACGCTAGTTTGGATAGATTTGGAGACCATCAAATTTTTGGGTTTAAATCGGATTTAAATTCGATTTAAATTCAAAAGGTGAGTGTTTTAACCCACTCACAATTTCTAAAATTTCTTATGTTTGTTAAATTGATTTTAGATATGAGTAGAAATTTATTTATGACTATTTGACATGTTTTATTCCTTATCTCTATTAAATCGCATTTATTTAATTTAACTGTTCATAAATTTTATTACTGCATATAAAATGAAAGTTTTAGTTATTTATTTGCATATAAACTGTTAGTTTAATAGTTGTTAAATTCATTTTTGAATATAACTGCCAGTTATTACCTGTTATATATTATCAGATATATATTGATATTGATTTATTATTGGATGATGATTGTGATTTGGATGATGGATGATGCATGATGAATGGATGTTTTATTTTATATCATTAAACTGCAAGTTATCATGCATTTTTCATTTCATTCGAGATTGTGGTTTGAAATGATATACGACCGCAAAATTTTTATTTTAAATTGCGGATTGAAATGATAAACATCCGTATCACTTGACCATAGGATAGAAAATTTTATACAGGCACCGCGGTAAATATATATAATTATTTTTGGAAATGTTTTTCTATGGTTTTGTAAAGTTATATATATATATGGTTCATGAGATATTGATTTGTTTATTGATAAAGGCTATTATATATATATATATATATATATAGTAATTTTCGGTTTTTAAGCTTTGTATAAATTTGATTTGAAGTCAAATAAAGTTTGATTTTAAGATCAAATAAGATTAAACATTTATTTAAAATTTAATTTCTGGAGTTTTATGACTTAAATGAGAATAGATTTGGAAGATGAATATTATGTTAAATTGAAATTTAATAAAAATTAGAATTTTTAAAGGATATGATTTTTATAACTTGATTTTTGTGTAAAGTGATTTTAATGAATATCAGGTTGATTAAATGAATATATATAATAAATTGAAAGATGATCCAGTTATATGAAGTTAAAGGTTTTCTTAAATTATATTGAATTCATTAAGCAAACATTTCAAGTCTAAATAAGAAGTAATTGAATTTGATACATATGGATTTGTCAAATGAGTTGTTGTTTTTGAAATGGTGAAATATTTAAAGCCTTGAAACATAAGAATTAAAATGGTATTTGGAAGTGTAAATCGATATTTGAAATTGATTTGTGAAATCTAAGGAAGCTATTTTGTTTTATAAAAGTAGTTTAATATTTAACCATTTAAGAGATGGAAATTTGTTTCAAAGCTATGTTTTTCAAGGTAGTATAATTTGGAAATATTATGTTCAAGAGTTTGATTTCTAAATATTTTACTTTGGAAACCCTATGATTTTGGAAGGAATATATATTGGAAAAAAATTGATATCGTATTAATTCGGGTTTTAAAAGGAAATGATATCATATTTATATGGTTTTGAAATGGATATTTTATTCTGGTTTTAAAGTATAATTATTTTAAATGACCGCGGTGTTATAATAACGATTTGTTGGCAAAGAGACCGGGATCGGATATGGAAATACTCTCTGTCGATACCGAAAACCACTTTGACTAACCGTGTACGCGGTGGAGATTCCAGAATGAAGTAGGTTGGTGGCGGCGTTGCCTGTAAGGTAAATACGTGGACCCAACTCCCGTGAGTTGGCATAAGGTGGCTAAAACAGGAGCGATCGACGGGTTAATAAGGTAGCACCTTTGATCGGACACATCCCTTCGATATTATACTTTGACTCTTGGATTGATTCAGTGGCCACTTTTGATTTCTTTGATTTGGGGGTGTGGCTCGAGGTGGGCGGTAGCTGCGGCTATGTGTTACCACCGACCCGAAAGCGTAATTGGTATATCTACCCTGGCATTGCCTAGTTGTGCCGTGTCACCTACCCTAGCGCGCCTTATACGATTTTGGTTTTGTACCATACCTATGGAGTGCCTTCTGACGACGCCCAGTACGGGGGAGATTACGGTACTGTATAGACTATGGGAATATATAACTGTGTTAAGGTGGAAAATGTAAAGCCTTAACGCTATTTAAAAGTAAGTTTATTTTACAAATAGACACTATTATAATAGCGCAATATACTATATAGTAAATAGTTTAACGGATCCTTAGGAGATGTAAATCCCGAGCATCTCTTGAGTTACTGTACTCATATTTATTTCTGTTAATTTAACTCACATAAGATCTTTTAGTTCTGACTCGAGTGTTTTTGTCTTTTCAAATTCGCTCGGGTCAGTCCGAGCGTTTCAGGATTTGAGGACTTTATTTCTGGAGGACGAAGACAGAGATTCTATTATTATTATTAATTATATTCTACTACACTCATATTGTTCCGCTGCATTGTTATCGGTATGTGTAACTCTGATATGTATTATATAAATGGTTTTGTAAACAGACTTTTAAACTGTATATTTGATTATTATATTTTATCCTTCCGCTGTGAGATTCTGTTTAGTTTTTTTTTTCTTTCTCTTTTTTTCTTATTTACCCCATAACAATCCACCCTTGAGTATGGTTTGAATTGGCACGTGTGTCGATTTAGAGCGTACGAAAAGGCGGGATGTTGGAGTTGGTATCAGAGCTTTGGTTTAGCGATAAACCTTAGCTTTGTGGGGTTGACTCTTTGTTAATAGGGTAGTAATACCCTATGGGAGTCGCTGAGTGTATATATATGAGAGAGCGTACTTGTTAGTGTTATAAAAAGGTTTTAATATTGTGTTAATCTGTTCCGTTTCGTATTTATAAATTCTGGTTGATGCATGGGACGCTGTGACATCAATAGGGGTTTCTAAACACTTAATAGGACAGACCGACATAATATTTGTTTTAACATAGGTGAATGGAATAATTTTACCTATTATATTTTCTATAAAATAATTTTTCCAAATAATATATATTTGGTTGTAATAGATTGGTTGTTAGGTAATGAAGGTTTTGAATAATGATAGAAATAAGATTTAAAAATAAGATAAATGAAATTTGGAAATTTAGGACTTAAGATCTGGGGTTTTGTAATTTTTCACAAAATTTTTAGAATATAATTGTTATAAGTATTTTCTGATATGAATATTTAATATAATTTAAGAGAAATTCTTTTAAAGAAGATTTTTGGAGAAAATAAGTTTTGTACTTTCCTCTCTGTCTCTGGAAAATAATTTCGGTGATGAGTGCACGCATCATCGACATTCATTTTCGAGTTTCGAAGTGGGAATGCCACTGTAGTAATTTACTGCAGAATTGTTAAGGAAATTTTATCATTTTAATTATGATTGGATATATATGTTAAGTGTAGATATCTATCTATTATTTTAAATGATTTAAAATTTAACCCTGTATTTGGTTTTTAAGTTCCAGTTAATTAATAGTTCAATTAAGTGTAGAAATTTGAACCTTTAATTAAAGTAAAAATTTAATACAATAGAAAGATAAGTAATGTAAATAAACGATTGTAAACATTATTAAATGAATTAATGAACTTCTTTATTTATAAGAATTGATGTATAAAGTTGCAAATTTAGTGTAGTTAAATTGTTACCATTATTAAATATAATAGAAATGCAAGTATTAAATAAATGAATGAAATTAAAAGTAAGTTGAAATTGTAATTTATAAAACGAATATATATAATTATTGAACCATTAATTAATTAAAGGAATTGAGAAGAAACTTGTATAATTTTAACTTACATTCTTAAAGCATATATATAACTTACCATATAATATAAGTTGCAATGTTAGTAAGAAAATGTAAGGGGAAATCTTATAAGTGAAGCTTGAGGTAATAAAGGTATTCAATGAATTTTCTGTTACAAAATGAGAATTAAATGTATAAACTTAAGTTAAAATGGAAATTTTAAGTATTATAAATAGATGATTATAAACTTACGTAAATAAAACGGAATGCAAATATAATGAATATTGTAATAAATGAAAAATGAAAATTGTAAGTAATGAAGGAATCACTTAATAAATGAAAGAAAAGAAATTAAACAACTAAAGCATGAAATAAATGTATAATAAGTTAATTTGGTTGTGGTTTGAATTGTTATTGTTTGACTTATGGTTGGTTGGGTAAGAGAATTTGAAGTTGTTGGATGAATAAATAATCTATCGTTGTTCCATCTAAGACTGTTGAGTAAAGGATGCACTTGATAGTTATTTTCATTCCATACAATTTCAAGTTTTGAACCCGAACAACTATTTGTTTGTTGGATTAAATGGTTGCTTTGTCTTGTGTATGTATGCTGTTTGTAAAGTTGATGGTTGTTGTATTGATCGGTTGATTAATGGTTGAAACCGCTTAAATATTTCACTTTATATAAATTTGTATATTTAGCTAAATTAACTAATTTTGTAAATTTAAATAAATATAATATTTAAATATGATATTGATTTCGAAATTCTTCTTTTCCCTTCTTTCCCTTCTCGGGGACGAAAAGTTTTGAGTGGGGGAGAGTGTAACGACCCGTAAATTTCGACAATTAAATTGTTAATTAAATAGGATCTTGTAATTTAATTTTTTTGTAGAAAAAAAAGAAAAAAAAATGAAGATGATAAATTAGTATTGGAATGAACGCTAAATTAAAATATAGCAACGGTATTTAAAAACTTGATTATTAGTAATTTGAATAAAAATCTAATGATTGAAATAGTGAAAGATTTATACCTTTGTGTAAATTGAAAATAAATAAAGGGAATTTATTATGTAAATTAAGAAAAGATTGGAATAAATGATGATTCCATGCATACTTATAAAAAGTTATTATGAGTTGCATGTTGAAATGGTTGATTGAGTTGAAATTATGAAAAGGGTAATTAAAGACAAGAATTTGATTTTGCCTAAGTATCAATATATTGATAAACTATAACTGAATAGAAATTTTAATTTGCTCAATCCTTTTTATTTACTATGTTAATTAATTTAACGGTGAAAAATTGAAAATAAATTCAAATTGTATGTTAGATAATAAATTGCAATAATTAAAGTTAGTAATAAATGGAAAACGGAATACCAATTTATTTATGAAGTGGATATAAGGGAATGTAACAAATTTGAATAAGGAATGCTAATTGTGCATTAAGTGAAGGAATGGAGCATAGTGGAATAATTAAAAGGGATTTAGAATTTTTAATTTGTATGTGTGCATTAATGAATGAGTATAGAAATATATTGCAATAATATAGGAATAAGTGAGAATCGATTGAAATATAAAATGATATTGGGTATTACAAGTATGAGTTTAGAAAATAATTACAAGATATAAGTGAAATAAGATGCATAGAAAAGTTGGTTAATTGTTAAGTGATGAATGATGTAATAAAAGAATGACATCCAGATAAATTAACCTAATTGGGACCTTAATTAATGATTTTAAGAAAAAAAAATGACTGACTAATAGAATAACTTATAATCTAAGGAAATCAAGTAGTACGTTAATTTGAAATAAATTTATAAATTCATTTATGGAATGTAATATAATTCAATGCTAAATGTCAATTTATTTAATAGTAAGATTGTAAATCAATAAACGAAGTTATGAAGATTTCAAATTTTATTTATAGTAATTTATGGGAAATCAATTACAATTAATTGACTTGAATTGTGCAGTTAGCGTAGATTTTGTTTTGTAATTGAAGGAGGTTAATTTTATAAGATGAAATTTTGCTAATTCTATATAAAATAGGACCACTGGTTGATTTATAGTATAGAAAGCAAGATGTATAAATTTAATTAAAGTATCAAAATTCAACAATTGTAATTATTGAAAATTAAAATGGAATTTGAGGATAATAAGGTGAAACCATGAACAAATGTTAGTGCATCCTTATTACTGGTAAAAGATGAGAATATAAAAGTTTGAAAATCAAAAAAATAGGTTTTTGAAAATTTAATTTATAATTTCTAAATATAAGGAAGTGGAGAAATTAACACTGCAATGGATAGACTTATCAGCATTTAATTTACATCTAAATTTGTTTAGATCAATTTGGAAATTAATAAAATTGTGGATGTATTTTGAAACGTAAACGAAACGTCTAGATTTACATTTATAAATACGTTTAAAATAAAATGTAAATGATAAGGAATTTATTTATTTCCTAAATCCGTAACGTGTGTAATTAATATTATTTATCTTTTGGGACCGCTTCCGTTTGCATGTTAAAATTCGTGCACACCTATTCTTTTGCGATCTATCTATAAATAGACGATTATAAACCCTAGCCTCCATCTTCTATCATTTGCTGTACGTTCATTTTCTTCAAAAATTTTCTCTTCCTCAATGGATGCAAATTTCAGATCCAATTCTATTCAAAATTCAAACAAAAATTCAAACATCTCAGGAAAAATCTCAAAAAATTATATGTTGTAGATTTCATCGACACGAATCTACTGGTGGTGTTCGTTTCTGTATACGATGCTCGAATCGTCCGGAAATCACGGTCAAAGCTCAATTGGGGGTTTTCAAACGAAGCAGCGATTGACGAAATCAAGACATGGGTTTTGTAGATCTCGGCAAGGGGGGTCGTTTGTGGTGGTCGCAGCTGCTATTGATGACCGTGGCATTGAAAATTTGTCAATTAGGGTTCGAAAACCCTAATATTGGAAGCGACGGCGGCGGTGAAATACGGGACCGGACGAGGAGATCTTTGGGGCGTGGGTACGCGCGGCCAAGGCGAGTCGAGTAGTGGCGGTGGCGTCGGCTAAGATGGTCGAAGGAAGGAGGAAGAGGCGGTCAACGGTTGCTGAGATGGGTTCGGTGAATAGCGTAAAGGAAGACGCGTTTCACTGTTGCATGCTAGTAGTGGATAACGTGGCAAGTTGACCTTATTTTTTTTTATTTAGTTTAATTTTAAATTTCAATGTTCAAACCTTAATATCTTTCGCACACGACCTTCGATTTACGCGAGATTTTTTTTGTTAGGATCGTCATAAAATTCCAGACGCGTTGACGCTAGTTTGGACAGATTTGGAGACCGTCAAATTTTTGGGTTTAAATCGGATTTAAATTCGATTTAAATTCAAAAGGTGAGTGTTTTAACCCACTCACAATTTCTAAAATTTTTTATGTTTGTTAAATGGATTTTAGATATGAGTAGTAATTTATTTATGACTATTTGACATGTTTTATTCCTTATCTCTGTTAAATCGCATTTATTTAATTTAACTGTTCATAAATTTTATTACTGCGTATAAATTGACAGTTATAGTTATTTATTTGCATATAAACTGTTAGTTTAATAGTTGTTAAATTCATTTTTGAATGTAACTGCCAGTTACTACCTGTTATATATTATCAGATATATATTGATATTGATTTATTATTGGATGATGATTGTGATTTGGATGATGGATGATGGATGATGAATGGATGTTTTATTTTATATCATTAAACTGCAAGTTATCATGCATTTTTCATTTCATTCGAAATTGTGGTTTGAAATGATATACGACCGCAAAATTTTTATTTTAAATTGCGGATTGAAATGATAAACATCCGTATCACTTGACCATAGGATAGAAAATTTTATACAGGCACCACGGTAATATATATAATTATTTTTCGAAATGTTTTTCTATGGTTTTGTAAAGTTATATATATATGGTTTATGAGATATTGATTTGGTTATTGATAAAGGCTATTATATATATATATATATAGTAATTTCCGGTTTTTAAGCTTTGTATAAATTTGATTTGAAGTCAAATAAAGTTTGATTTTAAGATCAAATAAGATTAAACATTTATTTAAAATTTAATTTCTGGAGTTTTATGACTTAAATGAGAATAGATTTGGAAGATGAATATTATGTTAAATTGAAATTTAATAAAAATTAGAATTTTTAAAGGATATGATTTTTATAACTTGATTTTTGTGTAAAGTGATTTTAATGAATATCAAGTTGATTAAATGAATATATATAATAAATTGAAAGATGATCCAGTTATATGAAGTTAAAGGTTTTCTTAAATTATATTGAATTCATTAAGCAAACATTTCAAGTCTAAATAAGAAGTAATTGAATTTGATACATATGGATTTGTCAAATGAGTAGTTTTTTTTGAAATGGTGAAATATTTAAAGCCTTGAAACATAAGAATTGAAATGGTATTTGGAAGTGTAAATCGATATTTGAAATTGATTTGTGAAATCTAAAGAAGCTATTTTGTTTTATAAAAGTAGTTTAATATTTAACCATTTAAGAGATGGAAATTTGTTTCAAAGCTATGTTTTTCAAGGTAGTATAATTTGGAAATATTATGTTCAAGAGTTTGATTTCTAAATATTTTACTTTGGAAACCCTATGATTTTGGAAGGAATATATATTGGGAAAAAAATGATATCGTATTAATTCGGGTTTTAAAAGGAAATGATATCATATTTATATGGTTTTGAAATGGATATTTTATTCTGGTTTTAAAGTATAATTATTTTAAATGACCGCGGTGTTATAATAACGATTGGTTGGCAAAGAGACCGGGATCACATATGGACATACTCTCTATCGATACCGAAAACCACTTTGACTAACCGTGTACGCGGTGGAGATTCCAGAATGAAGTAGGTTGGCGGCGGCGTTGCCTGTAAGGTAAATACGTGGACCCAACTCCCGTGAGTTGGCATAAGGTGGCTAAAACAGGAGCGATCGACGGGTTAATAAGGTAGCACCTTTGATCGGACACATCCCTTCGATATTATACTTTGACTCTTGGATTGATTCGGTGGCCACTTTTGATTTCTTTGATTTGGAGGTGTGGCTCGAGGTGGGCGGTAGCTGCGGCTATGCGTTACCACCGACCCGGAAGCGTAATTGGTATATCTACCCTGGCATTGCCTAGTTGTGCTGTGTCACCTACCCTAGCGCGCCTTATACGATTTTGGTTTTGTACCATACCTATGGAGTGCCCTCTGACGACGCCCAGTACGGGGGAGATTACGGTACTGTATAGACTATGGGAATATATAACTGTGTTAAGGTGGAAAATGTAAAGCCTTAACGCTATTTAAAAGTAAGTTTATTTTACAAATAGACACTATTATAATAGCGCAATATACTATATAGTAAATAGTTTAATGGATCCTTAGGAGATGTAAATCCCGAGCATCTCTTGAGTTACTGTACTCATATTTATTTCTGTTAATTTAACTCACATAAGATCTTTTAGTTCTGACTCGAGTGTTTTTGACTTTTCAAATTCGCTCGAGTCAGTCCGAGCGTTTCAGGATTTGAGGACTTTATTTCTAGATGACGAAGACGGAGATTCTATTATTATTATTAATTATATTCTACTATACTCATATTGTTCCGCTGCATTGTTATTGGTATGTGTAACTCTGATATGTATTATATAAATGGTTTTGTAAACAGACTTTTAAACTGTATATTTGATTACTATATTTTATCCTTCCGCTGTGAGATTCTGTTTAGTTTTTTTTTTCTTTCTCTGTTTTTCTTATTTACCCCATAACAATCCACCCTTGCGTATGGTTTGAATTGGCACGTGTGTCGATTTAGAGCTTACGAAAAGGCGGGATGTTACAGAGTGCGTATTTGTTAGTGTTATAAAAAGGTTTTAATATTGTGTTAATCTGTTCCGTTTTGTATTTATAAATTCTGGTTGATGCATGGGACGCTATGACATCAATAGGGATTTCTAAACACTTAATAGGACAGACCGACATAATATTTGTTTCTAATGTAGGTGAATGAAATAATTTTGCCTATTATATTTTTTATTTATAAAATAAATTTTTTCAGATGATATCTGTATTTGGCTGCAATAGATTGGTTGTTAGGTAATAAAGTGTATAAATAATAATAGAAATAAGATTGAAAAATAAAATAAATGAAATTTGAGAAATTTAGAACTTAAGATCCGGGATTTTGAAATTTCTTTCGAATAAATTTTGGAATGTAATAATATTGTTTATAAGTACTTTCTGATATAAATATTTATCATAATTTAGAACAATTATTTCAAAGAAGATTTTGGAGAAAATAAGTTTTGTACTTTCCTCTCTGTCGTTGGAAAATAATTTCGGTGATGGCGGAAGCATCATCGACTTTCATTTTCGAGTTTCGAAGGGGGAAGGCCACTGTAGTAGTTCTACTGCAGATTCATTTTTGAAAAATATATAAATTTTGAATTGTTTTAAATATAATTAGAGAGTTATAAGAATATATTTATCTATTGTTTTAAAATAAATTGAAAATTTAACCCGGTATTAAATTCTTAAATTTCCATTAATTAATTGTTTCAATTATTGTAGTGAAATGAAAGGTAAGTAATTAATAATTGAAACCCCTAATTTAGGTAAGAGATTTAAGGCTATGTTATAAAGGAAATAAAAAGGAAGTTGAAATTGTAACTTATAAGGAAAAGGTAAAAATTTATTGAACAATGAATTAATTAAAAGAAATAAGAAAACTAGTATTACTTTCAATTACATTCTTTAAAAGCATATATATAACTTACCTAATATTAAAAGTTGAAATGTTAATAAGAAAATGTAATAGATATTGTACAAGTAATAAATTTGAGGTAATGAAAGTAATTAATGAAATTCCTTAATAAATAGGAATTTGATGTTGTAACATTATAATCTTAAGTGTAATTGAAAAGACTACTAATTGAAATAGAAAGTTAGGTATTATAAATGGAAGAAAATAAAATAAAATTAAGTACTATATATGGAAGATAATAAACTTAAGTAATGGATTGAAGCTATTTATTAATAAAATAAAAAGAAAAGATGAATGCAGTAAATATATAAATGTAGACTTAAATTAATGTATTAGTGTGCTAAGAAATTGATTTGCACATAAATACTATAAACAAATGAAGTTATGCAATATGAAATGAAAAGAGAAAAATGAATTATATATATATAAGTATAAGTGCAAACAAGTGTAATAAACACTAAATTAATGAATGGAGATATAAGTTGTAAGAAATAAATGTAAAGTAATAAATGAAATTTATAAGAATGAGCTTGATTTATTATTTGGAATTGTTGCTTGTTTGGTTTATGGTTGTTTGGGGTAAGATACTTTAAATTTGGATTTGGATGAATGAATAATCTATTTAGTTTTATCTAAGGCTGCTGAGTAAATGATGCGCTAGTAGTTTATTCTTCATTCCGTGCAATTTAAAAGTTTTAAACCCGAACAACTATTTGTTTGTTTGATTGAATGGTTGTTTTGTATTGTGTATGCTGTTTGTTGAAATTGATGGTTGTTGTATTGATTTGTTGTTACTGATTGAAACCACCTAAATATTTCGTTTTTTATAAATTGTTAACCCTTTGGATTATATAAGTAAAAGCAGTAGCAATTGCTTCCATAACCTGCATTTTACTGACAAATAGGTACCTTTTCGGATTACGGGTTTTAGCATTATTATTTTGAAAATATATGATATATACTGTTATAATTAATATTTTATTTTTCTTCCAAGCCTCTCTGTACAAAGGAGACTCTGCCGAAATTTTTCGAAAATTTCAGACTTAGAATATTTTTTTCTTTTCCAAACATTAATAATATAAGTATAAAAGATTAAATAGTTATATATTAGGATATCTTATTTAAAGTAATTAATTTTGTAAATTTAATTATTTATAAAGTTATTGTTTTGATAAAATGTATTGTTTTTATTTCTTTTTTTTCCTTTTCGGGGATGAAAAGTTTTGAGTGGGGGAGAGTGTAACGACCCATAAATTTTCGATGTTAAATTTTTGTTACTTTAATAATATTTTATGAGTTAATATTGAAAGAAATAAATATTGCAATTTTATAATGGAATGATAACTAAATTTAGACCGAAACAATGTTAATACAAGTCAGTTGTCAACAATCTAAATGAAACTCCAATTCATTTTTTTAAGCATGATACGTTTGGTTATAAAACTAAATATATATAACAAATGTAAACATTTAGTTATTGTACAAAATAGATAGTTAATGGTAATTGAATAAGATCAGTATTGTGTAAGGAATGATAATATGGGTGGTATTAATGGTTACACTGATTTATAGTGGGATGTAAAAGGTAATAAATTTATGTATAATTTGGGTAATAAAATAAGTTTATTTATGGAGTTAGATTGGTTATATTATCTTAGGCTATAAACCAAATAGAAGAGAACAAGCGTAAACCTCTTAAGGGTATAATAGCAATTATTATGCATTACCTAATTTATTGGTCAATCAATTTGTTTGAATTAAAGTCCTCTTCAATGTTAAGTAATTTTAATATTGTTATAGAGGAAACGTTACTTAATGATTTTTAATTTTAGTAACGGAAGAGTGAATGAGAATTTACAGAGAACATAAAATTTTTATAAGTAAAAAAGAGTATATATTGAACAAATTTATGATAATTGGATAATGCAGTGTTATTGGAAATTAATTAGTGTTATATATGGGATTTATACCGAGGTGGGCAAGTAGTAAACTTATAAATGAAAGAAAGTGAGTAGGTGACCCTTTATTTAGGTTATTTATTCATTTAGTACGTTAAATAAAAATTTGGGAATCAGATCTCAATTAAGGGAAATTAAGTTGTACGTTAATTTGAAATAAAATCTATTAAATATTACATTTATAGGGAATGTAGTACGAATGGTTAGGGATTGTCAAATTTTGTAAAAAGGGATTGGACTTAGAAAACTTTGTTAATTGAGTTTAAAACCTTAATTAATACGCGTAATTGACAAGATTCACATTTAAAAAAAAATAACCGTTGATACAAATCTAAGATGTATATAGAAGTATTAATGTAGTGAAAGACAAACAAATATTAACTATGTTATTTGTGTAATTAATGGATAGGAATACCAAAGGGTGGTAGAATAATAAAAATTTATGATTTTATTTTTGTTAACATATGTTAAGAGATATGTTTATGATCTTAATTTGAACTTCTACTAATAACATGTATTACAGTAAGATCAAAAAAAATGATAACATACGTCAGGTGTATTTAATGACATTGTTTGAATGTAATTAATAATGGCGATTATAATAATAAATGTTAATAAAGAATAAGAATGAATAAGTTTAGTAAAAGAGTAAACATTCATTTAGTAAAAATGTTTTGCAACTGAAAGAGTGATTGTGGAGATGAGAAACTATTATTTAGTAAGAAATATATATAATTACTGTTTGTAGCGAATAGTGTATTAATATGTTTAAATTACTATTAGGTAGGAAATAATTGTTATACTTCTCATTACATTCATTTAGTCCATTTTGAAACTTAATCAACTGAAATTAATGTAATTGAAAATTTCCAACTAATAGGAGAGAGAATACTAATTGTAAATTAGTAGGTGTAAATAAAAGCAGCATATGTTTTGTGAAAATATAGGGAAAGTTTGATTTAATAAAAAGAAAATTTTACATCAAATAAAATGAATGTTTCATCTGTGAATGTACGTTTAATTTCATTAAAATAAGAACAGAAAGATTAATTTTAAAGAAAGAAATATACGTTTATTTGAACTGTGTTTTAGCTTATAGACTAATTACAAGAATAGGAAAATAATCTATTTATTACGCTTGTGTATAAACAATAAATTTATAAACGTATTTAAATAAACAATTGTTCTATTTCTTTGTCCATTTTAGTTGTCTGTTTTAAAATCTAACTTTGTAAGTAACTGCAATTAATGTAATTCAAATGTTTCAATTAAAAAAAAAGGAAACTTTGATTGCAATTAATAAATTTAATAAAAGAAACACACGTTTTGTGTTAAACAAAAAGGATGTTTTAATGGAAATAAAAGATCATTTTGAGAAAAAAAAATTGAACATTCTCATTTTTAAGGTAAGTATAAATATTTTTATTTTGCGTAGATAAAAACCTAAATGCGTACAAAATTCTACTTTCGTTTGCAAATTTGTCCATTCCTACATACATTCCCTTATCTATTATTAATGCCTGAAGCTTTAATAATAAAACGTGACATTTATTTTTGTCCCTCCACATTCATTTCCTAATTATAAATAACTTACATCTTATTTCTTCTTCTACATTTTGTTTCTCCTAACACCTCATATTCAAAAGCTCTTATACTTGCAACTCCAAAAGCATTCTTTTATAAAAGTGATTTTTTTTTCATTTTTCGTACTAGAGAAGAACGAGGTCCTGTAGCGTGCTAAAGCTTTTGCTAACATGGCTTATTTTTGTGTTAGGTATGTTTATTTGTTTGTTTAAATTAATTTTGTTTTCAAGCGATTTAACGCGTGTAACTTTCTCATACGAACTCCTTTTCACACGTGATTTTTTTTGTTAGGATCGTAATCAAATTCCGGATCTTTTGACGCTGGTTTGGACAATTTGGAGACTGTCTAATTTTTGGGTTTAAATTGAATTTTAATTCAATTTAAATTCAAAAGGTGAGTGTTCTAACCCACTCACAACTTCTAAGTTTTTTTATGTTTGTTAAATTGATTTAAGATATGAGTAGAAATTTATTTATAACTATTTTGCATATTTTATTCATCATCTCAGTTAAATCGCATTTATATAATTTAACTGTTAATTAATTTTATTATTGCACATAAATTGACAGTTAAAATTTATTTATTTTGCATATAAACTGCTAGTTAAACAGTTATTTATTTATTTATTTTTTTGAATATAAACTGTTAGTTGATACTTGTTATATTTTATATGCTCTATTGATGTTTGTTTAAATTGATGATGATTGAAATAAATTGGTTGATGATTGATATTGGGTGAATGGATGATGTGTTCTATATTATAAAAACTGCAAGTTATTATGCATTTTTATTTCATTCGGGATTGCGGTTTGAAATGATATACAACCGCATTTTTTTTTATTTTTAAATTGCGGATTGAAATGATAAATATCCATATCACTTGACCATAGGATAGAAAATTATATACAGGCACCGCGGTGTATATATATAATTATTTTTGAAATGATTTTTATGGTTTGGATATGATACGGTTTAATAAATATTAAATTTGGATATTATATAAATATATTTTATGTATACATATATAGTTATTTTTTTTTGAATTTAAGCTATGTATAAATCAGTTAAATAAAAATAAATAAGTTGAACAATGGAGTTTGATTATTTATGTTAAATGGTTAAGTACATGTCTAAGATAACGTATGTATATATAGAGTTTTAATGATTTGAATCAGTTAAGATTGGGAGGTAAATTGGAAATTTATTTGATGGAACTTATTTAAGAACTTCTCTCCATAAGTTGATGTAAACTTATTAAAATTGGAAATTTTAAAGGTATGATTTTTATAACTAGATTTTTATTTAAGATAAATTAAACAAATATTTCTAGCATAATAAATTGAAGGAAATATTTAAGTTTTTAGTAATTGGAATTTTAATTTAAATGACTTTGATCTATTATGTAAACATTTCAAAACTAAATAATAGGACAATGAATTTGTGAATATAAATTTCCAAACTTAAGTTTTGAAATCGTTAAATACTAAAAGTTAGGAATATATTGAAATTGAAGTGGTTTATTTAAATGAAAGTGAATTTAAAATTTATGGATTTAGATTAAATTTTATATGAATAAAATTGTGAAGACGCGGAAATTATTTTATAAAGTAATTTTAAATTCAAACTATTTTATTCTATATACTGTTGAATATCCAAACCATTCAAGTTTTAGAATTATGGTTTTAAATCTATGAGTTTCGAAGTATTATGTTTTGAAAGTTATAATTCAAATGTTTGGTTTCCAGATATTATAAATTTTAAAGCAATATGATTTTGGAAAAGAAATATATTTGAAATAAAATGATATTATATTAATTTGGGTTTTATAAAAATAATATCAAATGAGTTTGTTTTGAAATGGAAAGGATGTTATAATTATACGGTTTTGAAATAGATACTTTATTCTGGTTTTGAAAGTATAAACTATTTTTAAAGATCGCGGTGTTATAATAACGTTTGGTTGTTGAAGAGACCGGGATTGGAAGTTGTCATACTCTCTGCCAACTCCGAAAACCACTTTAACAACCGTGTACGCGGTGGAGATTCCAGAATGAAGTAGGTTGGTGGCGGCATTTCCTGTAAGGTAAATATGTGGACCCAACTCCCGTGAGTTGGCATAATGTGGCTAAAACAGGAGCGATTGACGGTTTAATAAGGTAGCACCTTTGATCGGACACTTCCCTTCGATACTATACTCTGACTTTGGATTGATTCGGTGGCCACCTTCACTTTTGATTTCTTTGATTTGGGGAGTTTGTTCGAGGTGGGCAGTAGCTGCGCGCTACGCGTTACCACCGACTCGGAAGCGTAATTGGTATTTCTACCCTGGCATTGCCTAGTTGTGCCGTGTCACCTACCATACCGAGCCTTCTACGAGTTTGGTTTTCTCCCGTGGCCCGTGTGGTGTCCTCTAGTGGCTTCCCGATCAGGAGGGACTATGTATTGGATGGACTACTGGGACTATTATTGTGTTAAGGGGAAGATTGGGTAACTCCTTAACGCTATTTAAAATTAAGTTTATTTTACAATTAGACACTATTATAATAGCGAAATATACTACATAGTAAATAGTTTAACGGATCCTTAAGAGATGTGAATCCCAAGCATCTTTTAAGTTACTGCACTCATATTTATCCCTGTTGATTTAACTTACATAAGATCTTTTAGTTCTGACTCGAGTGTTTTGTCTTTTCAATTCGCTCGGGTCAGTCCAAGCCTTACAGGATCGAAGATTTTAGCTCTGGAGGACGAAGACGAAGATTTCTATTATTATCATATATTATATTCCACTACACTCATATTGTTCCGCTGCATTGATATTTATGGGTATGTGAACTCCGATATTTATTTATAAAGAAGAATCAAATGTTTCTAAATAGTTTTATGAGCTGTATATTTATTATTATATTTTATCCTTCCGCTGTGAGATTTCGTTTAATTTTTTTCTCTTCTCTGTTTTCTTATTTACCCCATAACAATCTGCCCTTTTGTATGGTTTGAATTGGCACGTGTGTCGATTTAAAGCGTGAGAAAAGGCAGGATGTTACATACAGCTTATATATCAAACTATATTTAAAACAATTTGAAATTTATATTTGTTTATCAAAACAAATAGCAGTAAAATAACTACAATGGCCTTCCCATTTTGAAATTCGAAAATGAATGTTGATGATGCGTGCACTCATCATCGAAATTATTTCCCAGCGATAAGGAGGGAAGTACAAAACTTATTTTTTTCAAATTTTCTTTAAAAAAATTCTTTCAAATTATATTGAAATATTTATATCGGAAAATACTTCTAAATAATATTATTATTATACTCCAAAATCATTTGAAAGTAATTTTCAAAACACCGCAACTTTAAGTTTTAAATTTCCAATTTTCATTTATTTCATTTTTAGATCTTACTTCTAACCTATATTTATACACTTTCACTACCTAACAAACAAATATATTACTGCCAAATATATCATTTATAAAATTATTATTTATATACAAAAATATAATAGGAAAAATTACTTTATTCACCTATATTCAAAATGTTATTGTGTCGGTTTGTCCTATTAAGTGTTTAGAAATCCCTATCAATGTCATAGAGTCCTATGCACCAAGCAGAATTTATAAATACAAAATGTATAAATTAACACAATATAAAACCTTTTTATAACACTAACAAATACTCTCTCTCATATATATACTCTCAGCGACTCATCATAGGGTATTACTACCCTATTAAACATGAGCCATACCTCACAAAGCTAAGGTCTATCATTAAACCAAAGCTCTGATACCAACTGTAATGTCCCACCTTTTTGTATGTTTTAGGTAGACACATATGTCGACTTAAACAATACAAAAGAACAGATTGTTATTGGGGTGAATAATAAAAAGCAAAGAAAAAAAACAAAACAGAATCTCGCAGCGGAATGACAAAATATAATAATCAAACAATAGTTCATGAAGCCGTTTACAAACATTTAACTATATTAATACAATACAGAATCAGAGTTACACATGCCAAAGAATAATAAATAATTATGTAGCAGAACAATGTGATGCAGTGGAACAAATATAGTAAATAATAGTAGCATAAATCTTCTTATTCATCCTCCAGAAATAAGGTCTTCAAATCTTGAAATACTCAGGCTGACCCGAGGGAATTGAATAGACAAAACACTCGAGTCAGAACTAAAAGATCTTATGTAAGTTGAATCAACGGTAAATAAATATGAGTGTAAACGGTGTCGGAGATGTCTATGGGGTTTGACATCTCCTAACCAGTGTCTAACATGAGTGCAATAACTTAAGAGATGTTCGGGATTCACATCTCCTAAGGATCCGTTAAACTATCTACTATGTGGTATAGTACGCTATTATGATAGTGTCTGCAACAAAGTAAAGTATTAAAATAGTGTTAAGGCATTACCCATATCCCCTTAACACATTTTTATATATTCCCATAGTCTATACAGTACGGTAATTCCTCCGTAAACTGAAGGGCTATCAGAGGGCACTCCATAGGTATGGTACAAAACAAACTCGTAGAAGGCACTCTAGGGCATGTGAACACGGTACATGAGGAAATGCCAAGGTAGATATACCATTTGTAGATCCGGACTGGTGGTGATGCATAGCAGCTACTAATTTCTCGACACACACTTCCAAATCAAAATCGAAGTGTAGCCAACAAAACAATCACAAATCAGAATATAATATCGAAGAAGTGTGTCCGATAGGAGGAATGACCTTACTTGGTCCGGTGTAGCTCCTGATTTTAGTCACATCTAAGCTGACTCACGGAAGTCAAGGTCACGTCATACCTTATACAGGAATCATTCGCCAAACCATCCTACTTCATTTCTAGAATCTCCACCACATACACAGTTGTTAAAGTGGTTTTCGATATTGGCAGAGAGTATGACAATATTCGATCCCGGGCTCTTTAACAACCAATCGCTTATTACACACCGGATGGTTCTTTTACATTTCAAAAGTCAATTCACAATTTATATCAAACTATCATATTCTCAAAACCATAATACTTTCGAAATCATTACACACTTTCGAAATCGTATTCACCTTTAAAAATTATAGTTCGAAAATTATATTTCCTTTCAAAGTCAATTTCACAATTTATCAAAATATCGTATTTCTAAAAAACCATATCACCTTTAAATCGTTTCACTTTGAAATTATATCGTTTCAATAATCCTAATTTCTTCTAAAGATCATATTTCCTTTCAGGTTAAGTCCTTAGTTCAAAATCATCATTTCAATCAATTATACATTAAAATTCCAGCTTAGGTTGTAACATCATTTAAACTTTTTCTCTTTTTTTAACCAACTGAAATGAATATAAACTCTTCCACGTACTTAGTTTGGAAATTTAGAAATAGTTTAAATAAACATAAATAGTTAAAATACTCCAAAATAGTTTAATTATGGGTATAGTACTTGTAAATTGATTTAAGATAGTTAAATAGACTTAATTTAGATTAAATAAAATTTAAATAGGTCAAATAGCTTAAAATAGATTAATTAGATTTAATATAAATTAAAATGGTTTAATTAGTTTTATAACCAATTAAATTGGTTTAAAATAGATCGAAGTAATTTATATAGTTAATATTAGTTAAATAGTTGAATAAATTTGAAAATCTTAAAAATTAGAAAATTAAAAATAGTTTACTAAAAATATGAGTTTGAAATTAATTCCAAATTAAACTATTCATTTCATTTCAACATATTTGGGCCATTTCAAATTTCCAAATCAATGAACCAAATTTCAATAAACTATCGAATTTCATATCGTTTCAATTCATGTTCAAAAATCAATACGGATTACTCAAATTTCAAAAATATTCTAGTTATTTTCAAAACAAATTTAATAACTCAATTTCAATAGAATTTCATTTATACATAAAAGTTTAACTTTAAACTTTCGATTAATTTCTTAAAGAAATTCCTTTTTAAATCAATTTGTATTTCAAAACAAAACTTGATATTTCTATAGTACTTCAATTTAAATAAATCAAATTTTATTCTAAAACATAAATTGATTAGATTCAAAAAATTTCGGATTTTAAAATCATTTAATTTAACAAGCAGGTGTCCGTGTATAATTTTGTACCCTAGGGTCAAGTGATACGGATATCTATCATTTCAATCTGCAATTTAGACATTTTACGGTTATATGTCATTTCAAACAGCAATGCCGAATTAAATAAAAATCCATAACGAAATTTTTGTTTATAATGATATAAAATACAACATCCATTCAACCAACATCGACAATCAACATCTATTACAAACATCATCCAAATCAATCAATAAATATCAATATAGAATTGATAATTAATAACTTGTATTTAACTAGAAATTTATATTCAATAATAAATTAAATAACGATTTAATTCAAATAAATTCAAATTAACTGAGATGATGATTCAAAATATACCAACCGTCATAAATAAATTCCAAATCACATCATAAATTAAACAGTCTTAGAATTCGTCCATACAAGCATCAAAATGTCCGTTATTCCAATACGATCATAGCGGAGAAAACCATACATGAATTGGACCTCGTATGTAAAATATATACGAGTTAGAACAAGTTGAAAGTGAAACTTAAAATAATAACAAAAAGAAAAAAGAAAAGGGTTACCACTCCTATATGGCCACGTCAACACTCCTTTTGCCTACCCTAGCGTTAGCTACAGAGCACGGCTCTCGACCTCGACCTAACACTACAGCGCTGCCACCACGTGCCCTGACAACGCAGTCACCACCGCCTGACCTCCAGCCGTGCCACCTGAGGGCTTCCCTACGACCACGACGGCGACGCCAACGGCCCCATTGGCCACGAATGAGAGCAGGTGTCGAAATTAGGCTAAACCCTAATTAAATTGTTTGCCTCGATCGGACCATCAACCAGTCACCAAACCTACATGGATGCGATCCCCTCGTCCCGCTCCACAATACAGTACCAATGAATCATGGATCAGTCTAAGTTCATCGACGATCAACGAATGGCTGAGACTTGTTCTTCAATTTCTAGACAGACAGAAGTTCAAATTGAAAAGCATACTACAGATCTGAGATGTTGAGAGCTCCAAATCGATATATAACTCGACATATATTGAGGAATTTGAATTTTGAAGTTGAATTTTGTATTGAAATTGAATTAGGAGATTTAGGATTTTCAGCCATTGAGAAAGAGGAGCAATAGAAATTTCTATATGTATAGAAATGAGAAACAGAAAGGCTGCTAGGGTTTATAATCGGATATATATATATATATATATATATATATATATATATATATATATAGACAGAGAAAAAGAAAGGCTGCTAGGGTTTAAAATCGGATATATATAGGAATATCAGTAATAGGAACGAACGGATCAAATCGGTTTGAAAGTTGAACTACAAGACCCAAAAAGCCCATTCTGACTCTAGAGCGAAAATGGATCAACTCATATATAAAAATAGATGTTATCAATATTTTTAAATTCAGTGGAATAGGTTTCAGGTCCTAATTGCATCGTATGAAGAAGTTATGCCAAAATCAACTTTATTTGTAATTGATTTCAATTGACTTTACATAAATAAATTTCTAGGCGTTTCTAGTCTGTACGATCAAATGACAAGTCTGATCATTACGAAACTTGAAATCCTATAATAATTCACTGTTGTGGATCCAATGAAATTGGTTTCGTCGAAATTGGAGACAGTTTTCAAAGTGCTATATTTCAATTAATTAAATAATTAATTAATTAAATCACTTTTTCGATTCTGATTCTATAATTAACAAAGTTTATCACTTTTGGTTACTTAGACATTTATAACAATTTAAAACAAATTTCAGGTTAAATCAATGTTAATTATTTCAAAATTTTCCATCTTTGCTTCCAATTTCAATAAATTCAGCGATTATAAATCAAATGTCCAATAATTCCATTTAATTGACCTTTCATCCTATTATTCAATCCATTATTATGAAATGGGTGAAATTAAAATTGGTCCATGAATTTATTTCACTAATATTCTCAAATTTCCTCTTAATCTCCATTCAAGTAATACTTAAATACTTAATTTCATTTAATTGCAATTAATTCAATTATTATAGTTTTAAATTCCCATAAATTGATAAATCTTCATTTCCATTCTTTTAATTCAACTAATTATCATAATATGAATAAAATAACATTATTTTCAATTATTTCCTTAACTTACGCCAACATAACATTAAATTTAGATTTATTGCAATTGATTACTAATTTTAATTTAATAGACTAAATAAATGGTTAACTTATAATAATTGTTACCATTAACGTCTAATTACACTTATAAGTTATTATTAACAAACAAATGTTACAATTGCTTACATAACACTGTTCTTAACCAATTATCATTATTTATATATACTAATCCATCAATTAGTTCAATATCTACACTTGTTTCCTTATATTCAATTCATAGCCAAGTATAACATTTGAATTATTTTCATTAATTAGCATTTCATTTAATTCATTAATTATTAACTTTAATTAACCTTGTTACATTTCAACTTAGTTATTATTTCATTTTTAATTTACAAATTTTTTTCTTTCAATATTAAATTACCAAAATCCTACTAAATTAATAAATTTTATTATAGCAAATTTACGGGTCATTACATGGTCAACTCCTATGGATATATGTGACGCCCCACCTCTATACCCACTCTAGCCAAGGACACTACGGGGTAATGCCGTCAGCTAGCGCGGAGGATAAGGACGTTGAGGAGAGACCATCCGCGTAATTGCTTTGTGGGAGCAACGATATGTCAGATAGTACAACATGAGTTTGGTTTAAGGAGGAAATCCGACATACCGATACACACTCAAAGCTACTACCCGGTGGCTACATATATTCTTCGAAAACAAGTATAGAAATAAGCATAACACAAATCAGTCATAGACATCCATATCACAAAGGCGGAAATAGATATGAATATATAACATATGAAAGTGTACATCAGAGTAGTGGTCAGACAAGATCCACAATGTCACAAAAGAATAGCTACAAGTGCTAGACAAAAGAATATGGATACATCAATGAGTCTATATCTCAAATGTATACAACAAAAACTACTAATCTAAGTAGTTAGCCAAAAGTCAGGGTGATAATCCCCGATGTGAAGTCAAGAAGAAGCACCTGTAACATCTCGGTCTGACCGAGTATTATTTAATATGAAAATAATAAACGGACCAGTCTAGCTATAAATATCAGATAAAATGATATAGAATAATAGATATGACATAAACATATGATAACCATAAAGCCATACTTTGATAAGTATGTAATTGAAAATCAACAAGAGATTAATCAATATCACAAGAATCTTCTCAAAGATCAAAAAGAATGTCATACTCTTTATTTATATTCACCAAACCATAAATATTGACAATAATACCAATGCCAATCACAAAAGTTAAAGACACACAAATTCAGCAATGCACAAATATTGATAAGAATTATCAATGTAAATCACGAAAATTGGTGAAACACAAAATTCTAGAAATCATCAATGGAAATCTAGAAATCACAAAAAGGGGGAGGCCTATCACAAAACGGGAGCATGAAAACTCACCAACGCGTGTATCGCAAAATGGAACGCTATTCCATGGTTGCTAACCATTAATTTTGAGTCGAAGGTCCACAAAACGGCCCGAAGACCATGGGTCGCTACCCCACCAAATTGAGCTAAAGCTCCACAGAAACGGGGTTTAGTCTCCCTCGTAGATAAAGAGGCATCGCATATTTGCTAGTCTAAATCACAAAAATGATCATCAACGATCATCAAGAAGTGTCAATTACAGTAAGCTAGTAAATATATAAGCTTAGCTTCATGTCCCATAACCACTATCTTAACTTAAATATTTACGAACAAATTGTAGATCTCCACTTGAAAATTGTCACAAGAGATTCAATCGAAAAAGTCCAAGAATTAACCGGCGAAGTAAACACAAGCGTTTCATACCATTTGTTTTACTAAGCCGTTTAGTTAGATTTATCGTACGAGTAAGATGAAGTGACAAATCACAAAAATGATTGTAGAAACAATAAATCACAAAAAAAATTCACATTCGAAGACGTGAATAAAATCCAATGAATTCAATTCCAAATTCATCAAAGTGGAAATACCCTTGCGACTTAACAGCCACGTCTTACGACTTAACATAAGTTAACACAAGAACTCAACGGCTCAAGAAATAGCATACGGCCTAAAGCAGGTGCGACCTATCATGACCGAGCGACCTAAGGTTGGAACGACCTAATGGCCGAGCGCACGACCTAACATGGAACGACCTATGCTGGTTGCGACCTAAGGAGCTAGCGGCATAATAGGCCGAGCGACCTAAGTGATGCAATGACCTAAGTGAAGAGTAGGCCGACCTAAGTGGTAGGACCGAGCGACCCATGTGCTGCGACCTAAGAGGTTGAGACCTATGTGCACGCGCGACCTAATGGGCCGAGCGACCTAACACGGTGCGACCAAGCATGGCGCGACCAAATCAATGCCGAGCGACTTAAGGAACTCGCGGCTTAAGGAGGTGAGCGGCCTAAGGATGGTGTGACCTAAGAGGTGAAGTAGGCCGAGCGACTTACTGTCCGAGCGACGTAACGACCTAAGGCTTGTGAGAAGGCCTGAGCGACCTAACGACCTAAGGGGTACACGGCCGAGCAACGACCTAACGACCTGAAGGATACAAGGCCGAGCAACAACCTAAGTGGGGACGAGCTAGCATGGCGCGATCTAAGGAGTTGCATGATATAATATGGCCAAGCAACGACCTAAGGTTCAAGCGACCTATGGGTTGCGACCTATGGCAGGCTGACCTAACTGCAGGCCAAGAATCATTCGTGTTCAGGCCGAGCCACCTAGGGGTTTGAAGTGCAAAAACTCTCCCAATTTGTAGCCGATTGAGCCCGGACGCTAGGGGATTATGCCCATAGGATACCCGGTCCTATTGGCTCCTCGATGCATCACCAAAAACGTGTTCAAACATCAAAGTTAGGATTTTTAAAGATTTGAACCCAAAACACTAAAAATTGGGATTTTCACCAATTCAATCCAAACCAAAAGCAATTGCACAGGAATAAGTGTTAGAAATTCATACCCAACAATCAAAGTTAGTTATAGACAAAGATGTAAGATAGAAATCTCACCTTTACACAAAATCAATGAAGAAGAAGCTTGAGAGCAAAGGAAGAATCAATGGCTTCTCTTTGAATTTGGAGTTAGATGTTGGATTTGCAAATGAACTAGGGCTTGGAGTTTTAATTTCCCATTCCTTCCTCCATTTTTGATGAAGTTTGAGTGTTAGGAAATGGGAGTAAAGTTATGAAGAGAAAGGGGTTGAGCTAGAGTTAATAGTTTAGGCTAATGGGCTAAACCAAACCCAAAGCCCAAAATGAAAAAGTGACAAATTCCACTAACTCCAAACGTATCAAAGTTTATACTAAAAAGATCGCAAACGGCGTTTTGAACTCAATGGAAGTGGTCCCGAGTTCTAATTCGACCGTATGCAAAAAGTAACTTTTCGGACAAAAATCCGACTAATGATAAAATATTAAAATAAAATATTTAAATATTCAATCGTAAAATATGCGAGTTGTTACAGACTCCCCTCCTTAAAGAAATTGCGTCCTCGCAATATTTAAGAAGAAAATATAAGGTAACAACCATGAAAGCATATCAACACAAAACAAATTTGAAGTAAGAAATTCACCTCATAGAACATGGGAAAGTTAGTTCGGAAGTGTTCGCTTGATGAACTCTCTAGATTCCCAAGAGCAATCCTTAGGATTTAAGGACCATTGAACTTTAACAAGCGTAACATCATTATTTCGAAGGCGCTTGACCTCTGAAGCAATAATACGAATAGAATGTTGCTCATAAGTCAAATTATGAAACTTCAATTTCTTCCACAGCACCGGGCTAAAGAATAGAATCGGAATCTCGAAGGCACTTCCGTAATTGAGAAACGTGAAACACGTCATGAATAATAGAAAATTAAGTCGGTAATAAAAGGCGATAAGCCACGGAACTAATACGTTCGGTGATGGAAAATGGACCAATATATCGAGGTGCTAACTTTCCCGATCGATTAAAACGTACAACACCCTTCATAGGTGAAACACGAATAAACACAAGATCTTCCACAGAAAATTCTAATTTCCTTCTCCGGTTATCGGCATAGGACATTTGCCTACTCTGGGCTTCTTTCATCCTGTGACGAATAAGGTCAATCTTCTTTATGGAATCACGAATAAAATCTGGACCTAAAACCAGCTTCTCACCGGCCTCAAGCTAATAAGAAGGAGAACGACATGGCCTTCCATAGAGTGTCTCGAAAGGTGCCATACCAATACTAGATTGGAAGCTATTATTATAGGAAAACTCAACAAGAGAAATATGATCTTCCCAACTTCCACCAAAATAAAGAACACATGCACGAAGAAGATCTTCAAGAGTTTGATTCACACGCTCAGTTTGTCCATCGAACTGGGGATGATAAGCGGTGCTAAAATTAAGCTTCGTTCCAAAATCTTTTTGAAGACTCTTCCAAAATCCACTAGTGAACAATGGATCATGATCACTAACAATAGAAGTAGGAACTCCATGCAATGTAACAATTTCTTTAATAAAGAGTTTGGCCAAGAGAGGAATGGTTCGATTGGACCGAACGGGAATAAAATGGGCGGATTTAGTAAGTCTATCGACTATCACCCATAAGCTATCATGACCCGAACGAGAACGGGGAAGGTCGTCTATAAAATCCATGGAAATTTGGTCCCACTTCCAAATTGGAATTTCTAAAGGTTGCAATAACCCACCGTGCCTTTGATGTTCGACCTTAATGAGTCGGCAAGTCATGCAACACTTAACAAAGTTAGCAATATCAGATTTCATTCCCTCCCAATAATAAAGTCGCTTCATGTCCGCGTACATTTTACTACTACCGGGATGAATGGTAAATTTAGAACGAAGAGAATCTTCTAAAATGTCTTTATGAAGATTACTAATATTTGGCACGATAAGTCTACCAAATTTTCGAATACCGCCACGAGAATCAATATCAAAGTCTTTCAAACCCTCAATATCAATTTTATCCCTAAAATATTGGCCAAGAAAAGACAATTCGGGATCTAGCTTTTGAGCTTCAAGAATGCGGTCTAAAAGAGAAGGATAAGCCTCAAGGCTACATAAAGCAAGAGATGAACATAAATCAGAAACACGATCTCGAATCTCACAAGTGGATAGAATTCCGAGATCATTCCATTCGGATATCATCATAGAAACAATCGCTTATTGCTTACGACTAAGCGCGCCCGCAACACGATTTCCCTTTCCGGGAGTATAAAGAATATCAAGGTCATAAGATGCAAGGAATTCGAGCCAACGTTGTTGACGCAAATTAAGTTCCTTTTGGGAAAATAGATACTTCAAGGATTTATGATCAGTGTAAAGAATGAATTTTTCTCCCAAAAGATAATGTCGCCAAATACGAAGGGCGAAAACAATAGCCGCGAGCTCTAAATCATGAGTGGCATATCTAGTCTCGGCTGGCTTCAGTTGCCTAGAAGCATAAGCAATAACACGTTCCCTTTGCATAAGAACGGCACCCAAACCAACGCGACTAGCATCGGTATAAACAATAAAATCTTGGTTTCCTTCGGGAATCAAAAGAATAGGAGCATCGGAAAGGAGTTCTTTTAGTTTCTGAAAAGAAGCTTCACTTTTGTCCGACCAAATGTATTTAACTCCCTTCTTTGTCAAGCTAGTAAGAGGCACGTAAATTTTGGAAAAGTGTTTTATGGAACGGCGGTAATAACCTGCCAATCCAAGACAACTACGGATTTCCGTCACACTCTCCGGTCTCTTCCAATTTTGAATCGCTTCAATCTTTGAAGGTCCACGGAAATTCCAGATTCGAAAATAATATGAACGAGAAACTTCACACGAGATTGCCAAAAGTGGCATTTAGAAAAAATTTCTTTCAGCTGATTGCTCCTAAGAGTTTCCAACACAATCCGAAGATGCTATTCATGCTCTTCCTCGGTTTTAGAATACACAAGAATATCATTATTAAAGATGAGAACAAACCGATCGAGAAAGTCTTTGAAAACTCGATTCATAAGGTCAACGAAATAAGCCGGAGCATTCGTTAAACCAAATGGCATAACAAGCATTCATAAGATCCATAATGAGTACGGAACGATGTCAAAGGAATGTTATCCTATGCAATACGAAGCTGATGAAAACCGGTAGCTAAGTCTAACTGTGGAAAGACTCTAGCACCACTAAGTTGATCGAATAGATCATCAATCCGAGGTAAAGGATATTTATTCTTGATAGTAAGATCATTAAGCTTGCGGTAGCCAACGCAAAGCCTAAGTGTACCATCGGATTTCTTCACAAAAATAGCCGAAGCTCCCCAAGGCGAGGAACTAGAGCGAACAAATTGCTTCGTCTCCAATTCGGATAATTGTTTATGCATCTTCTCATTTTCCTTTTTGGTCATGCGATAAGGAGGACGAGTGATAGGTTGAGCTTCAGGGATGAGATTAATTCTGAACTCAATTGCTCGCTTAGGTGGTAATCCAAAAACGGGCTCAAATATGTCGAAAAATTCACGAACAACGTGAATAAGAGAAATAATATCCTCCTCATCATCATTATCGTCATCATGAGGATTTAAAGAATATAAAGATCTAACTAAGCTGGAATCCGAATCTTTAAGGTCAATAGAAATTTGCTTAACAGATTGAGGATGTCGAAGATGAATAGTCCGCTCAGGACATAGGATTTGGGCTTCATAGCGGTTACGCCAATCCATTTCCAAAATCATTCCAAAGCCTAAGTAGCGCATAACATGCAAATCGGCTCGGAAAGAAAAATCACACAAAATAATCTCGACATCTTTACACAATAAACTGATTGTTGCGGATCCACCAACCGGATTCGCAACTCTCAAAGAAGTCATTAAACAAAAAACATCCAAAGAAAAAGTATCAACAAGTTCTTTTGAAATAAAAGAATGGGACGCACCCGTATCATAAAGAACTCGAACAGGATGATCACGAAATAAAATAATGCCATCAAGGATAGAATGAGAAATAACTTTACCACGAGATGTGTTGCCAGGGGCTTGAGCAACATTAAGCTTTCCCTCCTTCCTATTTTGAAGTTTGGGACAAGAAGATAAATAATGATCCGAGCTTTTGCAATAGCGACAAGCACGAGGCTTTGAACACTTGTTCGCATAATGGTCCTTAAAACCACAGTTGTAGCATTGCCCACTACTTGAGGTAGAAGTCTTAACTGCCGGAGAGGCTTGCTTCCCTTTCTTATTGTTGGGATAAGGGCCCTTGAACTTATTAGGCCTTTTCTTGTTGTTGAAGTTCGGTTTGGCACCCATAACTTCAACATCACTTTCTTTATCTGCCTCTTCAAGTCGAAGAGCGATATCAACGAGTTGATCAAAAGAAACTTCTAGCTTTAGAAGTAATGGCTTGTTGAGATTTTTATTCAAGCCATAGACAAATCTTTGGTTTTTCTTCAATGGGGTGTTTATGCACTCGACCCATATTTAGAAAGTGACTAGAAGGATGCGACATAATCTGCCACGGAGGATTCACCTTGAACAAGGTCAATGAAACGACGAGCCAATGTTACTTTTTCAGCTTCTGGCACAAACTTTAATTCGAATCGTTCCCGCAATTTGTCCGAAGTAAGATCTGCTTCATTTATTTCAGAAATCGAAAGCTCATACCAATCTAATGCCCTTTCTTGGAGCATACTAGAGGCCACCTAAACACGGTGAAGATCAATAAGATTCATGCGAGAAAAGATTTGATCGCACGTTCTCAGCCAAGCTTGGACTTCAATAATGGTTTAAGAACCTTTGAATCGCTTTCCACCCAAATTGATATAATCGCTGCACAAACGTGCAAATCCAGACCTAGGGTGAGTAGACTCCGGATTAGATCTGGCTGCTTGAGCATTCCTTACTAGATCAAGAAGCTGCTAGGCAGACATAAATACTCCATCTTGGGGAGTAGCACGAGATTGACCGGCGCTGGGACGGCCAGGTCTAACCATTTCTCTTCCTCTTGAAAAAAAGAAAGAAGAAGGATAAGGTTATTCACCAAATGAATATCAAGCAATCTTGATAGATAAACAAGGAATCATAAAGAAAATAGGATGAATCGGCACGAAGACTCGAATTAAACCCTAAAGCACGACTCCTATGATGGACTTAGGACGATGATCCTTGCTAGATTATTCTACATTGTTCCGAAGATTTGCTTTGATACCAAGCTGTGACGCCCCACCTCTATACCCACTCTATCCAAGGACACTACGGGGTAATGCCGTCAACTAGCGCGGAGGATAAGGCTGTTGAGGAGCGACCATCCGCGTAATTGCTTTGTGCGAGCAACGATATATCAGATAGTACAACATGCGTTTGGTTTAAGGAGGAAATCCGACATACCGATACAAACTCAAAGCTACTACCCGGTGGCTATATATATTCTTCAGAAACAAGTATAGAAATAAACATAACACAAATCAGTCATAGGCATCCATATCACAAAGGCGGAAATAGATATGAATATATAACACATGAAAGTGTACATCAGAGTAGTGGTCAGACAAGATCCACAATGTCACAAAAGAATAGCTACAAGTGCAAGACAAAAGAATATAGACACATCAATGAGTCTACATCTCAAATGTATACAACAAAAACTACTAATCTAAGTAGTTAGCCAAAAGTCAGGGTGATAATCCCCGATGTGAAGTCAAGCAGAAGCACCTGTAACATCTCGGTCTGGCCGAGTATTATTTAATAAGAAAATAATAAACGGATCAGTCTAGCTATAAATTTCAGATAAAATGATATAGAATAAGAGATATGACATAAACATATGATAACCGTAAAGCCATACTTTGATAAGTATGTAATTGAAAATCAACAAGAGATTAATCAATATCACAAGAATCTTCTCAAAGATCAAAAAGAATGTCATACTCTTTATTTATATTCACCAAACCATAAAAATTGACAATAATACCAATGCCAATCACAAAAGTTAATGACACACAAATTCACCAATGCACAAATATTGATAAGACTTATCAATGTAAATCACGAAAATTGGAGAAACAAAAAATTATAGAAATCATCAATGGAAATCCAGAAATCACAAAAAGGAGGAGGCCTATCACAAAACGGGAGCATGAAAACTCACCAACACGTGTATCACAAAATGAAACGCTATTCCATGGTTTCTAACCATTAATTTTGAGCCGAAGCTCCACAAAACGGCCCAAAGACCATGGGTCGCTACCCAACCAAATTGAGCCGAAGCTCCACAGAAATGGGGTTTAGTCTCACTCGTAGACAAAGAGACATCGCACATTTGCTAGTCTAAATCACAAAAATGATCATCAACGATCATCAAGAAGTGTCAATTACAGTAAGCTAGTAAATATACAAGCTTAGCTTCATGTCCCATAACCACTAGCTTAACTTAAATATTTACAAACAAATTGTATATCTCCACTCGAAAATTGTCACAAGAGATTCAATCGAACAAGTCCAAGAATCAACCGGCGAAGTAAACACAAGCGTTTCATACCATTTGTTTTACTAAGCCGTTTAGTTAGATTTCTCGTACGAGTGAGATGAAGTGACAAATCACAAAAATGATTGTAGAAACAATAAATCACAAAAAAATTCACATTCGAAGACGTGAATAAAATCCAAAGAATTCAATTCCAAATTCATCAAAGTGGAAATAACCTTGTGACTTAACAGCCATGACTTACGACTTAACATAAGTCAACACAAGAACTCAACGGCTCAAGAAATAACATACGGCCTAAAGCAGGTGCAACCTATCATGACCGAGCGACCTAAGGTTGGAATGACCTAATGGCCGAGCACACGACCTAACATGGAACGACCTATGTTGGTTGCGACCTAAGGAGCTAGCGGCATAACAGGCCGAGCGACCTAAGTGATGCAATGACCTAAGTGAAGAGCAGACCGACCTATGTGGTAGGACCAAGCGACCCATGTGTTGCGACCTAAGAGGTTGCGACCTATGTGCACGCGTGACCTAATGAGCCGAGCGACCTAACACGGCGCGACCAAGCACGACGCGACCAAGCACAGCGCGACCAAATCAATGCAGAGTGACTTAAGGAACTCACGGCTTAAGGAGGTGAGCGGCCTAAGGATGGTGCGACCTAAGGGTTGAAGTAGGCCGAGAGACCTACTGTCCGAGCAACCTAACGACCTAAGGCGTGTGAGAAGGCCTGAGCGACCTAACGACCCCAAGGCCATGCAACGACCTGAAGGATACAAGGCCAAGCAACGACCTAAGTGGGGACACCTAGCATGGCGTGACCTAAGGAGTTGCGTGATATAACATGGCCGAGAAACGACCTAAGGTGCAAGCGACCTATGGGTTGCGACCTATGGCAGGCCGACCTAACTGCAGGCCGAGAATCATTCGTGTGCAGGCCGAGCGACCTAGGGGTTTGAAGTGCAAAAACTCTCCCAATTTGCAACTGATCAAGCCCGGACGCTAGGGGATTGTGCCCATAGGCTACCCGGTCCTATTGGCTCCTCGATGCATCACCAAAAAAATGTTCAAACATCAAAATTAGGATTTTTAAAGATTTGAACCCAAAACACTAAAAATTGGGATTTTCACCGATTCAATCCAAACCAAAAGCAAATGCACATGAATATGTGTTAGGAATTCATACCCAACAATGGAAGTTAGTTATAGACAAAGATGTGAGATAAAAATATCACCTTTACACAAAATCAATGAAGAAGAAGCTTGAGAGCAAAGGATGAACCAATGGCTTCTCTTTGAATTTGGAGTTAGATGTTGGATTTACAAATGAACTAGGGTTTGGAGTTTTAATTTCCCATTCCTTCCTCCATTTTTGATGAAGCTTGAGTGTTAGGAAATGAGACAAAAGTTACGAAGAGAAGGGGGTTGAGCTAGAGTTAATAGTTTAGGCTAATGGGCTAAACCAAACCCAAAGCCCAAAGTGAAAAGTGACAAAATTCCACTTACTCCAAACATATCAAATTTATACTCAAAAAGATTGCAAACGGTGTTTTAAACTCAATGGAAGTGGTCCCGAGTCCTAATTCGACCGTATGCAAAAAGTACCTTTTCGGACTAAAATCCGATTAACGATAAAATATTAAAATAAAATATTTAAGTATTCAATCGTAAAATATGCGGGTAGTTACAATATATTAATTGAAGCAATAGATGGCCCATATTTATAAGAACTAAAATGGAAAATTAAGGAAAATGGGTAATAATGAAATGACATATTAGAAAATAGCCATCTTAATTTAATAAGAAGTTTTTGAACCTCAACACCATTTAACCCCTTAATGATAAATGACAGGTTCCAAATTTTCTTTTAGAGTTTTTGGGTTGTAATCGCTAGTTGTTTAGCCTGGTTATTGGAAAAGTGAATGATGTAGTGTAACACATATCCCTGTTTTATTCTCGTGTTGATTTTATAAACGAGTGTAAACCATTTGATAAATATATACATATTGAGAAGCAATGTAAGTTAGGAATTATATGAGGACACTTAACTAGAGATAAACCATAAGTAAGACTAGAAGTTAATGAGAAATTAGGCTAGCATCTTAAAGTAATAAATGTTTGAATCCCAAAGCATTGAAATTTTGGAAAAAAATTTAGCTCATAGAATGTCACCATTCAACGAAGAGATAAAATATATAGACATGTTAAGAAATTTTCTATTGAACATGGCTAGAAAAGGAGGTAGAAAAAAATTCGCAAGGAGAGAGAGACCATTTTATTCCCATTTGGGCAATAGGACCATAGCTCTCCAACGTAGATTCGTATCAAGCAGGAGGTTCGACTTCTTAGAATTTTGGCTAGCATTATTAGTAATAGGGACCCCTTAGTTGCTAGCAAATTATGGAGGAGTTTGATAGTAGCCTTAGGAACGTTGTTATATCTTAGCACCGTTTATCATCGCAGACCGACGAACAAACTGAAGGTATGAATGGAAACTTAGAGCATCTATTGAGAGCTTGCACCATGGACTTTAGGGCACATCCGGAGGGCACTTACCTTGATTAGATTTTGCGTATAATAGTAGTCAAATAGATGATTGGTAGGGCACACTTGGAGCACTTTATGAGAGGCCATACAATTCGCCAAATTGCGGTTGGGAAACCACCGACAAAATTCTACTTGAACCAAATTTGAATTAAGAGACTTCGAAATGTTAGAGTTTTTTAGGCAGTATGTGAAGGTCGCAAGGTTTGGAAAGTTGGCACTAAGATATGTTGAGCTTTCCCTAGTATTGGGAAAAATAAGAAAAGTTGTAAATTGGTTGGAATCTATGTTAGTTTTCACTTTTTTGCATTTGAGAAAATACCTTAATAGCATATGAATTATAGTAGAGCCTAATCAATTCGGGGATATTGAAATGGAGCTAATGACTTCCTATTTCATTGCAAGCGTTATGGAGCATGGAACTAGGAAGCCCTGCAATGATGAAATTAGATTAGTCCGAGTACAATAAGGAGAAAGTCTGGTAAAAGGCATGAGGACTTCTTGTCCTATGCTTTTCTCCAGTAAACTTTTTTCTCCAATATAAGGATTTTGGTTATGTTATGGTTGTTAGATTTGATGGTAGGAAACGGTTGCCACACCTTTTCACAATCACTTTACACTCATGTAGAAGTTATATGCATGTTTAGGGTATTTGCATATATACTTCTATGACACGATCACACACTCACATTAGGATTGAGCTCATTTATTACATGTCTTTAATACACAATCGCATTGCACTTTGGTTGAGTAGATTGTTGTGTAGACAACTTCGTTGTATAAGATGGATGTTATTGTGCATTACGCTATTCGCCCATTGAAAAGATTTCGGCGGTGAAATCCTTTTTAAAGAGGAGAATGTAACACCTTGCAAAATCAGTAAGAGTTAAATAAATAAAATAAAATTAAGTAGGAGTAAAAATGGAAATTTTGTAAAAACTGGAATTTGGCCATGAAAGTTATACCGTCGCATTTTTGGTGAAATTTAATATGTTTCCAAATATAATATGCTAAAAATGTAGCTCAAACGAAAAAATTATGGGCATTTGAAATTTTCAAGTTTAAAATAACTTAATTCGAATTCAAATTCAAATAAATAATTAAATTTGAAATTTGAAATTTGAAAATCAACCGATATTAGACTTGTGGGTTAAGAAATCATTAACGTTAAAAATTAACGTTAAAAGTATAATAAAGGAATCAAATAAGAAAAACGGTACATAAGTAACAATGTTTCCAAAATAGGCAGAGGGTCGACTACCAATCCCAACTGATCGATCGCTAGCAGTCGATCGGTTCGTATAGGGAAGTCGATCGCTCATGTTGTTGGCGGCTAGGATTTTCTTATCAATGAACGTTCCAAATCTATCCATTTTTAACCTACTTTCATCCTACAGTTCTGGTATGTTTCAACCTCTATAAATAAGATCCTAGACACCTCACTTCGATTCACAAATATTTTGGAAATATCAGCGAAGCTCTGTCAGTTCATCTCTTTTTAGATTTTGAAAACTCTATTAGGATTTCAAGTAAGAAATCTTATATACATACCTTTGTTTATTATTTAATTTCTAATCCTCTTTTCCTCCAACCTTTCTGAATCTAATATATATAACAATCTCTTGTTATGTGTGTGTGTGTGTGTGTGTATCAATAAGAAGAGATCTAAAGGAGATTATAATGGACATTTCAAATCCAAAGGGAAGCAAAGCTAAGGACCAACTATGAGTGGAAACCTTAGTATTTTTACTCCAGTAATTATTTAGTATATTATGGATTTGAATATGCCTAGGGGTTTTGAATTTATGAAAAGAGAACAAAATGAAACCCCTCAAAACTCCTGTAATTCAAAATGTCAATTCTTATTGGAATTCTTAGTCATTTTTAGTAAATTGTTGGATTATGAAGTTTTTGTAGTTTTTGTTTTTATTCCACTCCTCTTTTAAATTCTAATTTGATTATGAAGTTTCAGTTATGGGATAGGGTGTAAAAGTATGAATTTATTCGTAGTTTGCATCGTTTATTCCATATGAAAATAAAAGAGAAATCTCATTGTTTGAATTCTCTATAAAAAGGAGTTGAATAGAGATTGAAAATAGAATTACAATTTCTATTTTTTGAGATTATTTCTTGATTTTATGTGATAGATTGAATTGAAAATTTATTATGTACAAGTCAGTTTATTACAATTTTCGGACATGAATATTGAGTCCTTTGTTAAGGATATTGAAATCCCTTGTTATGAATATTGCATATTCGGCACCATCAATAATATGGAAAAAGACTTGTTGATTGTTATTAAAAAAGAGTTGACATTTAAACATTAGTTAAGGCGAAATCACCGCACGCATATGAAATAGTAGATGCATATTTCTTTATATATTAATTACCGTTAATAGCTTACAATTATAACTTATAGTTGCATAGTTAATTAGGAAGTAATTTTCATTAAATTCCCTTTAGGAAGGCAATTGATTTGTAGGGAAAAATAAGAAGGAATTTCTAAGTCCGCAGCTCTAGTGGAGTTTGCAGGGGTTTCCAACTCACCAGCAAAGGGAGACGGTTCGAGCCCTGGCAGCTAGATTTTAGCGGCTTGTCATTTGCGGAGGCATGTAATAATCCCTTAAAATGAGTTGAAAATATCAGATTCAAAAAGTGCCTCTACGAGATCCTGGCAAAAAAAGGGTAAGTTGGGGCGGGCCTAACAAATTCTCTAGATCTACTCTTCAGAGTAGGGTTTTCTATAAAAGGAATTCTTATATAGGATAATTAATAGACACGGTGAGGTGTGTGATAATATGTTAAGAGTGTTGTATAATATGACTAGGTCAGGTGCGAGCTAAGTCATAAGCACACAAAAATCTACCCAACTAATCTTCCTACCAGCAATGTGACATTGGGGCTGATGTGAGAAATCGCCTATGATAACTTTGATGATGCGAGCTTGGTCCCAATTCTATAGGGTAAATTTGTCCAATTAACAATACTTGCGAATAGTCGGGCTAATGTGAGACGTCGCCATGGATAAGGGTCATAAGATGAAGTACTTGCTTCGGGGTTTTGAAGGTATTAAATGGTTATTTAAGGCCCCCACCTTATTCCCCAAATAAAGTATTAAATGGTCAGAATTAGATTTAGGCATGGTTAAGAATTTTTGGGAAAGGTCCGCTTCAATAGGAAGTACTAAGTGTCCGAAGAGATTTCCGTACAATGTCAGATAGATATATATTTATGTGGATTTCGTCTTTAGAATAGTCACTAAATGATGGAGGCCTACCTTAATTGAGGTCTTAAATGGTCAGAGTCTTCCAATTTTCTACTAAATGGAATTAAGTGGCTTGGGTTCCATCTCTCGCATTGTTAGACATTTATAATTTTGGTTGTGGTTTATGGGGTTGGAAAATCTGCATGGGAAATGAAAGGTATTAAGTTGTTGTTTGAGGGCCCACCTCCTTTCCTGAAGTATTAAATGGTTTAATACATAAGACATATTCTTATTTAAACTATATTGCCTAAGTACTGAAATAGTAAGGCTCGAGTTTTTAATTCACTAGACATTTGTTGTTTTGATTCCCTCCTCATTGCAATATAGGTTAGGGAAGGGGTTGATAATGCTAGACGATGGCGAGAGTGAAGCTTCTGGCAGTTGTTATCTATGTTTTCAGGTTATTTCAATTTAACCTAGAAAATGTATTTTTGAACAAAATGTTATAACTTTATTGTTATGTATTGTGACATTTGAAATAATTTGAAATAAACTGATACTATTGTTATTATTATATTTTATTTCTTCAAATGTGAGTTTTGGAAGAATATATAGCTCTATATGGGTTTCTTTTTACCAATTAACAAACAGCTTTGGAATGGATCTAAGTTTCCATGAGATTTTTTGGGGTTGGAATTTAGGTTTGTTTCAGGGAAGGTTGTGCTAGGACCTCCATTCTATGGTTTCCAATGATAACAAGTATATAATCACACATATTATATATCTTATCAAGATTACAGGTATATACTACAAGAGATCATCATGCTCAAAGATATTGGGACTTGAAGACAAACAAAGACTTATGAACCATTCTATGGTTAGTAAGGTTATACTAGTGTATTAAGAGTCTTAGATTAATATTGTAAGGCCTCCTTAAGTATATATACGCACACAAATTCATATACATAAAATTAACACTAAAAACATTCAAAACCAGCATTAAAAACTTTTATAATCCAAAAATTCCATCCCCAAACGTCTGTGGAATAGCCATAGATGCGTGTGAATAATTTTGGGAAATTCTTTCCTAAAGCCACAATTGTCTGTGGAGAATCCACAGACGTCTGCCACCTAACAACTGTTACAAAATGATACTTCATTTCATATTGAATAATCGCATCTCTTTTCCAATTGTTGCAGCCATTACATCAAATAAAGATTATCTAACAGTAATAAATCCTCATCTGCATCTCTTTGATCTTATAAATACTTCAAAGATTGAGAATTATGAATAATCTTTCGCTTGATTTCTTATTAACTTTCTATTTACATATTCATGCATCCCTTGCATACATAGTCCCAATCTATCATAATCAAAATACCATTTTGGTTAAACCACTTACGACAACTCAAAGAATTCACATTCACATAATCAAAGGAGATCATTAGAAGAATTGTACTATTAGCCAAAATCAGTGTTATTTGGAACACAAGATTGTTAGAGAAATACTTTTGTAGTAGCATATTCCTCAAGGAAAAGTGAGGGTTATTTGGTCAAAGGAAATACCGAAGGGAAGCTTCGGGACTGGACATAGGATGGGAGGTCCGAACCAGTGTAAAATATCTGGTGTGCTCACTTTTATTATCTATCTTGTTTATACTTTATTAATTTACTCTGCTTAGTATAATTATTAGTAGATACTCTCACATTAGTATATAGGTTGCATTATATAAGATCCTACGCATTTTCATTTGTTATCAAAACCCGATCATTTCTCTACAGTAACATGTAGTTGAAAAATCATTAATATACAAGCACTTTTGAAGAAGGTCAACCAACTGCTCATCCTCTACTATTTATTTATTCTAACTATGCTTACTGGTCAACTCGTATGAGAATTTTTATGGGAGCAAATGTGTTAGAAATATGGCTAGCAACTCAAAACAAATATGAAGCACCTAACAACGACATTAGCACTTGGACTGAAGAACAAAAAGTAGTAGCATCTAACAATGCCAAAGCTAAGAATGCATTGTTTTGCTCACTTGACAAAAATGAGTTTTCACGTGTCATGCTTTGCACCACTACATATGATATACAGCACAATTTACAAGTCACACATGAAGGCACAACTAAAGTCAAGGAAACTAAAATCTCGATTTTACAAAACAAATTTTCATCTTTCGAAATGAAAGCTAACGAATCAATTGTTGATATTTATGCTAGATTTCAAACCATTCAACATGATCTCATGGCACTTGGAGTCAAATTCATAGATTTTGATTTAGTCAAACGAATTTTAAACTCTTTGACAAATGAATGAGAAAAAACTTTTAACCATCGAAGAAGCTAATGATCTCTCTCAACTCAAAGTCGATGAGCTAACAGGAAATCTGACGTCGTATGAAGCTATTCTATAGGCTAGAAAGGATCAAAATCATGAAAAGAAAAAATATCATTCTAATCAGGTAACGAAGATTTAGGCTTAGATGAAGATGAGATTATTTTTATTGTCAAAAATTACAACAAATTCAAGAAGTTCAAGAGGATAACCAGATTTCAAAATGGTGGAAAACCAAATTCCTCAAATCAAACATCAAATAAATGCTGTGAGTGTGACAAATTTGGTCACATAAAGAAGGATTGTGTTGTAGATGATAAATAATAGATATTAGCATTTTAGATGATAAATATAGAGAATCAAAAAAAAATTAAGGAATATGTAGGAAAGTTAACTAGGGTAGAATTAGAAATTGGATTATTAAAGGATGTCAAAACAATCTTGGAAGAATTATTAGAAATTACTCAAAAAAATTGCGCAACGTTATTGTCTTAAAATGACATCTTAGTACATGATTTAGAAAATTACAAGTTTGAAAAAGTAAATCTTGAAAAAGAAAAACTAGAATTACAAGAAAACATAGAATCTAGAAATATTGGAATTCGTGATCTTAAAAGTAAGTTAGATAAAATAACAAATAATATGACAAAATTCAACAAAGGAATATTTTTTAGAAAATTTGATTAAAATGGCTAATCATTTGGAAATCGAAATGATTAGGTTTTAAAAGCAAACAAAAGTCAAAGAATTATAGTACATTGTACACTAAATTAAGAAGGCCAAAGTTAGAAGCTAAGATTAAGACTTCATACATAAATATGGTCAAAATATGGATTCCTAAAACAAATAATAAACTAATTAGACAAAAGTATATTGATGAATATTTAAATAAAGTTGTATATAACAATAATTACATTTCTAAAGGAACCAAATTCTCGTGGATATGGCTACCTTCTTCCACTAACATGTAGGACCCTAAACAAAAAATCTGGGTAGCAATTAAATTTGTTCTTATTTTGCAGGTATCCAAAATTAAAATAAAAAGTAAAGAGAAATGGATACTTGATAGTCGTTACTCCAAGCACATGACTGGAAATGCTCATATGTTATCCAATATAACAAATATCGTTGGTAGTACTGCGACACTTAGAGATTATTTGAAAGGATTTGTCGTGAGAAGTCATTAATATCGGTATTTCTAATTCTCCTATTATTACTAATGTTTTATTGGTAGAAAATTTGAAACATAACTTATTAAATATAACTCAAGTATGTGATAAAGGTTTTAAAATTGATTTCAAGAAAAACAAACGCTATCTCTTTGACCAAAATAAAAACCTAATTTTTGAAATATGTAGAAATCAAAACATATATGTTTTAAACTTGAATGTCAAAAACAACAGTAATTTATGCTTAACCCAATTCATGACGATCCATGGTTATGGCATAAACGTTTTTGTCACATAAGTTTTTAGAATACCAACAAACTAGATAAAAATAAATTAGTTTAAGGATTACCAAAAAATCAACTACAAGGTTAACAACCTATGTGATGCTTGTCAATTTTGTAAATTAAAGAAAATTTCATTTAAATGTAAAAAGGAAATCTCCACAAATCAATCTCTCGAACTACTTCATCTAGATTTATTCGGACCGACTCAAGTACATTTAATAAATCATAACAAATATGTATTTATAATTTTTGATATTTTTTCAAGATATACTTGGACATTATTTTTAAAAAACAAAAGTGACTTTGAAATGTTCAAAAATTTTGCTAAACGAATTACAAATTTGATGAAATTAAAAATTAAAAGTATACGAAGCGATCATAGAGGTGAATTTGAAAATGAACAACTTACAAATTTTTGTAACAAAAAGGTAATTAGTCGTAATTTTTCATTTCCACGCACACTACAACAAAACGATACTGTAGAAAGGAAAAAATCGAACTTTACAAGAATGTGCACGAACTTTATTAAATAGTAGTAACCTACCAAAAAGTTTTTGGACTGAAGCTATTGCTACCACATGTTATGTATTGAATCATGTAACACTTAGATCAATGACTAAAAATATATGCTATGAAATATTTTTTTAAAAGAAACCTAAAGTATCATATTTTTGAGTACTTGGATCAAAATGTTTTATTATAAACACAAAACACTATCTAGAAAATTTTGATTCTAAAGGGGATAAAGGAATTTTTGTTGGCTATTCGGATTAAAGTAAAGAATATAATTTTTTTAATAAACAAACAAACATTATAGAAGAAAGTCTTCATGTTTCGTCCAATGAACACTTTAAAAAATAATAAACATGATGATGATGATGAAGTTTTTAATAAAAACATTATGCCTATACATGCAAATAATAATAATAATAATAATATCAAAAATAATAATGATAATGTGCTAACTTCACTACCTAGGATATTAAAAGACCATCCAATTAATAATATTATCGGTGATTTAAATACAAAAGTATCAACCAGAATATTATTGAATCAAATGAGCCAAATTGCATTTATATCAAATCTTGTAACTAAAATTATAAAGAAGCATCAAAAGATGATTTTTGGATTATTGCAATGTAGGAAGAACTTAATCAATTTGAAAGAAAAGACGTATAGGAACTTTTACTGGGACCAAACGATCAATTTTTAATTGGAACAAAATGGGTTTTTAAAAATAAAGTAGATGAAAATGGAAACATTGTTCAAAATAAGATATGATTAGTAGCTCAAGGATATAATCAAGTAGAAGGTATTGATTATGAAGAGACATTTGCTTCGGTAGCATGCCTCGAAGCAGTACGAACATTAATTGCTTTTGCATGTCATCATAATTTTAAACTTTCTCAAGTGGACATAAAAAGGGCTTTTCTAAATGGCTTAATAAAAGAAAAGGTTTATGTTAAACAACCTCCGCTACTTGTTCATTGGAAAATTTTGATAATGTATTTAAACTTGAAAAGGCTCTATATGGATTAAAACAAGCAACTCATGCTTGGTATGAAAGATCAAAAACTCATTTACAGAATTCCTGTTTTCAAATTGGTAAAATGGACTTTACTTTGTTTATAAACCAAGAAAACAATGACATATTAGATGTACGAATATATGTTGATGGCATTATGTTTGGATCAACTAATGAAAAATTATGTAATGAATTTTATGACACAATTAAAGATGAATTTGATATGTCATATATGGGAGAATTAAACTATTTTTGGGGTCTGCAAACAAGACAACTAGAAAATGGAATTTTTGTAAATCAAGAAAAATAATTTTGAGATTTTTTAAAACACTTTAGAATAGAAAATATCTCATGTAAACCGACTCCGATGAATACTACTCTACACTTAGATAAAGATGAGAATGGAAAAGATTTCGATCAAAAATTATACCGAAGTATAATAGGATCTTTGTTATACTTAACGGCTAGTGGACCAAATATTATAATGAGCGTATGTTTATGTGCAAAATTTCAGGCATAAGCTAAGTAGTCACATTATCGACCGGTTAAAAGAATTCTATGATACTTAACCCACAATGAAAAATACAGAATTTTCTATCCTAAGGGCAGCTCTTTCGAACTCGTATCGTATTGTGATGCAGATTTTGGTGGTTGCAAGAAAAATATAAAATGTACGGGTGACACATGTCATTTAATTGGTAAATCTCAAGTTTCATGTTTTAGTAAAAAGCAATATTGTGTCTCTTTCTCAACATATGAAGCTGAGTATATATCAGCAGCCTTAACCTATGCATAAGTAATATATATGCAACAAACTCTTTAAGATTTTGGTAAAATCATAACAAATTCTCCTATGTATGGTAATATTACCAGTGCTATAAATTTTATCACCAAATCCTATTAATCATTCTCGAACAAAACACATTGATATTCATTACCATTTCTTAAGAGACAAGGTTGAAAAGGGAATTATATCATTTGAATTTGAAAAAATCGAAAATCAGATTATGGATATTTTTGCCAAATCACTAAGCCAACTAACTTTTATAAAACTAAGACGAGACCTAGGAATTTGTTCTTACAATGGTAAACTAAGATATATAATTTATCTAACTCAAACAAGATGCACGAAATAATGTTGTAAAATTGTTTACAAATAATTTTATCCCAAAAACACCCAGCTCACTTCTGTTAAATTTCTTCGGTTAAATTTTCACTATTCTAACAAATAAACATCTCGAAATAGTAAACAACTTTTATATAAAGAAATTTTCCTGCAAACTAAATACATATTTTTTTTTACCAACCGCTGTTTGCAAACCACTTCTATCAAAATATCTTCTGCTCATGACACTACTTATTCGACTATCGGCTTTAGCTCACCTTCTTCGAATAACACCTACGTGTCACTAACTAAATCCAAAACCTCCATTAATTCCATCAGCCTCTCTAAACATTATTGCATCACTTACGTATCACACTGGCTTTTCTTCTAAGGAAAAGAAGGCCAAACAGTCAATTGATCTAGAATCGACATCTCTCAACACCAAAGTTGACACAATATATCACTATCAATAAGAAATGATGGGAGTTCAACGGGAAATCTATTATGAGCAATGATGTCAAGGATTTTGTCTTAACTTTCCCAAAAAAATGTATTCTAAGAATTTGTGGTCATTCACCAAAAAAAACTGCGTACATAAAAAATCTCCTCGCTTAAAAGAACCTCGGTAACAGCTTATAACATTACTTCAAGAAATTTACGTAAGCCAGAACCATGAACCAAGAGTGGATTGATACTACAGCGTACCCAAATTGGTCTCGACTAAGGCCGTTGGTTGAAGAAACAAAGGTCAATTCGAATTCATAGGACTTACAAAAAATTAGAAAGTCCGACCCGTCTAACAAAAACTAAAATTATGATAGCATTTCACTTGGAATATTTACTTGATATTGTAATTATATATATATATATATTATTGTATGTAAAATTTATTTAAATTTTTGAATGGAATTTAAACATTTTGTATTTTAAAGCAAGTCTATTATGGAAACACAGGCCACAGACGTCTATGGAAAAAATCATAGACGTCTGTCACCGGTTTTGAAACGACCCGAAATTTTCGACCTCAAAAGTCGACACTAATACGTTCACTGTAGACGTGCGAGCAATCAAACGCCAGAAATCCCATATTGTTAGGGTAAAGAAGAAAAGAGGAAGAAAAACAAAAAGGAAACAACATCTCAGAATCTCACATTCGTCGTGGATTAAAATGTAATATCAAATACTAGAATTTGCACAAAGAAAGCTATATCTGTCAATTTACAGAAAATATATCAGAGCACAATCATTTCACAATTAAACTGGATAGTTTTAATTAACTTGTCCCAGAAAACAACTCCAAATACAACAAAATATACTCCATACGTCCCTGCCATCCAGCTCGCCACCTGAGCTCCAGAAAGTCCCAACCTGAAAATCTGAAATACTTAGTCTGACCCGAGCATTGCATTAAAGTAACACCCGAGTCAAGCTGGAAACCAGCGTGAGTAAACCCCTATAACTTGAAATACTAAGTTATAAAACTTCTTGAAAACCAGGGTAACTCGTACCTCAATACGAGTTCTTATCTTGTTAAGCCAACACTTATTTCACAAATCAATATTTAAGCATCGTTACTCAGTTTAAATGGTCCAGTTCACTTAATTTATTTCATTCTAGCCCATTAGATTCTAAAATCAAATCTATAAAAAATTATTGAAGATTACTAATCAAATTGGTTTTGGGTATTGCTAATACCCGACCCTGGTCTCTTTAAATCTAATGTAATTTTTAAGGCCAAGTTATTGAAGTAAACAATTTAATTAAATTCAGAATAACATATGCACACAGGAATCAATCATAGATAGATAACCCACATTATCCAGTTATACCAAAGCATTTTATATCACAGAACATCACAAATTACATATTAGGAATATCAACAATCCAAGGCAGTCAATTTAGGTTTATCATTCATAAGCAAGTTTATTTCGTCACCATTCTAACTAATTTAATTAACACAAATAAATTAATTACTTTTAATTCCGACTTAATTCACCTTAATTAATTATAATTTATTTATTATTATTTAAATTAATTAATGATATTTAATTAATCATCCTTTAATTACTTACATTAATTAATTAACCTTAAATGAATCACATTAATTAATTAACCTTTAATTAGTGACATTAATAAATTAACCTTTAATTAATCACATTAATTGCTTAATCCTTTAAATAATCACATTAATGAATTAACCTTTAATTAGTTAAGTTAATTAATTAATCCTTAATTGTTTAAGTTCTTAATTAATCTAAGATAAACCATTTATCTTAATTAATTACTTTAATTAATTCATTTAAACCTTATCTAATTTAAAAGCTTGAAATTAATGTATTATTATCATACAAATTACTTGAGACTCTTAATTAACTATAGTTTATTACACTTGTCTTAATCACCCATTTAATTACATCATTAATTACATTTGAAAAACACTTAGAGATTTAATTAAAGAATTAACCTAATATAAAATTATTCAAATCAAAATAATTAATCTTAAAACTTTTAGCTTAAAAAATTTAAATTTCGAAACTTGTTTGATAATTGATCTCTACCTTTGCTTTTGGAAATAGTTTAACATTTTCCTTTGAAAAATTTGGAACTTGTGCATTTTCTATTTTTTTTAAACTTGATAACTTACATTTTAAAATTTAAAAGCATTTGGGGCCAAAGCCCAAAACCCGATCCACAGAACTACTCCCCCCTCACTCTCATTCAAAAAAAACCGCTAACCTACTCTAGACCTCTCGAGCCTAACCCGATATTTCCCCAAATAAACCCGAGCAAACTCGATAAAAACTCGAACCAGTCCCAAATTTCCTCGACCTATATCCTTCTTTTCCGCTTTATTTCTCTTCTGCTACTCCAACTTCTTCCTTCCACTGTGCACACAGAGATACGAAGCACATGCACACCCTCTCTCGAATGACAACCTTGCCTTTGACCTCCTTACGCATCACCTCCGAGCTCCACAAGTTCTCTGACCACCCAATTTCATGCGGCAACCACTAAAACAAAAACTCGAACTTCCATCATAATAAGAAATGTGCTGACCTCCTTCCTCCGCCTCGACCGGTCATCACCAACCATTGGTCGGCTCCACACTTCGCCAGAAGCCTCACCGTGAGCCTCCCTTACTTTCCCCCCATGCCGCAGCCTTAAATCCTCGTTGTGACACCGTAATTTTCCTCGAACCACCCTCCACCGAATCAAGTTCTAAAACCCTACATTTCCATCATTTTGTCACCACTGTCACCTATCGTGCCACTAAATTTTCCATGATCCTTGACCCACGACCTTTCTTGTTCCATAACCTCGGCATCCATAAGCATCGCGACAACCAGAAATCAATGTACGACAAAATTCTGATCAACCCCCGATGCCCCATCAACCGTGCCATTAAAATCAAATTCTAGACCACCAAAATTCATATTTTTCGATGTCAATTTTGATGATATAAACAAGGCATGAAATTAAAACAAACTTATTTTCTGATACGATTCAATCTTTACTGTAAATTCTTCTTTCTGGATGAATACTTTACTAACTCCCTTGAAATCAATTTTAAAAATAGTATTACATCATTTCAAAAAAATTCTCTTTATACATTATATCATAAAATTGATTAAATGAAGAGAAAATAATTTTTGAAAGAGTATATGGACCAGTTAGAACAGAACAGAGACCAAAAATTCAATATACACTTCTATTTACAGACTTATATACCCAGGCTCATCCCATATCACACATGTAAGTCATGTTCAAATCAATTATATCATTAAGTATTACATTTACATGTACATAAAGATGAATTAACTTTAAAAGTGAAGGTTTACTCACCAAAAATTAAACAAGAACAGAGCTTTGAAAATTTGAAACTGCACTAGATCTTTGAAACTGGAAATGATTTGACCTACTTGGTTGAATCTTGAACTTGAATTGCTTGCTATATTTGAAAACTTGAAGTAATTTGATTTAGATGTTTAGGTTTTCTCTAATTTTAGTCTTAGTTCTAAAAGATGAAAGAAGGAAAGAAAGGGTTTGAGAAATATATATAAATGTACAGCACCTTGTTTTCTAATCAGTTTGTTTTATTTCTTTTAATTGAAGAAAATCATAGTTTTTGACACTTGTGAATTTGCATGCTCTACAAATGTCTTATTTAAATATACTTATATATTTTCTTTTTTATTTGTATTTCCCTTTTAATTATTCTTACTTTAATTTTACTTAAGTTATTACTAATTTAAATACTAACTACATATATAAATACTTATCTTAAGTGTTTTAAAATATAGGATTTTAACTTTAATTAACTTTTGAGAAGTATTACATTGAATTCAAATCAATGCTTCCTAATCACAATTTATAAACAAATATATTAATTAGAAATAACTTATGTGAATTTTTGATATATACGTGTCCACACTTTTACAAATTTCCATATATTCTACTACCCATGGCATATATATATACACACACATACACTTATATATTTAAACAAGTATTCATTTAAAATTTTCAACATTATAAAATTTGCATATACCTATTTATATATATATATATATACTTTATCTTGAATTGAATAGTGAAATATATTATTCATTTATCAAGAGATTTATATTTCTACGTTTATTATAGTTTCCAATATATATATATATATCCAAATATTTATCAGAATTTTATTTGTTTAACATACAAATCATTATTTTAATAAATTTAATCTTGTTAATTACCAATTAACAGATGTCCAAAAATCTCGGTTATCACATTCCTCACCCTTTAAATCTTTTCGTCCTCGAAATGGAACGAAGCCAGAATTTATTAAAATGCTTAATATCAGCTTAAATTGCTCTTTGATCATTATTAACTATAAACCCTTTTTATTTATAAATATTAAAACACTTTAAAATTTACATAATATTACCAAAATATTTTTTATAAAAATACTTTTTATAACTCAATGTCTGAGCAAGTCCATCCTTGTTTTCACAGAAATTCGGTCATATGTTGACCAGGCGTAGGACTGAAAATCTATAAGCACTTGGTAAACCCATTTTCAACACTCGGTGAAAATACTTGGAAAATATTTTAGTGAAAATATAGAAAACATTTTTTTTTAAATATAGAAAACATTTTTGGTGAAAATGCTCTAGAAATCATCATCCCCTCCATGGTCGAAGTTAACCCGATGGTTACGTTGCTATCCCGACAAAATCCACATAAAACTGTAGGCCTCCGCGCCCCTCGATTACACCATGGAACCCACCACAGATCGCAGCTACACCTAGGTTTTACATCGCCATCATGGCAAATACCATGTAACTATAGGCATCAGCGCCCTCGAATTTCGCCGCCAAATGAAACTTCACCACTCCTACATAGATCGAAGACTACATTAGTCGAGTCCCAATGTAGCTTGTAGGCACTCACCGCCACACGACTTTCTCTATGTCTTCATAGATCGCAGTGTACCAACGTTAAATCGCCCTCCCGGCGAAATCAAATGTAAACTGTTGGCACTCACTGCCACACGACTTCTGCTATGGTCCGCAGTAGATCGTAGTGACATCGAGTTACACTATCGTCACAGCATAACCCAAATGTCTCTATAGACATCAGCGCCCTCGACTTTTGCTACCCACACATACAATCCTCAGTAACTTCAGCTTGTTCGGACTTCCTCCCAGGATCAAATTTAGAGTCCTCCTTAGGGCTCATGGCAGAACCACCCCGTGGATCTCCTATGAAGTTTATTTCATGGGAACGCCTTTTCCCCAGAGCCAATCTCAAAACATTTTATACTATACACATATAGTATCTTTCAAATCATACTATTTATGATTTACATAAAAATCTCCTTTACACAAAACCGATATGTCAAAATCGATAATTCTCAACTTGGCTTTCCAAATTCCTAAGGTTGAGTTTTCCCAAAAATCGAAAGCCTTTCAAAATCAATGGGTTTCAAAAACTTTTTCCCAAATACATTCTCATAAAATCATTTGTATATATAGATATATATAATCTTGAAAAACCTTTGGATCACTTCATACTTGTTTAAAATTTCCCTTTTTACACTTCAAATATTTCAAAAATCTTTTCTTCTGGCTATAGATTCAATAAGGGGAATTCATCATATATATAACAAATATATATTTAACTTTATTGATGCCAAATCAAATATTCAAATTTGATTTCTTTTACAAAGTTATTTACTACCTTACTTATTCTTCAAAAAAAATGAATTTCAATAATAGAGATATCTGACTTCCACTTTTAATCTTCAAATATTTCTCAAAATATACTTTTCCATTACAAAAATTATTTCATTCAAGCACGTACGATGTACATATATCATCCGTACGCAATATCAAATCTGGTCGCTTACTTTATCACACAATTTCACTTCCGAACTAGTATCGTCCACCCGACTTCCTAGTGCGGACTCAGATATGGTTTCTTAATTAGAAACCGTCATTCTCCTTTCATAGCCATAACTATGATAGAGAATTTCCAGAACTAATCAAAAATCCATATCCAGGGGTCACCGTCGAAAATCGAGTGAAAAATCCTAACTCGGATCGATATACTATCTCGAAATTCTATGTTCAAACTTTGATCAAATCGCTCTATGAATAGAATAATATACTTACATACTACGTATTTATCTCCATTGAGTATTAGCTAAATCAATTCTCTTTCTATTTTCATCCATTTTGATTCTATTCACCCATTCACAATTGTCTCAATTTCCATTCGGGTTATCACTTCAATTCTTATCTCAAATGGGTATTTAATCATAAATAGTTTGCATTCTGATCGGCTTGAATTTAGAAATTAGCTTGAAAAGTTTAAAATAGTTAAGTAGTTATAAAATAGTTGTAAAATAGTCAGATAGTTGTGGAATATTTAGATAATTGCAAAATAGTTGTAAAATAGTAATTAGTTTATAAAGTAGTTGTAAAATTGTAATTAGTTTTCAAAATAGTGGTAAAATAAGTTTAAGATTGTTTGGTTTTAAAAAAAAGGTTGTATAATAAATACATAGGAAAAACAATTTATTTGGAAATAGTTCAGAGCCAAACTGTTCAATTTCCCAACCTCCATTTCCGATCAATTTCCAATTTCACTTCCATTTAAATTGATTCAATTCCAATTCAATTTAAATTAACCTTGATTCCCATTCCAAATTCAAATCAAATTCAATTTGAACTAATTTCAATTCCAATTTCAACTTTAAACCATCTCGAATTATATATATATATATATATATATATATATATATTCGAGTTAAATTTTTAAATGTTGATTTAATTCCTTAAATCTAATTAACCTTTACTTCAGTTTTAACAACCAAGGTTTATAAACAATTAATTTTGAGTCCAAATTTCAAATATTCATTTTAAATTACCTTGCTTAACTTATTTCAAGGTTCGAGTAGGAGTTCAAAACTTTTTAAACAATTAAATCTTCATAATCCAATTTATTACCCAATTTTAACTTCTAATTTTGAAACCAATCCTTACAAATTTTAGTTTGCAAGTTTATTTTTAATAATTAAATCTTAAATTCAAAATGATTTCATTTTCATAGGTCCACTTCTTAATTCAATTAAAATAATCCAATTCTCAGTTTCCTAGATTATTAATAACAACAGGATGGTATCAGGTTAAGTCAAAGTAAATAACATCCAAATTATTCATCAATAACATCCATCAATAACATTCATTACCAATTTTTAGAACTCAAACTTGTTTTAAGATCACACATAACTCCCATTCAATCCAACCACTTAACTTCCCTAAGTTAAATTCAATTCATTTAATCCAATCAACCCTACTCGATTTGAATTTCTCCATTTCAAATTTTAAATCGTTCTTGGTTTTTATTTCAAACTAATTTCCTTTGAAATTTCCAAAACACTCTTATTAAAAACAAGATCCCATTATTCAAAAATATTCTGAATAATATTATTTATGATATCTTAACACTTTTAAACAATTCCAAATTCTGGACTTAGATTTTAAAACATCACAAAATTCTTTTTAATTTATAAGTCATATTTATCTAAATTGTTACTTCCTTAAGACATTCCATTTTGCTTTATCATTGTTTATTTTAAAAATAAACATCCCATTATTAAGATACAACAAACATTTTATGATAATAACCAAGGTTATCATAACTGGAAACCAATTAATCATTTATCGTCTCAAAAATTATTGGAAATAAAATCAAGGTAACTTAATTCAGGATTCTGAAAATATTTCTACAAATTTCAGGATTTAATTTCTGATTTGAATCTATTTCTAGCTTATCTTATTGTATAGTTCATATTATCCAGTTCCTATTTGGTTGTATTTCTATTATCACTTAATTCTTATTATTACATTTAATTCCAATAATCAACAACCAATTACCTTAATATATATAATAATTAGAAAAACTATTGCTTTATATATCAAAAAATAAGCTTATATAAAAATCATTTTTAAAACCATTTTTAAAATCATTATATAAGAAAATAACAAGTACACTCTTATATATAGACACACACACACACACACACACACACACACACACACACACACACCCCCCCTCAACTTATTCTAGGGTACTACTGACCCTATCCTTATTGAGTAAACCCACCAGAGCCAAGGTTCTCACTTAACTTTCTGCTCTGATACCAAAATGTAACGACCCATAATTTTCAACCTCAAAAGTTGACAATAGTACGTTCACTGTAGAAGTGCCGAGAAATCGAACGCCGGAAATCCCAAATTGTTAGGGTAAAGAAGAAAAGAGGAAGAAGAAGAAACAGGAAACAACAGCACAGAATCTCACATTCGCAGTGGATTAAGATATAATATCAAATAATAGCATTTACACAAAGAAAGCTGTAACTGTCCATTTACACACAATATATCAGAGTACAATCATTTCACAATTAAACTGGATAGTTATAATTAACTTTTCCCAGAAAACAACTCCAAACACAGCAGAATATACTCCATACGTCCCTGTCATCCAGCTCGCCACCTGAGCTTCAGAACGTCCCAACCTGAAAATCTATAATACTCGGTCTGACCCGAGCATTACATTAAAGTAACACCCAAGTCAGGATGGAAACAGCGTGAGTAAACCCTTATAACTTGAAATACTAAGTTATGAAACTTCTTGAAAACCAGGGTAACTCGTACCTCAATACGATTTCTTATCTTGTTAAGCCAACACTTATTTCACAAATCAATATTTAAGTATCGTTACTCAGTTTAAATGGTCCAGTTCACTTAATTTATTTCATTTCAGCCCATTAGATTCTAAAATCAAATCAATAACGAATTATTGAAGATTACTAATCAAAGTGGTTTCGGGTATTTGCTGACACCCGACCCTGATCTCTTCAAAACCAATGTCATTTTTAAGGCCAAGTTATTTAAATAAACAATTTAATTAAATTCAGAATAACATATGCACACAGGAATCCATCACAGATAGATAACCCATATTATCTAGTTATACCAAAACATTTTATATCACAAAACATCACAAATTACATATCAGAGAGATCAACAATCCAAGGCATTCAATTTAGGTTTATCATTCGTAAGCAAGATTAATTCGTCACAATTTCTAACTAATTTAACTAACACAAATAAATAATTACTTTTAATTCCTTCTTAGTTCACCTTAATTAATTATAATTTATTTATTATTATTTAAATTAATTAATGAGATTTAATTAATCATCCTTTAATTACTTACATTAATTAATTAACCTTTAAATAATCACATTAATAAATTAACCTTTAATTAATCACATTAACTGATTAACCCTTTAAATAATCACATTGATAAATTAACCTTTAATTACTTAAGTTAATTAATTAACCCTTAATTTTTTAAGTCCTTAATTAATCTAAGATAAACCATTTATCTTAATTAGTTACTTTAATTAATCCATTTAAACCTTATCTAATTTAAAAGCTTGAAATTAATTTATTGTTATCATACAAATTACTTGAGACTCTTAATTGACTAAAGTTTATTACACTGGTCTTAATTACTCATTTAATCACATCATTAATTACATTTGAAAAATACTTAGAGATTTAATAAAAGAATTAACCTAATATAAAATTATTCAAATCAAAATAATTAATCTTAGAACTTTTAACTTAAAAAAATTAAGTCCCGAAACTTGTTTGATAATTGATCTCTACCTTTGCTTTTGGAAACGTTTTAACATTTTTCTTTGAAAACTTTGGAACTTATACATTTTCTATTTTTTTTTTAAAACTTGATAACTTACATTCTAAAATTTAAAAGGACCTGAGTCCAAAGCCCAAAACCCGTTCCACAACACTACTCTCCTATCTCTTTCTCATTCTAAAAAAACTGCTAACTTATTCTAGACCTCTCGAGCCTAACTCGATATTTCCCAACATAAACCCGAGCAAACCTCGATACAAACTCGAACTAGTCCCAAATTTCCCGACCTTTATCCTTCTTTTCCCCTTTATTTCTCTTCTGCTACTCCTACTTCTTCCTTCCACTGCGCATACAGAGATATGGTGCATAGGCACACCCTCTCCCGGACGACAACCTTGCCTTTGACCATCCTTACTCATCACCTCCGAGCCTCGCAAGTTCTTTGACCACCCAGTTTCACACGGCAACCACTAAAACAAAAAATCAAACTTCCACCAAAATAATAAATTCCCTAGCCTCCTTCCTCCGCCTCGACCGGTCATCATCAACCATTGGCTGACTCTATACTTTGCCAGAAGCCTCTCCGTGAGCCTCCCTTACTTTCCCCCCATACAGCAGCCTTAAATCCTCATCGCGACACCGTAATTTTCCTAGAACCAACCTCCACCGAATCGAGTTCTAAAACCATACATTACATCATTCTGTCACCACCGTGATCTAAAAATTGTGCCGCTAATTTTTCCACGATCCTTAACCCATGACCTTTCTTCGGCCACAACCCCGGCATCCATAAGCGTCGCGACCACCAAAAATCAATGCACGACAAAATTCTGATCAACCCCCGATGCCCCATTAATCACGCCATTAAAATTGAATTCGAGACCACCAAAATTCGTATTTTTCCAAGTCAATTCTGATGATATGAACAAGGCATGAAATTAAAACAAACTTATTTTCTGATATGATTCAATCTCTACTCTAAATACTTCTTTCTGGATGAATATTTCACTTAATCCCTTGAAATCAATTTGAAGAATAGTATTACAATATTTCAAACAAATTCTCTTTAGATAGTATATCATAAAATTGATTAAATTAAGAGAAAAGAACTTTTGACAGAGTTTTTCGACCTGTCAGAACAGAACAGAGACCTAAAATTCAATATACACTGCTATTTACAAACATATGTACCCAGGATCACCCCATATCACACATGCAAGTCATGTTCAAATCAATTATATCATTAAGTATTACATATACAAGTACATAAAGATTAATTAACTTTAAAAGTGAAGGTTTACTCGCAAAAGATTTAACAAGAACAGAGCTTTGAAAATTTGAAACCGCACTTGATTTTTGAAACTGGAAATGATTTGATCTACTTGGTTGAATCTTCAACTTGAATTGCTTGCTTTATTTGAAAACTTGAAGTAATTTGATTTAGATGTTTGGGTTTTCTCTAATTTTAGTTTTAGTTTTAAAAGATGAAAGAAGGAAAGAAAGGGTTTGAGAAGTATATATAAATGTACAGCACCTTGTTTTCTATTCAATTTATTTTATTTCTTTTAAATGAAGAAAATCATAGTTTTTGACACTTGTGAACTTGTGAATTTGCATGTTCTACAAATGCTTATTTGAATATATTTATATGTTTTCTTTTTATGTTTTATATTTATACTTTTATATTTCCTTTTTACTTATTCTTATTTTAATTTTACTTAAGTTATTACTAATTTAAATAATAAATATATATATGAATACTTATCTTAAGTGTTTTAAAATGTAGAATTTTAACTTTAAATAACTTTTGAGAATTATTACATTGAATTCAAATCAGTGCTTCCTAATCACAGTGTGTGTGTGTGTGTGTGTGTATATATATATATATATATATAATTAGAAATGACTTATGTGAATTTTTGAAATACTATGTATCCACACTTTTACAAATTTCCATATATTCTACTACCCATGGCATATATATACACATATATATATTTACACACTTATATATTTATATATGTATTCATTTAAAATTTTCAAAATTATAAAATTTCCATATATCTATTTATATATATAGATCCTTTATCTTGAATTAAATAGTGAAATATATTATTCATTTATCCAGAGATTTATAATTCTACATTTATTATAGTTTCCAATCTCTCTATATATATCCAGATATTTATCAGAATTTTATTTGTTTAACATAAAAATCAGTATTTTAATATATATAATATTGTCAATTACCAATTAACAGATGTCCACTAATCTGGGTTATCACTGGTTTTGAGAAAATATTTCCTGAAACCATAGATATTTTTGAACATCCCATATACGTCTGTCATCTGCCTCGATTTCAACCTACAACAGCGCTTATATATTAATATTTTACCCTCCTCTCAACTATTTGCTAAACTATCTTCCAATCTAATCTAAACCCTAATTTCTAAAAATCTAATTCCTCAAAAATGGAACCCAAGGAAAAAATTCCCGTTAGCAAAAGATCAAAGAAAAATTAGTCTTCATCCTCTCAACCCACCGTGTCACCGATGCCCGCATTTAAGAGTGGCTTCGAAATGGCATAAGTACAATAAGAGATTTGAAGAACTAAAACAAAAAAGCTTCATCTGGCCCATTCTACAGATTGTGCAAGTTTGGAGAATATGGAATTCAAGAACTCACCATCACTTCGGCTGTCGAGTTTTAATAAGTTTTGACTAAAATGAGCTACAAATTGATGAATTGGCCATCTTTCTTTTTTACGCAAACTTATGAAGTAATGATATTTGGATGCTTGAGAATGACGATGGTTGGTTATGGACATTTACGATCATGTTTTGAAAATTAGCGTAAACACAATTGGCTGTACACTAGATTGTTCCTCTACTGGACTCGATTTAGAAGAAATTCCCGGCCAGAGTAATTTTCCATGTGATGAAATAACACATCAAATTTGTAAGGATAGAATTCCACAGTGGAAGTCTATTTACTTACACCTAAAAGCTAGGTTATTAAGTTGTATGACAATCAATAGATAATTCTTTGTCTAGGAAGTCCTGAACAAATATACGAAAAAGATCAAAGCCCTCCATGCTATATTTGATGGGATACAAGTAATCTGGCCTAAATTCATTCACAGCGAAATTAAAAGCTTTTGGTCTCACCACCGATGCACAATTATATATGCACCACATATTATGCGTCCCTTACATGGTCTCGGGGTACCTTTTATATTTCTCATTTTGAGGAAATACCTGTCAAAGATAGTGGTATAAGATTTTTACCTTTAATGCACCTTCCCGGAAGTCCACCTCCAATCATATCGCTGCCACAGTGGACCATGCAGTAGCAACAACAAATGTATCCCGGTCCTCAACCTCATCCTGCTCCTCAACAAACTCATTTAGCTTGTCCTTCACAGCAATCTGGCTCCTCTAGTCATACTACCGAATACTATTCTGATTTAGAAATTCAAGAAGCTCGCACTGAAACAATGAAAATTATATCCATCCGTGATTTAACACTTAGAAATCAAAAATTAATCATGATTAGCCAGCGAGCTTTGAACAATAAAATGTCTGGTTTGGAACGATCTTTTTCAACAACAATGACTAAGATGGAAAAAACTTTAGAAAAGGTTGTTTCCGCTTTAGGAAAAGTGATGAGAAAAGTACGTGGCAGATCATCTTCTCGATCATCATCTGCTCCTTCACCTACACCACCTCCTCGAACACAAACACTAATCTATCATGTTCATACCTCTTATGAAGGAACTTCTCATGATAAAGGCAATAATATTAAGCAAGAACAACCCGAGGAGAAGGAAGAAGATAGTGATGATATGTCATTATCGAACTCTCACAAATCATACCATCAACATTACATGGTTTTCCAAGGGCTTTCAATTCAAGAAAATCAAGAGTATAATGATCAAATTCAATGACCAAACGAATACGAACAAGATCCATCCGCATACTAGGAATATTATGAAAATTATGGCGGATTCCCCTATTCTTCAAACTAGTATCCCTAGCTCTTTTCGTTTGATCTTTTCTTCCTTTTTTGAACTATGTTATTTTACTTTTATGTCATTTTATATTACTTATGTCTCTTGATAAACTCATGTCTATTCTCATTAACTTATCTTATGTTCTATTCCCTGTTTTACATTTCTATGTTTATATATCTATTTTATGTGTGTATAATTTTTTTCTTCTATTTTGATAATAACAAAGGGGGAGAAAAATATGTATATATGTAGGGGGAGACAAAATTTAAGGGGAGTTATTTTTTATAACTAATGATTGTATAGTTGTCATCACTAAAAGGGGGAGAGTGTTAGAACCTCCATTCTATGGTTTTAGTGACAACAACTATACAATCGCATATTTATATATCTCATCAAGATTACAGGTATATACTACAAGAGATCATCATGCTCAAAGATATTAGAACTCAAAGAAAAACAAAGACTTATGGACTATACTATGATTAGTAAGGTTATACTAGTGTATTAAGAATCTTAGATAAACATTATAAGGTCTCCTTGAGTATATATGCACACACGAATTCATATATATAAAACTAGCACTAAAAACAATCAAAATTGGCATTAAAAACTATTATAATTTGAAAATGCCATCCACAGGCATCTGTGGAAAAGCCACATACGTAGGTTCGGGAAATTCTTTCCTAAAGCCATAGATGTCTGTGGAAAATGCACAAACATCTGTCATCTGGCAAGTGTTACAACCTAAAAGGATGTTTCATTTCATATTGAATAACCGTATTTCTTCTTCAATAGTTGCAGCCACTAAATCAAATAGAGTTTATCTAACAGTAACAACTCCTCATCTGCAGCTCTTAAATCCCATAAATACTTCAAAGATTGAGAATTATAAATAACTTGTTCTCTTGATTTCTTATTAACTTTCTATTTACATATTCATGCATCTCTTGCCTACATAGTCTCAATCTATCATAATCAAAATACTATTTTGGTTAAACCACTTCCTACAACTCAAAGAATTCACATTCACATGCTCAAAGGAGATCATAGGAAGAATTGTACTATTAGTCAAATCTGTGTTATTTGGAACATATGGTTGTCAGAGATATACTTTTGTATTAGCATATTCCTCTAGGTGAAGTGAGGGTTATTTGGTCAGAGGAAATACCAAAGTGGAGCTTTGGGACTGGATGTAGGACGGGAGGTCTGAACCAGTATAAAATATCTAACGCACTCGCTTTTATTATCTATCTTATTTATACTCTGTTGAATTACTCTACTTAATATAACTATTAGTACATACTCTCAAATTAGTATATAAGTTGCATTATATAAGATCCTATACATTTTCAGGTTGTTACAGTATAGATGCCTTATTCTTGCATTTTAGGAACCCCTATCGATAACGTTGGCCAAACACATCGACTAGAATTCTTAAACCACTCAACGGACATATTAACACAATTTTTATTTCAATATATCTGTCTAAATTATTTTCAGAAATTCTTCACTATATTTGTTTCGATATTGCTTTTACTAATTTATTTTAAATCTTATGTTAATACTATACTTATGGTGTATACTTTTTGGAAGATTTCTTATTAAACATCCGTTTGACTACCAAAATAATTTAATAAAAAAAAGTTTGTATATGTTAAGAGTTTTTATTTCTATCAGCACTTAACATCAAATTTTTTTTAAACAACCTTAATACACATAAATATAAATATAATAATCAATAAACCATTTCTATAGATATTTTATAATATCATACAAGCACCATTCATATTTATTTATAATGAGTATAAATTAATAATTGAATTCATTTCACTGCTTTAATTATGCATAATAATATTCAAGATTAAATTAATACAAATAATTTTTCAATAACCAAACAAACATAAGAGACTGCAAAGAATGCACTCAGCGGAAATATTTATCAGTTTCCTGCTGCACACTTTGATTAAAAATAATCAAAACGCAACGCCAAACTAAAATGCAACAATACAATACAAAACCACCTAATATATATCATTCAACTTAAAAGTAAATACTATTGGTTGGACTAACTCCTTTCGTCCTTGCTACTCTAACCCTTAATATCACACACAAAAAAGAAATAAATGAAAAGTGATTATATAGTTTTAAAATATCAAGTAAGTCCCTAGATGACTACCCTAATAATCATCATGTGTATATGTATACACACACATATACATACATACATACATACATACATACATACATACATATATACATACATGCATACACACACACACACACACACACACACACACATATATATATAATCCGTTATTATAGGGAACTACCCAACACTCTTAAGAATCAGCGACTCTAAGTCCCATCTAAGGCAGTCTGGACTCATGTCTCTAATGTACAATATATTATTCTAAACCTACTTTGATACCAAATTGAAACACCCTATCTTTATACCAATACCATCCAAGAGTATTATTGAGTAATACTATCAAATAATATGGAGAATGATGCTATATGAGGTACACTCATGATAATTCTCTTGCATTAACACTGCTACTTATTAAAACATTAAATAAATCTTAATATATACATACACACTATTGGTAAAAGCAAGAAACATGTGTGCTAAAGGATAGAACAATGCACAATATACAATAAATATCAAAGAACACAGAGTCGGAATCGTACCGATGATATATGGTATATATAACGTATAAGTCTGTATGGATACATAACATCTCAAATGTCAACTGGCTCAATGCAATACGACAAATAATCAATATATAACTCAGTATCATATATATGCCATGAATCAAAGTCATACAAATATCATACAATAATCCAAATATAAGTCTCCTCTAAGCCCACTCAAATACCTGTTAGTCATATGTTCTTGCACCTGAAATGTCTCGGACTGACTTAGTTATTATACAAATAACACACTGGTCAAACTATGTCTAAGTCAAAGATATGTGAATGTATGTAACAAAAAATGAACCAGGAATAATAATATGATAACACTTCCAAATAAACTTAAGTCAACAGTCAATACATCAATATGTACAGGTGTATAAACATATGCAATGAATATAAATATATGACCATAGATAATCATCAAAGCATCACATCACATGAACCATTCATAAAGATGTCACCATCCATATAAAAGCACATCAAATCAGAAACAACATAATAAATGCAAATGGGTTAAACACACATATCCAGAAATGGTCATCTTAATACAGAAAGTATTGATAAGTGATATATCGCCAAGTATAATTAGTCTAGAACATAGCATTGTCCAAATATATCGCTCAATCTTGATATATAGAACATCATCATCATCACTATGCAGAATAGGATATGCCGATTATCAATATAATAAAAGATATGAGAATCTACCATATTATGGATATTTATCATAGGTATAATCTCATCCCCTCACATATAAACTATCAAAATATACCGTGATAGGAAATGACTGTACAATAGACATGAAGTCCCAAGTAGAGCCATATATGCATATACATCAATACGTGCGTCGTCTAACCCATATTTATAATAAAGTGAGGTATATCGATAGTATACTCCCGTCTATCACTCATTAGTACCAGAAGGAAGACAGTAACATGAAGCAAGCTCTAGAGACACGAAGTCTCTATAGTCTTATTTACTTTTGTATTATGACACATATCCACTAGTATGCTCGTCAATGCGAGGACTCAATAGTCATGACCTGACTCTAGCCCGTATTGGTAACAAACTACTAGCCTGTGTGACATAGGGTTGAATGCATGAAGCTATATATATGTAGAGTGTCACAGATCCGGGTTGCGACCCCATGATCAGGCTGCTACGGTGGATTCTAGCCATCTAGTCTCCCTAACGTCAATAAAGGTGTGTATCATAATGGTGGCATATATAACTAATAATAATAGACACGAAGTCATGCTCACTGTTTGGTACGTTGCCTTACTCGCTAAATATAGGCATGAAGCAATAATGGTCATAAAGTATACCACCTCACACTCGTATCACTATTCCTGTCACGTGACTGCTATCTACTTGCAATGAATAATCGAATAAATATCGCAACATTATCCAATACCACTATAAGACACTTAAACATTTATTCACTGCTTATAAACTACACTCAATCTATGTAATATTCTATATAGCGAGTCTAATGAATAATTAGAGAAGAATTACCAAAATTCCTATACGGATGGTATTATATCTCCATTTATTCTAATTTCTCATTAGAAGAACTGATTACCACAAAATAATATCAAGGATGTCATCGTCGTATCATGTGAATCATTGGTCAAATCTATCTCAATGGTAAATCACTCATAACATAGAAATCACAATAAAGAAAATAAGAAATTATAAACTTATAAATATTGCATAAATATATCAAGAGCATACATCAATAATTTATAAATAATTATATATTAAGGAAATGCACTTTAAAAATACCAAAGCACTAACCAAAAATTATTTCATATTTTCCCTAATCTTGTAATCTCTAATTAATTAATTAAACCAAATACAAAATTTACTTTTCAATAAGCTATTAATTTCAAAACCATTTGTAAATTCCAATATTAATTTATTGCCCAACAATAATCTCAAAATGCTACTTTCCTTCCTTTGAAACCCCTAAATAGTTTATATAATCAAATATTACTCATAACATTCATTTTATAGTTTTCTATACTTAAATACTATTTTTAGACAATTTTATATTACCGAAACCAATTTATTACATTCCATATCCATACTTTATATTTTTCCATAACCTTTATTATATTAAAAAAATTCATAAAAATTACTTTGAAAATTATAAAATATCATTTAAGAATTATTTATTTATTTAGAATTTAAAGAATGGTTTATAAATGTAATGAAATTAAATAAACCTAAATTTTCGTTAAGTTATCTATTTCTAAATTAAATAAGATGATGATGATAATAATAATAATAAATAAAATAGTTCTCTAATTTAATGCATATATATCATATATTTTTATTTAATAACATTTTTATTTAATTAAATTATTAATCTATATACAAATACAATAAAATAACTGCTTAAAAATACATAGATTTACACTTTCAATTCTCGACCGGCAGCCCTAGGGGGTCAATTGGTGAAAGCAAATTTCTAAAGATAATCACCAGCTTCAAACAATCTCCTCCTTCTCCTACATTGTTTCCTCTTTAATTCAAAGAAAAAGCTTAATATTTAGTCAATCATCAATCCAAACAACATACATACAAACACATACATATATATATATATATATATATTCATACATACATACATACATATATATATACACATACATATATATATATATATATATATATATATGTGTGTGTGTGTGTGAGTTATATGATTAAAACATAGGTGCGTAAGAGAAAAACACTCACATGTACGTATGTCCTCCATCTTCTTCTTTTCCTCCGAACTCACGCACATAGCACATAACCAAGAAACATAACTTAATTTCCTTTTGGCCATAGATACTAAATGATGCAAAGAACCAAATATTTAATTTTGGTAATTTATAATAATTTATATGATTTGTTCTTGATTTTTAAAGTGATGAGGTTTGGTCGATTTCATCGAGGAGGAGGTAATTGAGTGAGGAAAGTAAACATAAGTATACTGTTGAGAGAAAGAGGGAAGATGGGTTAAGGCTCTGGCCTAAAATATAAACCACCCATTTTTATTTTTATTTTCCTTTATTTATACTACTTTTTCCATTCAATTTAAAGAATTTCAAATTTCTATTTCAAATAAATTCTTTCCTTAACTAATATTTAAAATATTTATATAACTTTTTATAAAATATAATTTCTACATTTGTACCTTATTTAATTTAATTGTCACACATTTATTAAATTAATTTTCAAAAATTATTTTCTTTTAATTCTTAAAATCCCTTTCAATTAATTAATTAATTAATTATTAAAAATTATTAATTATTACCTAAAATTCGGGTAATTACAATCGTCATGAGGCCAAGCATCGTTTCGAGGTGATGGCTTGTCCTAAAGCTAACTCATAATTAATGCATATGAAGAATGTATAAAACATTTAAACGGACATCATGCATGGAAGGCATAAATGACCAGTTTTGAAGTGTGATCTTGTTTCATCACCCCTGAAGTTGGACCCTCGTTGTTTTTTCTATCCTCGTTCTCTTTTTGGGCCTTCTCAGCCTCAACCAATTTAATTAACCAAGGAGAATGGCCTTCATCTCCTCTGTTGCAAAAAGAGCTTCTAAAACTTCGAGACTGAAAGGCGACCCTCCCTACTCACCGATAATGTTTGCTTATCTAATTAACCGTTTATGGATGGAGACCATGACCTTGTGATAGTCAACCATCCATGCAAAGCTCTTTTAAGTAAACTTTTGAAATAAATCTTGTCTAGAACCTCTTCCAAACAATCTAGCTGGTTGTTTAGCTCGTCACATTCTGTTTGTAGCCTCTCATCCTTAGTGGTTTCAGCAACTTTTTTGTCAGCTACGACATCAAGCTCATTCCGATAGGAAGCCCTTACAGCTTTCCACTCCTCTACCATCTTCTTTAAATCAGCAAGGCAAAACTCCATTTTCATAGCTACTTCCTAGAGCTCGTCTAATATTTTTGTGAACTTGGCTTTAATATTCTCATAGTCGTCAAATAGAAATTTAGCTTTAGCATTCTAATCCTTTTTAGCAACTTTAATGTTGTGAGATTTCTCTTTCTTTAGCTTCTCCAATTCCTCAGCATGAGCGACCTTCGATTTCTCGATCTATCTCCGCTTGAGACCTCTTTAATGCACCAAGCACAGCTTTTGATTTAAGTCCTTTTGATGCATCTACTTCCTCAAACCAAAATCTTTAAATTCTATTTAACGTTGTTTTTGTTGATCTCCCCTCCAGCCTTGACCACCCTGATGTGAAACTTAGATAAGAATTTTACACCGCTCAGCCCATCTCTAAGAAGGTCTATCACTCCTGAGAAAGAGAAAGGGTGGGTATTAGCGAGCAAACAAGCAAGGTGGTCTCTTGGTTGGTAAGGTTGCTGAAACTCATCATAATTCAGGTCCGTGAGGTTAATAATTATGACCACTCCGTTATTCTTCCCCTTATCCTTGCCTTTGGGGCAGGAATGACCGCTCCTCTTTTGTCCATCCTCTACTGTCGCTTGGAGGTTTCCAAATCTGATAGAAGCAAAGGTAAATCCCTGGGAGATTTGAAGGTACGTATAGGAGCCCTGGACCTTGACTTTCTATTGGTTGAGCGGTATCTCTTTTGAGAACTATCTTTAGGTCTAGGTCGCCTTTTTCCCTAACTAGGCGATAGGATGCCACTTCTCCCATCTTAAGCTCCACAAATGGCTACCCTATATTATGGCTAGACCAAACCAAAATGCAACTTTCTTCATATCTTAAGGGTGTGCATTTGACTTCAACTTCTTCACTTTGGGTAGCAGTTTTCCCCTGTTCAAAATCTTTCCCCTGTAGCAATGAAATAATAATGAATTAGAATTAGGAAAACATCCAAAAAAGGACCAGGGAATGCATTCCTATAGCATAAAAAGAGAGATGTTTGTGTGTGTGAATATAATGTGTGACGTCTGAATGAACCCTTAGCATCTTCATGTGTTGCCAATTGCCACTAAATTTCTGGTATTGGGGTGGAGTCCCCATATTCAATCCCTTTCTTAGGATTTTGTATATAGTCGAGCATCAAGATGTTCCCAGGAACAAACCTTTCTTTCCCCCTAGCCCTGAAAATGCATGTGGAGCCTCTTCATGTCCAACTTAGACAAATCCTCAAGGGTAATATGCTAGAAGAGTGAGCTTCACTGTAATCGAAAGCAGTACCCTCGCTATCATAAGAATAAGCACTTGTCCATTATATTATATTCGGATGATGTAATCATCGCATTCCCTTGCGATTGCAAGTAGGCTGCCTTCGTGAGGCTTGATCGGGAAGTAACCTAGTTATAACTCTTTTATGTCCATGTAAATCATTGGAACGACTTTGAATGGATCTGTAATCAAGTCGATACCAGAGAAAGAGGGCTGGGTAGATGCGATTGTATCATCAGTTGTTGAGGTGTTTCCCTTCGTTTTCTTTATAGGCTTATAGGTGGAAGAATCCTAGCCTTTCCTAATTGAACGCCCAATGGATAGTAGCCCAAGCTCTCTCAAATTATCTTATCTAGCTAAATGGGGAACCTCCTTGAGATCCATGGGAACTTGTTGTAGTTTTCTTAACATGTCCTCCAAGTCAACCCTCGATGCCGCTATCACCAAAATAGAAGGAGAAGTCAAAAAGGAAGAAAATCGGTGATTGAAATGAAGTCATTTAAAAAAAGAATGGATAGAAAAGGTCAAGCATGATGACTTACATCTCAAATGCCATTGATGGAAGGACGAAGAATCATCCTTGATGAAGAAATACTCTTTTTTAAACATGCTTTACTTGGAACAAATCCTTTACTGGTTTGAACTTACTTCCCACTTCAAGATAGATGAAAGGAGAGCCTTTTGCTTTGCCCTTAATAATATATAGGAACCAAATCTGACGATGAGTAGGAGGAACCTGAAACTTCCTCATAAAGATGTCATAGAGGCTAGTCAGAATAGCATAACCATTAGGGTATAGCTTAAAGGATTAATTTTCAGGTGTACGAGAAAGCCAGTTATCCATCGAGAAAGATTAGGCACGACCCTAACCATACATTGATATTTTGGATAGGCAATGTATCCTGTGACGTCCTGAAAATCCGTACCCTTTGAATCGACAATAACCCACACATGTCCGACCCAAAAAGCAAAGACTGATGGAAAGTCTAGAGAAAGAGAAGAAAAAAGAAGAATATAAGAGAAGAAAGAGAGAAGGTAGAACCAAACAGAATAATACAGAATCTCACATCGCAGCGGAAAACATATAATATCATATCAATGATCTTTACAAAATAGAAAATGTATATAAATATACACAACAATCAGAGTTCAACAATCAATCAATAGTTATCAGCTTGAACAGTTATAATAATCTGTCCTTACAAATGCCGATAATTTAAAACAACTAAGCAATATAACGGATAATCAAGCAAATACGGATGTACGAAAATGAATATCTCTAGCCCTCCTGCTGAAGCTCTAAAAGCATCAAATCTAGACTTGTAAATATACTCGGTTTGACTCGAGCATTGAAAAGGGAAGAACGCCCTGATCAGTCTGGTAAACCAGCTTGAGAAACACACTCAACTGAATTTATTAAATTTCCAAACTGTTCCTTTATCAAAACAAAAGTATCTCGTAAGACAAGTCCACACATATATACGGACATGATTTTACCTTACGATAACTAAAATATCTCATATCAAACTCATGTTATATTATACTAGTGTCTACTATATACAAATAATATTAATCATAGCCGAAATTGTTACATTAATTACATTCTAGTATATAACCCAAAGTGGGTAATATAATCAAAACGTCAAACACGTAGTGGGGTTTGGATTTCCGTACAAATGGCCAGGTGAAGGGACTACCTTCTGGCAGTACATCCCTAGAAGAATGTACGGAGAAACCATCACAAAGTTTCTCTACCAACATAAGACTAGCCCACCTCTATAACTAGATGTACCGAATATGTCATCCTTCGGTCATTACCGACCTTACCAAGGGCCCTCTAGCATACAAACCACAATAATAAGATACACAACGTCATAGCGTGTAAAGATATATCTAGAAGAGGATGATCATATCCTAATAGGAGCGACCCACTTAGCCTTGCCGCATCTAACCCTGTTTTGGTCATTTCCGGTTGATGAGGCTTGACGAGGTAACGATTGCCTTTCACAATCACATATCACATCACTTTGAATGCAATATAGCCATTTCCGTTGACTACTAATTGACTTTCACAAAAATACAACTCTTAAGCTCGCACGTCTCAAGAAGGGTGTTAAGCTAAGAGAAGTTGCCTTCTCCGCCACCACTGATGTACGTTTGTAAAAACCAATGTACGTAATCTTTAAAAATGCAATGTCAGACAAACATCCATACAAGTTGTCCAGGAACAGGACAAACCGATGGTACTTTCCTACCACATCCTGTCAAGAAATCCCTAGAATTAGTAGCAAATAGTCCTTGCATTGGATATTTCATAATGAAGAGACCACTGCTATTGGATATATATTGGGATTTTAACCCCAAATGATCAACAAGCAGTCCCCCACTATGAAAATCTAGAATATCAATGTCATCACAAGCAACCTACACAATCGTTGCATATACGTTGGTCCGAGTGGTTTTTAGATAAATCTGATCTCGGCCTCTTCGCACCAACAACGCAAAAGCGTTTCTCAACCTCACACAGAAACTACGTCTCATGGACTTACCACGTCTCCAACTTTCAACTTGCTATCCTTCGGGCCAAGAAGGAAGCTCGATAGATTGGAGTCATACTTCACACTATACGAATAAACATTCTCAGGACAAATGATAATCAAGCCTACATAGATGGCTACGTACTAAGTGTATGACTAAATAGTTCCCACATCAAGTCGAGGAACTAAATTTTTTACCAATTTGATAGTCGTTATTGAACCATCAAAGCAAACAAACAAATTTCAGCACCATATACAATCACTGGGTCCTTTTATTAATCTTTTATTGATTAAATCACTTGCCAAATATTCACTTTAATTTATCTTTAAAAAGATATAATCTCAAAACCATTTCACTACATATTAAAAAAAAAATTCCAAATACTTATTTAATAATAAGTAATTCACAATCAATTTATTTTCAAAATTTGAAAAATATCCATATACTTACTCAAGGTTAAGTATATATTTAATTCTATAAGGAAAACATTCTTTTTAAACACATTTATTTAGGTCAAAACGAATGTTGCGTAAAACATCGTTATGACAACCCAAAATCAATAGTACAGGGATTCGATAATAAGATAGATATATGAATCCCAATACTATACAAAAACTTTTCCTTTCGAAAATCATTCACTATAACAACAATGTTATAGTCCATCATTTCCTTATTCTTTTCGAAAAAGTCTATTTCAACAATGAATGTTGAAATCTATGGTTTCAATCCTTAACACCTTTAAAACATCTTTTAATCATTTTATTCCATTTAAAATATCACTTCCCAAAACATTTCTTTAATTCAAAAGGTTATTCACTTTCCAAAGCATATCCATTTTATTCAATATATTATTCACTGTCCAAAATGGTGAATGTAGTCCATTTAATCATGTTCATTGTTTCTACACATTTATTAAAGGATAATCCACTGTCCAAAATCGTGGATATAATTCTCTAACCAAAATCAATACTATCGCACATTAAATTTAAAAGGATGATTCACCGTCCAAAATCGTGAATATAATCCCTTTAAATAAACTTCTATATTTAACTTATCAAATTCAATTGATTTCAGAATTATAAAACAATGTTTATAAACTCCATTTATATTTTATAAAAACTTCAATATACAAAATTCCTTTATTTACCAATTCTATATATATATATCTTGCTTATATTCCAAAGTCCAATTTATAAGTTAATTACTTATAATCCATTTATTTACAAAACCCATTCATTTTATAAATTCATGATTATAAATCTTATTCACTTATAAACTCCATTTATAACTTCATTTTAACCACTTATAAAACTTCTTTAAAGTCCCATTATTTCAATTTATAAAAATTCAATTTTATAAATCTTCTATATACCGTTTATAATAATTCGAAAATCTCAATTTATACTATTTCACAATATAGTTAACATCATATTTCAAAAATCAAATTTCAATTATATTTCCCAAAACATCATAATTTACTATATTCATATAAATCATAATTTTTACAACATAAAAATTATAATATTTATTTATTCAGAATAAATGTAATTCCTTTACAATTCAAAAATCAATAAAACATTTATTTTCAAAATCACTTTAAAATCCTTTTAAATTTGGAAATCATCACTTTAACATTTTTGAATTCCAAAAATAGGCCCAGTGCTGCAACAGCACTAAATACAACAATCACGGCATCCAAAATATCATACATAATATGATAACGGCATATATCACAATATCTATAAGTAAATCAATACGGGTGAGGAATCCAGTTAGATCCCTTCAACTTGTCACCTGCAACAAATATACATATTAGAGATATGTGTACAATGTCCGCTTCGAGGCAGACGCGGGTACAAAGGGTCATTCGCTTGTACACGGGAACGTATAGGGTCATCTGCTCCACTAGGCAGGAATATATTCAAATACCAATCAATATATCATATATCATCCAAACAATCATCAATCATCACAAATAACATTTATTTTCACTTATACAAAAATGTTAGTGAGTCAGAAAGAGTGAGTTGTACTCACATTGCTTGTAGTCGTCGCGATGGCTATTTATTCCGATCAAAATTAAACAAGCATTTAATTTCGACCAAAATTTTCATTAGCTCAAATGAAACTCAATCCAGCTCCATAATATAGTGATCGTCCATACGAACCCAATGCAATTTATTTCGTGCGAAACAGACCTCATATGAAAAAGATATGACATTTTAAAGTTTAAATGAATTCAAATATAAATTAATACACAAATTTCTTTTTATTTTTAAACCTAGATTGCATCGTAGCTGTGCATTCCCTCAACCTAGATCAGGGCCGTGAGATGCCTTTCTTCCACCATCAGGCTCGCATACGAACGAAAGAACCCAAAAGCCGCTAATCCATCACGAATTAACGCGACAAATACGTAAGTCTTCACGTCGACCAACTAGCGCCACCTCGAAGCCTTTTCCCTCACCTTCCTTCGGCCAAAGGCCAGTCATGCTCGGCACCACCATCGCGTCAAAAAGCGCATGCAAAAGTTGAACGAACGTGGCCCATTTTCCTACGATCTGCTTCGTTATAAATGATCATAACCGTTGAAATTATAGTTCTCGACGATCTCTACAATTTGTTAGTTGAAACTTTTATGTAATTGTTGATGGATCGGCCAGAAATTGAGAAAGAAGAAGATGAAAATTCAGCCATTGAATTTCTTAGTGGCGGCCTGCCCTAGTTGTTTTAGGGTTTCTGAAAAAAGGAGAAAATGGAGGGCTTTTATAGAAAATTCGACGATACTATTCATTCGGAAATTTTCCGAACTCGAAACGAAGCGTGCCGCCTGGTGTTTATATGTTTTACCCCTATTCTGAACGCAATGGAATATATATTGGGAGCCAACTCGATAGTATTTAAAAGATAGGTTTTCGAATCAGCTATTTGAAATTTAAAATTCAGTTAAACATATTTCTACGCGTTTTAGCTTTCCCAGGACAAACCGTAAATCCGATTGACACGAAATTTGAAATCTTACAATAATATAACATTACAGCAATGAAATTAGTTTCATCGAAATCTGAGACTTTTTGAAAAATGACTATTTTTAGCCGTCTATTAAGTATTAAAATATTCAATTTCTACAATTTAACTTTTAATTCAATTTTAAAAGTTCTCTAACATCATTTTAATTCAAATAGAATTTATTATAACTTTGTAAATCATTTTATTCACTTTAAACTCAAATATCAATTAATTTAACAATTTCAAATATTAAATTATCGATTTGATTATCCAATTAAATCCAGATATTCGAAATATAACCTATTTAGCTTATAAATTTAACTTGTGAATATTTAAAATCAATTAAATATACGAATTTCAAATGACTGAAATTATGGGTCGTTACATTCTCCCTTACTTAAAAGAATTTCGTCCTCGAAATTATCAAGTAAGAAAAAGTCGCAAAATCAATTAACTTTTCAAAACAATTCGTTCAATTTAGATTTACCAAATCTCTAAATGTTTAACTTTCCCAAAATCCAATAGTTAAAATTCTTACAAAAACTTTACTAAGTTTTCTAATACATTTATAGTTATCTTTTCAAAACCAACTACTATCGTTTAACTTTTAATTCAAAAATCGAACTTTAGTTACCAAAAGTTTTCAAATTTTCCCAAAAAATTTCTAACGCCTTTATTTTCAAAAAAAATTCGCCAGCGTCTCCTTTGCGCGGTTCGATCGTAGTAGGATCACAACATATATATCACAAATATACTTCTCATCCACGAGGATGAGGCATCCCGAAGGGAAAAAAGTGTAAAAGTGCGATATGTAATTCGAGATATGTACCTTACATATTATTAGCAAGCATAAACGGCTAATATAGCACGAACGCGAGCTCCGAAAGCGTAGCAAGCGCCATACGCACCTACTAAACATTCAACGAACAAACGAGAAACATGTATATGTGAAAGTAATATCAATATACAAAATATGTCAATAACTATATATATCAATATAGCAAATGCAATCAAAAGCAACAAATTCAACCATCAACCAACTATAATCCAACTAACCATATCTATCAGTCAATTCATAATCAAATCAATATACCTTCACTTCTTATTAATATTCATTGAATCGGTTTTCAATTTAATCACATTTGATTCATTAACATTGGATTTACTAACATTCATTCATATTCAATTAGTTTACATATACTAATTCATTCTCAAATTAGTTCACTTCTAATTCAAATTAAATTCATTTCTATTTACTTCCACTTCCAATTTGGATTCAATGATTTATAGCTTTCAATTTTATTAATTCAATTTCATATGAATTTTCTATTCAATCAGCTAGCATCCATCTAACAAGCAATGCATAATCAACATTGTTGGATCGGTGCTACCGAACCAAGATGAAGGGGCCACCGCCGAACCAGCCCTTGCTTCACCTACCACCGAACCAAATCCCAACTCCCTCTCCAAGTCCCTACCGAACCATCTCCTCCCCAACGCCTAGCTGAACCAACTCACTCTCCACCTACTACCGGTCCAAACAATGCTTCAGTCACTACCAACCCATCGCTGGACCAAGCACTGCCAAACCAATTCCCACTCCAATTACTACCGAACCAAAGCCACTCCAACCACTACCGGACCGAAGGCCACTCCAACCTTCCCCGGACCAAGGTATCACCGAACCAACACTGCCAGGCCAGATTACATCAGCCCAGGTCCACCAACAACTATATACATCCAAGACCCCTACCCCCAGCCTCACTCTATAAGTAGAGGGGTAGGGGTACAACAATGGCAGACAAGTTTGAGAGATCTAGCACTGATAGAACTTTCAAACAAATTTCAGATACTTGTAATCAAAGCTTTGTACTTGTAACCTGAACAGTAAAGGAGAATAACATACAAAGTGGACGTAGGCACATTCTGGCCGAACCACTATAAATCTGTGTGTCTTTTACAGTTTAGTCTATCTATTTTATATATTTGCATGAATCACCCAAATCACTAAGAACAATATAAAATCGACTAAATCATATGACGTGGAGGTGTTTGTCCATTTTTTGTGCAAACATTTTTGGTGCTTTCACTGAGAAATCGAGCTAGAAGCTTCAGCTTCTCCCACTTAACCTTCTTCCCGACAGCATCGCTCATTGCTTGGAAGACATGCCTCCCAGATAGAAGAAAGATGTTAGCAAAGGAAAGAACATCGCAACTAGCAGCGTTCCAGATCCAGTAATCACAGATCAAGAGAACCGTCCCGTTTCAATAGCAGTACGAAATGGAAATCAGGAAAATCCGACAGCCCCTGCCACAAAACAACCAACAGCAATTACTAGGGCAGATCTAGACAGGGTTGTGGCTGAAGTGACTAACCGCATCACATCCCAACAAGGAGCCGTGGTGTACCAACTCATGTCACGCTTAAGGGATGCTGAAAAATCCAACCGCAACACTTAATCATGGGATGAGTCCCAGTCTGGAGGATCTGGGAGGCGACAAAGATCTTTCTTCTTCGAATAAGCCAACAACAAAAACAACAATGATAGGAGCCGAGCCCGAACTCAGCCCGAACTCCGACCCGAGGAAACACTTGGAACCAAACCCAACGGGGGAGGTACCAGGCGAGGGTCGATGGTGGCTGAGCCGGTCATGCTACCTAGCATGGAAACACCAATGAACGGGGCCGAGCTACAGTCCACCCCGAAGTTGGACCCGAGGAAGTGCTCAGAACAGAACCCAGCAGGGGAAGATCAAGGCAAGGGCCAACTATAGCTGACCCTAGCATGCTCCCAGAAGACCAAAGGCAGCCACTGGAAAATATTAGGAGTGATAGACGATACCACCCCTACAGATCATCTGGACGGAATCAATCCCGCAGAGAAGAACCAAACTCATTTCTATATGCTCCAAATTCTGATGAAAGGATGACGCGATTGTTCAGAGAGTGCGTCCAACGGGATCAATGAGATCGAGGGATAGGCAGTAGGGTAACCAGCCCTTTCACCTGTAATATCGAAATTGCCATCACCCCCCGAGAATGGAAAATGCCAACAATGGAACCTTACAAGGGAATCTCTGACCCCGTTGTACACTTGCAGAGATACACACAGCATATGCTCATGAGTGGAGCCACAAAAGGAGTATTGTGCAAATGCTTTCCACTATTCTTGGCAGATCTAGCTACCTCCTGGTTCTGCCCGCTACCCCAAGGATCCATCAGCTCATGGGAAATGTTGAAAGAAAAGTTCATCAGCCAGTTTCGCATTCATGTGGAACAACCCAAGGACGCTTATTCCCAATCTAATATCAAATAGAAGCATGGAGAGACAGTGCAGCAATATCTAACCCAATTCAACGCTGCAATGGCCGCAGTCCAAGATGCCGATGAGAAACTTATCTTAATGGCCCTCTGTAGTGGTGTGCATCTGGATACTAAGTTTGCTAGAAGATTAACGAAAGAAAAACCTGCTACCTTACCAGATTTCTTCCATGAAGCCGGAAGATATATGAGACTTGAAGATGCTGCTACTGAAAGACAGACATGACAACAAACCAGGGCAGCTCATGGCGACACATCCGCTGTAGCAAAGGATGTTCGAAGAAATGACTCTAGAGACAATGCTGGGGGCAAGAAGGGAGAAAAACGTCTATATCGGCCAGGACCGAGGTTTGACGCTTACACTCTTTGAATGAGACAATCGAAAACATCTTCCTGGCCACCTAAGATGAAGTTAAATACAGACGCCCTCCATACAAGAAGGAATCAGATAACGCAATTAAGTCTGGAAAGTTCTGCCGCTTCCACAAATCTCATGGGCATGATACCAATGAATGCTATCATCTCCGGGACTTAATTGAAGAACACATCAGAAGTAAGAGACTGGAACGCTATGTAAAAGGTCAGAACAGGACCCCAGCTCCTGCCGAAGAGAACCCAAGGCTACCTCTCCCAGAAACAAGAGGGGGAAATCGCAATACCGGCGGCCCCAGTCATGAGAAGATAGTGGTCCATACCGTATCGGGATGACCACACATCGTCGATAGAAGCTGGACAGAGATGGAAAGATACGGAAAGTCACTTGGAAACAATGAAGGCTACGTTAATTCTGTTATGGAAGAACGCCACCCGAAGCGAAAAGAGAATGATGACATTACATTCAATAGGCATGACCTGGAAGGAAGGCAGTACCCTCACATGGATCCTATGGTCATCTCTACCTGGTTCGGCCCAGCCGAAGTTTTTCGAATTCTAGTAAACACTGGAAGCTCAGTAAATATCCTATTTAAGCATGCTTTCGACAAAATGAAGCTGTCAATGAAGGTTGTGTCGCCCTGCAACAAACCACTACATGGTTTCACCGGAGATGCGAAGATGCCCCTCGGGTAATTGGACCTTTTTGTTGAAATAGGAAGCCACCCCCGCTCCGTTGTGCGGAAATAAACATTTGTGCTAATAGATAACCACTCAGCCTACAACGCCTTTTTTGGAAGACCAGCCTTGTCCGAATTCCAAATTGTCCTGGCCCTGTGGTGCCTGAAGATGAAATTCCCAACAGACAATGGAATAGGAGAAGTAGAGGGAGATCAAAACGCTGCTCGAGACTGCTATGTAACTGAACTTCGCAATAACCGCAGAAGGGATAAAGAGAAGAATGCAGAGACTACTCTCTGCATGAAAATCTTGGGAGCATAGCAACTAATGAGAGCCCCTCCTCTTCGATATACTAGTGATCCTTTCAATGAATTAGACCCCAGGAACAAAGAGGAGGAGGCCACCGCCGAGCCTGCAGAGGCTATGGAGTTTGTATCTATAGACAAACATGACTCAACTGGACTATTGAAAATCGAATCTCAACTAAAAGCAGAACTGAAGGATCAACACACTGATTTTCTCCGCCATAACTTGGATGTATTTGCATGGACGCACACTGACATGACGGGAATCTTCCCAGATGTAGCATGCCACATACTGAACATCGATCCTACCAAGGTGCCAGTAAAGCAGAAAAATAGAAGTATGGGGGCATAACGATCAGCAGCCCTCGATGAAGAAGTAAAGAACCTACTTGCCAATAACTTCGTACGAGAAACCATCTACCCAGAGTGGATCGCTAACCCGGTGTTAGTAAAAAAGGCTAATGGGAAGTGGCGAACATGCATTGACTTCTCCAACTTAAATGACGCTTGCCCAAAGGATTGCTTCCCGCTCCCCCGAATCGATCAGCTTGTGGACAGCACAGCCGGACACGAACTCTTATCTTTCATGGACGCATACTCAAGATATAACCAAATTCCTATGCACACTCCCGACCAAGACCACACTAGTTTCATCACTGACCGGGGATTGTACTGCTATAGAGTAATGTCTTTCGGACTTAAAAACGCCGGAGCTACCTATCAGCGCTTCATCAACAAGATGTTTGCGGAGCTAATAGGACGAACTAGTTTTATGTGGATGACATGCTAGTAAAATCGACGAAAGCCAACGATCACGTAAGCATCTGAGCGAGATGTTTCACGTACTTCGCCAATATGGAATGAAGCTGAATCCTCTAAAGTGCTCGTTCGGAGTGTCATCAGGAAAGTTCTTGGGATTCATCGTCCATGCCAGGGGGATTGAAGCAAGCCCCGAACAAGTCCGAGCCTTGAAAGATATCAGGATACCTTCCACTCGAAGAGAAATGCAAAGCCTAAATGGGAAGGCGGACGCCCTAAGCAGATTCATCTCTAAAGTGACTGACAAGTGCGTCCCCTTCTTCGAGGCTCTAAAGAAAGACAAAGGAAAGTTCGAGTGGACTGACGAATGCTTAACGGCCTTTCTTAACCTAATCGAACACCTCCAGAGACCACCGGTACTCTCAACTCCAAACGAAGGCGAATAGCTATACTTATACCTTGCTGTGTCATCTCATGCTCTAAGTGCCGCTTTGGTGAGAAAAGACAACCGCGCGCAACGGCCAGTATACTTTGTAAGCAAGAGTTTAACAGGGGCAGAAGCCAGATATCCTAAACTTGAGAAGCTAGCATACTGTTTACTAATCACGTCACGGAAACTGCGACACTATTTCCAATCTCATTCCATCAAAGTTCTAACCGATCAACCGCTAAGGCAGGTAATCCATCGTCCCGACACTTCTGAACGACTGCTTAAATGGTGCATTGAACTGAGTCAATATGATATCACCTACCATCCTCGCACCACCATCAAGGGACAAGCCATGGCCGATTTCGTTGCCGAATTCACTACCAATGAAGGTAAGGAGCAATCTGAAATAGCAAGAGACATTAAGTGGAATCTCTTTGTGGATGGAGCATCAAACGAACAAGGCTCGGGGGCAGGTATTGTAATAATCACTCCCAGGGAAAGGAAGCTACGCTATGCTCTAAGGTTGGAATTCGCTGCCACCAAAAACGACGCAGAATACGAAGCAGTAATAGATGGAATAGAACTTGCCTTAGAGATTGGAGTCAGTTCTTTATGTCTTCATAGTGATTCTCAACTTATTGTAAACCAAATACTAGGAGAATTTCAGACTCGAGGAGAACGACTCATGGCTTATCTAAAGAAGACCAAGCTGCTACTCGATCAATTGGATCACTATTTTATCAAACACATCCCTCGAGAAAGAACCAAGAGGCCGACGAGCTGGCAAAGCAAGCTAGCATGAATGACGGTACCATTTCCGGAACAGTAGCCATCTCAAAGCAACTAACCCTGAGTTTCGAGCAAGTGAATCTGGTAGCTGCAATCGAAGAGGAAACTTGGATGACTCCTATCCGAAAATTCTTACAAGATGGCACACTGCCCTGCGAGCGTAAGGAAGTCAGGAAAATCTTGAGGAAAGCTTCCCGCTACACAATACAAGAAGGCATCCTCTATCAGCGCGGCTTCTCTAGCCCCTTATTAAGGTGTGTCGTTGGAAGGGAAGCTAAGGAAATCTTATCCAACATCCATCAAGGAAGCTGCGGAGATCACACTGGAGGACAGACTCTGGCAAAGAAAATACTCCGATATGGATATTTCTGGCCCGCCTTAAATAAAGACGCTTATACTTCGTTAAAAAATGTGACAGATGTCAGAAATTTGCCAGGATTCCTCGACTACCAACAAATGAGATTACTCAAATGACCAGCCCTTGGCCCTTTGCAGTATGGGGAATTGACCTGATTGGCGAACTGTCGGTGGGCCGAGGGGGAGCCAAATATGCTATAGTGGCAGTCGACTATTTCACCAAATGGGTGGAAGCGGAACCTCTAAATAAAATATCCTCAGCAAAAGTTATTAACTTCTTGATCAAAAATGTTCTATGCAGGTACGGGGTTCCACTCAAAATCATATCGGACAATGGACTTCAGCTTGACAGCGAAGAGTTTGCCGACTGGTGTCAAAAGCACGGAATTCACAAAAGCTTCTCATCCGTGGCTTACCCCCAGGCAAACGGATAAGTCGAAGCTGTCAACAAAATTCTCAAAACTTTAATCAAAAAGAAGCTTGAAAAATCGAAAGGCGCTTCGGTGGATGAACTTCCTACGGCACTTAGGGCCTACCGCACATCATTCAGAACATCAACAGGGCATACTCCTTTCTCTTTGGCATACAGATCAAAGGCCATGCTCCCAGTCGAAACTGTAGTACCTTCCCACCGCAGGATCCACTATAACCCAGAAGAGAACGAAGAACTCATTCACATGTCTTTGGATCTAATTGAAGAGAGAAGAAACGATACAGCGCTCAAAGCAGCAGCTCACAACCAAAAAGTGGCGGCGCAATACAACTACAAAGTCAAGCATCGTAGCTTACAAGAAGGAGATCTTGTCCTCAGGCGAATCTTCCCGCGCCCTGGAGCGCTAGATCCAATCTGGGACAGACCATATGTAATTCATAAAGACCTCCACAATGGAGCTTATATTTTGTCAACAGTGGACGGGGAAGTGTTCCAGAGGGCATGGAACATCCAACACCTTCGTCGATACTTTTCTTAACTTGTACTGCCCATATGAAGCGAATTGACAAAGAGAATCAGTGGACGTATGCATTTTCATGCCGAACTACTTTAAAAACTTGTCTCTTTTTTAACATGTTCCTTTATATCTTGGCTGCTTGTTAACTTTATCCTTTTCTGTTGAACAAAATCCTGTGTAATGGCATTTCCATTCAAGACGCATCACGGCGCAACCTCCCCTGGACAAGACCTAACAGGTACTATACGAATCTATGCCCTCGCCAATGAGACACTTTTGCTCCAGCATCCCTCTGCTGCGGGTTAACTCTTGCTCGCGATCGGCCCTTAAAGCCAACTGTAATGAGCCGATTATAAGCTACCGAGAAGGCCGACTATAGCCGAGGCAGCTCATTACGGCGTTCGGCTCGCCGGCGACTGTGAACCTACTTTAAGTCCCAACATAAGGTGTGGCCAGCTAGGGGTAGTTCACGGTTGACGATCGGCACCCACGCTAGCCGGCCACGGTAAATCGAATAATACCCACGATTACGGGCCATAATGGCCCGGGTTGTTACTGTGCGCGATCTCGGCTTCGATGTGTCTTAGGTACGGCTGTGGTAAAAAAGAAAACTCCCCGCGGAGGCGTAAGATGGGTTACAAATGTCTCCAAGACCCACAGCTAGGGAAAGCGACTACAAAACCCGTTTGCCACGAACTTAAGCACATCGAAGGCCTTCCGTGATTGGAAGTTTTACTATTTCTTATATTCCTATTTGATTTAAAAACTTTCCTCCTATCCTATATAACGATCCCTAAAGTACAGGGCACAAAATAGGAGACACCCGCAAATGGGGATAGGAACTCACAACTGGATGACATGACACTCAGCTGCATTCCATACTCAGTCACACAAGACATTCAAAGCTACCATCTACAACTAAAACACGAAGGGCGGTACTCTCTTCCTTTGTCTATGAATGCGTAGCTATAATTTATTCACACATCACAATAACATTGCCAGATGTGAAGTTATATTTTAAGCAAGAACTTAGCATCAAACACGATTGAATCGCAGGCATGTGCATAGCTATATTTCTTACACAGCACATCAAGATAACAAGAGCATTCGAATATGACAGAATCAGCTTAAGTTAAAAATTACGTGCCAAGAATAAAGTCGTTCATTACAAATAATAATATTATAGTTACATTAATGTTTTGGTACTAACATAGACAGCAATGTCAAGTAAACCAAAAGATGTCCAGGTCAAGTCAAGGAGTCGGTTGCATCAGAGCTTCACCTCTATTCTACTGGCCCTCCGAGATCTACTTAACTGCCGGATCGAAACTCTCAACGTGTTGACGAGAGGTAGTTGGTGCTTCATAGGTCCCGCCTGTCCAATTCAGGAAAGAACCCATTAATAGTCATGAACAATAAGCAATCAAGTTACAAAAAGACTAAAAGGGAAGACTTACCAGCATCTGCTCCTTGATCATCATCCTCCAACTACACACCTACCTCCTCAGCAGTAAGCAGCCGCATACCCTCCTTTACCACCACTTTCTCCTCCTTTGTGAACTGAGCCGTGACCACGTCCATCCTGAAGGCCACGCCACCCTCCTTATCTGCTTCGGCCTTAGCCTCCTCCAGGGCCCTGAGATAAATCCTGGCCATGACTCGGGGATAATCATCCATCCAGGATAAGTTACCCTGTTTCCAAGTGCGAAAGTACATATCCTGAAGCATCTCATCCATTATCTTCTCGTTCTCCTCGAACTCCCCTATTCGGACCTCAAAAGCCAACAGCTTTGCAACAGCAGCATCCCTCTACGATCGGTATCGCGAGCGGTCAGCCTGAAAGGATTTCCTCATCTCCTCCATCTCCTCCTTCAGCTTGGTTTGAGCAAGCTCTACGGCTTCAAGCTTCCCGGATAACTCCTCTACCCGCTTGAGATCCGCTTTCCGAACCTCATCCACCGTTGCAATAGCCATATCGATCTGTTTCCTGTAGGCAGCCTCCATTTTTCGTAACTCTGCCCTGCGAGGCTCTTCCATGGGTTTCTTTAGTCGCCTGGAGGCGGCCTCATGCTGAGAGATCTGGATGGCCTGATCGGCGAGTTGTTTGGCCTGGTCGGAAACCATTAACCGCAATCGAATATTAGCACTCCCGATTTCCTCTCCGGCCTTGACCAGTCGGGCATGATGCCCCATCAGCTTCCTGGTCTCCTCAGCAACCCGGTCAATGTTTGCCTTAGCTTCGTCCCCCAAAGTTACAATCCGAGTGGTAAGAAAATCAAGCTCCAAGGACTTAGCCTCATCAAGCACCCTTACCATAAGATTGCGAGGGAGAAGGTGCTCACCAGTAGCCTCGTCAAAGGAAATATCATGAGAGCCTGGATCCAGATCCGGATGACCCGCAAACGGATTACGAGCCAAGCCGGGATGATCTATCGGGGTAACAGTAGGGTTTTCAGACGGGTGCGGGGAAGGTATAAACTCAATATTCTCCTCCGTGGTATCATGAAGAGGTTGAGTTGGGGGCTGAGGACCAGGTGAGGATTCGAACAAGGAACGACTCCTCTTCTTCTTTTGGATATCCTCTTCGATGACCCCAAGAAGAGGACGGTAGCCGACTACGTCTCCGGGGCGGTTAGTCGGAGGCTTCGGTTTAGTAGAAGCTTTGAGGAGTTTGTATTGTTCAAGACAGTTCCGAACATCTGATGTCTTGACCGCTTTGCCCAATCCTGGAATAAAAACCAAGTGTTACAAGCATACATTGAGCTATAATTCAAGAAACGTATCAAGTTAAGAAGAGTAAAAAGACGCTTTTGTTGTACAAACCCTAGGGAGGAGTAAGATACTGCAATAAGTCCTGGATCTCATTCCAGGATGGAAGCTGGCCATAAAATATTCCTAAATCCTTATCATAAATGGAGTCGTCAGGAGTCAAAAATTCACCTTGAATCGCAGGAGTTGCCGTAGCTGAAATGCTCCTGGAAGATGAATCGGCACCAGTCCCGGCCTTGTCAGCTTTCTTTGGCTTCTCCACTAAGGCCGATCCTACCTCCGACCCCTCAAAAGCTAGACAGAAAGCATCATCTATCCACTCCTGGATCTCGCCTGCCTGCTCAGAAGACAAAGCCCCAGCGCCACTACCACTCTGTCCATCATCACCATGGCCATCACCATCACCTTCCCCGTCACTTCCGCTCTCCTCCTCACCTCCTTCATCCTCACCTCTTTCCTCCTCCACATCTTCCTCCTCCGGGATGTCTGGACATGTGCTGGGGGAGGGTCCATCGGACTTCTTAAGCTTCTTCCCCCCGGCAATTGGAGGTTTTGAGAAGGGTTTCCTTTTGCCACTCTTCGCCGTAGCCCTTCCTTTAGCTTTGGCGGCCCTCTCCTCAGCCGTGTCTCTCTGCTTGACCATAGACTAGCGTGGCAGAATCAAGTTGTGCTCCAGAAGAGTAGCATTCCTGATCAAATAAGAAGCTGCCCTCTCCTTTTTCGGGATGGCTTCAATTTCCGCAGCCATCTGAACCAGGCGATCGCCCTCTACGACCGCAAAGCCACCTGTCGCTAGCATGAAACAAAAGCACATAAGGAGGAGCATTGTAGTCAGGACGGAAATTATAAATAAGATTCAACTTACAGCCAGAGGTGAAGCGGTGGAAAGAAACAAAGTCATCCTTAACGAAGAACCATTCCTTCTTGAACATGCTAAATTTCGAATACAAGTCCAGGACTGGCTTGAAAGACACGACCGACTCTAAGCTAATATATGGAGATCCCTTCTTGTAGCCTCTCAAGTTGTAAAAATATCTGATCTCCCGGTTAGAAGGGGGATGCCCATATTTTCTATGGAAGATAATAAACAGGCTCACCAAGATGGCATAGGAGTTGGGCTGAAGCTGGAAAGGGGCCACCTTCAAATATGTGATAAAGCTAACTATCCAGGCTTTGATCGGAGGGATGGCTCCGCACATACAGTGATACCTACTGTAAGCAAAATATCCTTTAGGGGGATTATACGGCATCACCCCTTCCCCTGGAAACAATATATGCGCTCTGTCAGTCCCAAAAGAGCGAGATATAACATCAAGCTGCTCATCTTTGAGGGAGCTAGGAAAGCAGTCAGGCGGGGAATTCAAGAGCTCCTGAGGGCCATACCCGTCTACTAATGATCTCGGGGTTGGTCCATGACGTTCTGGTCCTGCCCGAACCGGGGTCACTACAGAGGACTCTTCTTTGTCCCTGGATTTCTTCTTATCAGAACGGGTTTCTACTTTATGAGACATTATCTACAACACGTGAAAACGCCTCGTTAGAACAAGAGATATAAACAAGCGAGTACGTACGGTCTGGAATTTCATTCGTAATTCAAAACATAAAAGGCTCAAGGTTCATTCGACATTCAAACTCCCAATCTCATTCGGTATTCCCAACATAAAAAGTTCATTTGGAGGTTCAGGGCTAAGAATTCATTCGGCAATCGTACTCCCCATGGTCATTCGGGAGTTCAAGGCCAAGAATTCATTCGGCACTCATGGTCTCCGATCCCATTCGGTAGTACAACTATAAAAGTTCATTCGGCAGAAGAAAACTCGCCTGGTCCGGCAGTCAAGTTTGATTCGGTACTTGGTTGATTCGGCTGTTTCAAACAGTCAAGTTTGATTGGAACTCGATTGATTCGGCTATCTCGAATGATAAAGGATAAACAGAGACACAAAGCCCATTCTTATAGGCAAGCATAGGATACCGGACCAACTGGTTCGGCACACAGGACCGGATGAGAATGTCCAAGCTAAAACAAAGCGCGACATATGCAGGAATATGCCCCACTTTGGGGGGCAAGTGTTGGGTGTGTTTCCACTAGACCGGTGCTACCGAACAAAGATGAGGGAGGCCACCGCCGAACTAGCCCTTGCTCCACCTACCACCGAACCAAATCCCAACTCCCTCTCTAAGTCCCTACCGAACCATCTCCTCCCTAATGCCTAGCCGAACCAACTCACTCTCCACCTACTACCGGTCCAAACAACGCTCCACCCACTACCAACCCATCGCCGGACCAAGCAATGCCGAACCAATTCCCACTCCAACCACTACCGAACCAAAGCCACTCCAACCACTACCAGACCGAAGGCCACTCCAACCTTCCCTGGACCAAGGCATCACCGAACCAACACTGCTAGGCCAGATTACATCAGCCCAGGCCCACCAGCAACTATATACATCCAAGACCCCTACCCCCAGCCTCACTCTATAAATAGAGGGGTAGGGGTACAATAATGGAAGACAAGTTTGAGAGCTCAAGTACGGATAGAACTTTCAAACAAATTTCAGATACTTGTAATCAAAGCTTTGTACTTGTAACCTGAACAGTAAAGAAGAATAACATATAAAGTGGACGTAGGCACATTCTGGCCGAACCACTATAAATCTGTGTGTCTTTTACAGTTTACTCCGTCTATTTTATATATTTGCATGAATCAACCAAATCACTAAGAACAATATAAAATCGACTAAATCATACGACTTGGAGGTGTTTGCCCATTTTTTGTGCAAACAAACATTACCAAATTAATTTACTTTACTTCCAACATCCATATTTAGTTTAACACTTTTACTTTAAATTGGTTTAATATTCAATTGACTTTCGTTCAATTATTCAATTTACAACTTCTTAACTTAAGTTTTATTCAGTTCTTAACAACAACATTTTCTAATCCATGTTTATTCGTAATTTACTTTTAAAATTAAAGTTGAATTTCATAATATAACTCAAGTTCATACTCATAACTTTACTTTATTAATTCACATTATTAATTTACTTTGATACTAAAATCAACTTCATTCAGCATCACTTAAGTTATGTTTCATTTCAAATTTATTTTATTTTACTTTTTACTTAATTCAAATTCATATCGCTATTCAAATACAGATTTTGTTTTTCTTAACAAAATTATTTAACCATTTTAACAATTGGTTTTACTTACCTTATCTCATTCTATAAGTTATACAATTTATTCATTCAATCTTCCATAAAAATTAACCTAATTTCAATTATATTCACTAAAATCATCTTTTTTTTTCAAATCATATATTTATTATGCTAACTCACATTTATTTCTACTTTACCAAAGCTAAATTTTATTATCTCATATATTATAAGTCCAAAACTTATTTTACTTATATTTATCAATTACAGCTTGGATTTAAAATTCAAATTTGTTTATCAAAACAGAACTTCAATTTCAATTTATTATTGGTAGCAAATCCATCACACAGAAACTCGAAAATGGTACTAATGATGCTGCAGTCATCACCCTTATTATTTCCTAGCAACAGCAGTGAATTCAGTGCTTTATATACTTTTAAAAATTCTTTCTATTTATAATAATATAACCTCTTTAACTTTGAAAAACAACTTCTAAAATAAACAAGATTCAAAATTTTCAAATTCTTAGTTTAAATCCATTTTCATTTATAACACATATTTATAAATATATTCATATAGTTTCATCTCTTATACATAAGATTATTTCACATTTGTAAATCATATTAATTATAATTTCATACTTTATAATTCATTTGCTTATATAATTTATTCTTTGACAATTGTTGTTTCCATTAAGATTATTCAAACATCCTTCATTAACTTATATATATTTACATTTTCAAACAACCAAATAATCAATTTATATACACTTTAACAATTCTGAAAAATTGTTTCTTTATATATGAAAAATCATCGAGGTAAAATTATTTCATTTACCCAATTTAAAATAATACTATGTCGACTTGCCTCGTTTAAGTGATTGAAAATCCCTATCAATAATATGGCGTCCCACATACCGACCAGAATTCACAAACAGCTCAATGGATAAGCAAACACAATATAGAACATTTTATATTCACTAACAAATACGCACTCATATAGATAATACACTCAACTCAATCTAGGATGCTACTGTCCCTATCTATACTGAGTACACATCAAAGCTTAGGAATATATAAAATCTAAGCTCTGATACCACGTGTGACGACCCGAAAATCTATACCCTTTGAATCGACAATAATCCACACATGTCCGACCCAAAAGCAAAGACTGATAGAAAGTCAAGAGAAATAAAAGAAGAGAGAAGAAGAGAAGAGAAGAAAGAGAGAAGGTAGAACCAAACAGAACAATACAGAATCTCCCATCGCAGTAGAAAACATATAATATCATATCAATGATCTTTGCAAAATAGAAACTGTATATATATACAAAGAGTTCAAAAATAAATCAATAGTTATCAGCTTGAACAGTTGTAATAACCTGTCCTTACAAATGCCGATAATTTAAAACACTAAGCAATGCAGCGGATAATCAAGCAAATACGGATGTACGAAAATGAAAATCTCTAGCTCTCCTGCTAAAGCTCCAAAAGCATCAATCTAGACCTATAAATATACTTGGTATGACCCGAGCATTAATAAGGGATGAACGCCCGGATCAGTCTAGTAAACCAGCGTGAGAAACACACTCAACTGAAGTTATTAAATAGCAAACTTTTCCTTTATCAAAACAAAAGTATCTCGTAAGAGAAGTCCACACATAAATACGGACATGATTTTACCTTACGATAACTAAAACATCTCATATCAAACTCATGTGATATTATACTAGTGTCTACTATATACAAATAATATTAATTATAGCCGAAATTTTTACATTGATTAAATTCCAGCATATAGCCCAAAATGGGTAATACAATCAAAATGGCAAACACGTAGTGGGGTTTGGATTTCCATACAAATGACCAGGTGAAAGGACTACTTTCTGGCAGTTCACATCTAGAAGAATGTACCGAGAAACCATCACAAAGTTTCTCTACCAACACAAGACCGGCCCATCTCTATAACTAGATGGTACCGAATATGTCATCCTTCAGTCATTACCAATCTTACCGAGGGCCCTCTAGCATACAAACCACAATAATTAGATACATGATGTCATAGCGTGTAAAGATATATCTAGAAGAGGATGATCATATCCTAATGGGAGCGACCCATTTAGCCTTGCCGCATCTAACCCTGTTTTGGTCATTTTCGGTTGATGAGGCATGACGAGGTAACGATTAACTTTCACAATCACATATCACATCACTTTGAATGCCATGGCCATTTCCGTTGACTACTAACGTCACAACTGATCTACGATTGTAAAAAGCAATGTACATAATCTTTAGAAATGCAATGTTAGACAAACATCCATACAAGTTGTCCAGTAACAGGACAAACCGAAGGAACTTTCCTACCACATCCTGTCGGGAAATCCCTAGAACTAGTAGTGAATAGTCCTTGCATTGGATATTTCATAATGAAGAGACCACCGCTACTGGATGTATATTGGGATTTTAACCCCAAACGATCAACAAGCAGTCCCCCACTATGAAAATCCGGAATATCAATATCATCACAAGCAACTTGCACAATCGTCGCATATACGTTGGTCCGAAGTGGTTTTCAAATAAATCTGATCCCGGTCTCTTCGCACCAACAACGCAAAAGCATTTCTCAACCTCAGACAGAAACTAAGTCTCATAGACTTGTCACACCTCCAACTTTCAACATGCTATCCTTTGGGCCAAGAAGGAAGCTCGATAGATAGGAGTAATACTCCGCACTATACGAATCAACATTCTCAACACAAGTGATAATCAAGATTACGTAGAAGGCTACGTACTAAGTGTACGACTAAATAGTTTCCACAGCAAGTCGAGGAACTAAAACAATAGTGTTATAGTCCATCATTTCCTTATTCTTTTTGAAAACGTCTATTTCAACAATGAATGTTGAAATCTATGCTTTCAATCCTTGACACCTTTAAAACATCTTTTAATCATTTTATTCCATTTAAAATATCACTTTCCAAAACATTTCTTTAATTCAAAAGGCTGTTAACTTTCCAAAGCATATCCAGTTTATTCAATATATTATTCACCGTCCAAAATGGTGAATATAGTTCATTTAATCCAGTTCAATGTTTCAACACATATATTAAAGGATAATCCATTGTCCAAAACCGTGGATATAATTTTCTAACCAAAATAAATATTATTGCAGTTTAAATTTAAAAGGATGATTCACTGTCCAAAATCGTGAATATAATCCCTTTAAATAAACTTCTATATTTAACTTATCAAATTCAATTGATTTCGGAATTATAAAACAATGTTTATAAACACCATTTATATTTTATAAAAACTTCAATACACAAAATTCCTTTATTTACCAATTCTATATATATATCTTACTTGTATTCCAAAGTCCAATTTATAAGATAATTACTTATAATCCATTTATTTACAAAACCCATTCATTTTATAACTTCAAAATTATAAATCTTATTCACTTATAAACTCCATTTATAATTTCACTTTAACCACTTATAAAACTTCTTTAAAATCCCATTATTTCAACTTATAAAAGTTCAATTTTATAAATCTTCTATATACCGTTTATAATAATTCGAAAATCCCAATTTATACTATTTCACAAAACAGTTAACTTCATATTTCAAAAATCACATTTCAATCATATCTCCTAAAACATCATAATTTACTATATTTCACATAAATCATAATTTTTCTAACATAAAAATTATAATATTTATTTCTTCAGAATAAATGCAGTTCCTTTACAATTCAAAAATCAATAAAACGTTTATTTTCAAAATCATTTTAAAATCCTTTTAAATTTGGAAATCATCACTTTAACATTTTAGAATTAAAAAAACAGGCCCAATGCAACAACAACACTAAATACAACAATCGTGACATCCAAAATATCATATATAATATGATAACAACATATATCACAATATCTATAAATAAATTAATACGGGTGAGGAATCCTGTTGGATCCCTCCAACCTATCACCTACAACAAATATGCATATTAGAAATATGTATATTGTAACGACCCGTAAATTTTCGATAATTAAAATAACTAATTTAATAAGATTTCGTGATTTGGTGTTAGAAAAAATTTGTAAGTCGTTTGGAATAGTAATAACTAGAATGAAATGCAACAAATTTATCTAGTTAATTATTTATGAATTGAATGAAATCCCAAATCAATTGAAATAATATGTAGTCAAAGGTAATTGATTCGAAGTAATATAGTAAACCGACTGATAATGAAATTTTATTTAAAATTCCAATATTGAAATCCGTCAAATATTAAACAATTAAATTGTAAAAATTAAATATTTGGAATTTATTGAATAATTTAACAATGAGAATTGAATAACCGTGTAATGGAAATACTTGTTTTATAATTTTAATTCGTTTCAAAAGTTAAATTTTATAGGTTCGTTTTGAATATTTCAAAAGATAGTGATTTAAGAATAATCAAATTGGTTTAAATTTAATATTACAAATGTTTGGAAAATTAAATTTCGAATTTTATATGGTTAATTTGATATTGAAATTTAATATAGGGAAATAGAATGAATAACTGAAATTTGGTTTAATGTGATTCAAATTGGTTTCCAAAGTGAATGTAAGTTATATTTGGATTTTAATAGAGTTAATAAGATTTTAAAATTGGAATTTATTGGATAAATTAAATAACGGGTTTATTATGATTAAAAAATGATTTGTAAAATTTTATTTTATCATATTAAAGTTAGAATGATGTTGTAGAACTTTTAAAATCGAATTAAAAGTAAATTTGTGAAAATTGAATATTTTAATATTTAATTATCGACTGAAAAATAGCCAATTTTCGAACAGTCTCAGAATTGGACGAAACTAGTTTCATTGGATCCATAATAGTTTATTATTATCAGATTTCAATTTTCGTAGCAACCGGAGTTTTTGTTTGACCGTGGCAGCTCGAAACGCATCGAAATTGTTTTAATATTAATTAGACGAGTTAAAATAGTCATTTTTCAAATAGTCTCAGATTTCGATGAAACCAGTTTCATCGGATCCGTAATGTTATATTATTGTAAGGTTTAAAATTTCGTGTCAATCGGATTTACCGTTTGTCCGGGGCAAGCCAAAACGCATAGAAATTAGTTGAATCGGTTTAATTTAAATTTGATCGTTTATTTCCGTAACTCGCACATATGATCGAATTAGCCTCCGAAACATGTTCCATTGTGTTCGGAACGCGGGGTAAACCTTAGAAACGCCTGCCGGCACGCTTCGTTTGGAGTTCGGAAATTTTCGGTGAATAGTGTTTTGCAAATTTCTATATAAGGACCTCAACATTTCATTTTGCACTCAGAACCCTTGCTTCTTCTTCCAGCCGGCCCTAGATGTTAATGGCTGAGAAAATTCGAAACTTCCTCCTCTATTATCTCCAAATCTACAAACAATTAGCAAATGTCGTCAACTACAAAGTTGTAGAGGGCATCAAGATCTAGCTATCCAACGGTGGAGATCGGAAACGGAGCCACGGATTGACGGCAAAACGCGATGGAAGTAGCTGCGTTTTTCACGCAATTCGAGGCAGAGGATGAGGCCTAGCTTGGAGCTATTTGGGGTGAAGGTGGAGTAAGGCGGTGGCTTCGAAGTGGTGTAACCTGATCGTCTTCAAGTTGCTCGGTTTGGTCGTGAAAAATCGATGAAGATGGCGGCTGATGGGTTTGTTTCTTGCGTTCAAACCTGGGCATTCAACGTGAAGAGGAAGAAGATGCAGCAATGGCTCAGATCTAAAGATGCAGAAATCGATGGTCAGGATGCTGTTGAGGGTTTGATATTTAAAATAAAAGCTGAAATTGTATATTTAAATTCGTATAAACTTTAAAATAGCATAACCTTTTCATACGAGGTCGAAAATGCACGAAACTTTTTGCGTTGGAATCGTATCGACGAGCACTACGCTATGGAATTGGATTGAAGTCGTTTGGAGATAGTAAAAATTTCGGGTAAAATTAAACGCTCGTTTAATTTTATTCTAAATAAAACGCTGGAACTACATTGATATCAAAGTGAGTGTTTATAACGCTCACAACGTACTAAATATCGTTATGCTAGTTAAATTTGACATTATGAAGTGTTATGATTTTATTTGTCGTTGTTTGATAAAGTTTAATTGTCATATAGATTGTCATTTGAATTAACCGTTGAAAATTAAATTGAAAGTTAAATTGAAATTAAAATTGAATTGCGATTAAATTACCTGACATTGATAACTATGAAATTGCAATGAATTGTATTGTCTATTGGATGATTTATTTCGATGGATGCTATTGGTTGATATTTAAATGTTTGGATGTTTATTTGCTTATATATAACCTGTTATGCATACATATGAAACTGTGATTTGATTTAAGTGATATATATTCATCCCCGACATTTAACTGAAATAAATATTCACTTGGCCATAGGATAGAAAATTATATACGGACACCAAATTGGCTAAATAAATAATTTTGAAAATCGTCGATTTGAAAGTTATTAAATGTTGATTTAAAAGTTATAAACAGAAATCAATTTATAGAAATCGAATTTGTCGGAAAATTGAGTTTGGAATGTTGAAATAAATTTTGGTTAAAGGAATTTTGTTAAATAATTTAAGTTGAGACTTTGAGATTTGAAATTGGATATGATTGGATTTCGAAAATTAATTTGTTTGAAGATTTAACCTTAAATCGAGCTTTGAATATTATTAAGTAAAAGTGATATAAAAATGATATTTTGAAATCGAGTTTGGAATTGAATCATATTTGAAATTTGAAATTTAAACTTGAATATTGATGGAAAATTTGTTAAGTGTTATAAATGGATATTTTGAAATCAAGCACCAAATCGATAAAAATTGAAATTGAATAAATTGAAGGTGAATGTAGAATTGAATTGATTTGAAGTTAAAGTGGACGTTGTTTTGAACTGAAATCGAAATTGAATCGGTAGAATGGAAATTGAAATTGATTGGAATTGGGAAGTTATAATTGAAATGGACTGGTTTTGAAGCTGTTTTATTTTGTTTTTCAAATTACTCTGTTATAAACCATTTTGAATACTTAAACTATTTTAATCTATTTTAAATCTACTTAACCCAATTTAAATTATTTTAAACTAATTTATCTATTTTAAATCCATTTTTAAAGATTTTAAGTATTTTTAACTATTTTAATTATTTAAACTACTTTTAAACTACTTAAAACTATTTTTTCTAAAATCCTAAGCTGGTTAATAAGGTGAAATGTTTATATTTAAATCTTGAATTTAAATACGAATTGAGTTAAATGAAGTTGCAACCTAAATTGAAATTCGAAATGATTTTGAAATCGAAATGAGATATTGATGCGAAAATTGAATTTGAAATGGAATCTGATATTTCTGAAAGATACGATGATATTTGAAATGGATTTGATTTTAGAAGCGAATATGATATTTTGATATCAATTATGAATCGATTTGAAATATAAAAAGCCAAAGGTGTAATAATACGTAGTTATTAAAGAGACCGAGATCGGATATGGACATACTCTCTGTCGATACCGAAAACCACTTTAATAACTATTATACGCGGAGTGATGATCCAGAATGAAGTGGATGGTTTGGTGAACGCGTTGACTGAAGAAAGAAAACGATTATTGGATGACCCCTGATATGACTAAAACAGGAGACGCACCGGGCCATTGAGGTTCGCCACCTCTAGTGGACACACTTCTTCGATTCCATTTCTATTACATTTGTGATTCGATTTGGGTGCACCTCTTGATTTGGGAGTGTTGTTTCGCGGTGTTGAGGTAGCTGCTGGCTATGCCCAACATCAGTCCGGATCACGCAACTACTAGTATCCTAGTTGGTATCGCCTCATGTACCTTGTCATACTAATTATCCTATTCGCGACCACTACGTTTTGATTTGTACCTTGAGTATATGGATTTCCCTCTGGTGACTTCCGGTTTTGGGGAAACTACGGTCTTGTATATGCTTTTGGGAATATAAATGTGTTAAGGGGGATTATGGTAACGCCTTAACGCTATTTTGATACTTTATATTACTGATAGGCATTATCTACTTAGCGTATATTACTACATAGTAGATAGTTTAACGGATCCTTGAGAGATGGAAAATCCCGTAACATCTCTTAAGTTAATGCACGCATGTTGACACTGGATATGAGATGTCAAACCCCGTAAACATCTCTGACGCCGTTACACTCATATTTATTTACGATTGACTTAACTTACATGAGGATATTTAGTCCTGACTCGAGTGTTTGTCTTTTCATTACGCTCGGGTCAGTCCTGAGTTTTCAGTTTAGGTTGAAGATCATTTCCTTGGAGGACGGAGACGAAGATTTGGTATATTATCTACTACTATTATATTCATTCCATTCCGCTGCATTGTTGTATGATATTTGCTGTGTATGTAACTCTGATAAATGTTGTATAATAATAATCAAATGTATTCATTTCAAATGTATTCATTTAATTAACAGCTTCATGAACTGTTATTTTATTATTATACTTTAGCCTTCCGCTGTGAGATTCTGTGTTGTTTCATTTCCTTTATTTCCCTTCCTTTTCTTTTCTTAATTACCCCAATAACTATCTGCCCTTTTTATGGTTTGGAATCGACATGTGTATTTGATCGTCGGTTTAAACTGTCCAAAAAGGCAGGTCGTTACATATATAATGTTCGCTTCAACGCATACATAGGGTCAACCGCTCATATACGGGAATGTATAGGGTCATCTGCTCCACTAGGCAGACATATATACAAATACCAATCAATATATCATATATCATCCAAACAATCATCAATCATCATAAATAACATTTATTTTCACTTATACAAATATATTAGTGAGCCTGAAAGAGTGAGTTGTGCTCATATTGCTTGTAGTCGTGGCGATAGCGATTTATTCCCATTGAAATTAAACAAGTGTTTAATTTCAAATAAAATTATCACTATCTCAAACAAAACCCAATCTAGCTCCATAATGTAGTGCTCGTTCATACGAACCTAACGCAATTCGTTTCGTGCGAAACGGACCTTATATGAAAAAGATATGACATTTTAAAATTTAAATGATTTAAATATAAATTGATATACAGAATTCTTTTTATTTTTAAACCTAGATCGCATAGTACCCATGCATTCCCTCAACCTAGATCAGGGCCATGTGATGCCTTTCTTTGCCCATCAGGCTCCCATACAAACGAAAGAACCCAAAAGCTGCCAATCCATCACGAATTAGCGCGACAGATACGTACGTCTTTACGTCGATCAACTAGCGCCACCTCGAAGCCTTTGCCCCCACCTTCCTTCGGACAGAGGCCGGTCACGCTCGGCACCACCATTGCGTCGAAAAGCACATGCTAAAGTTGAACGAACGTGGCCCATTTTCCTATGATCTGCTTTGTTATAAACGATCATAACAGTTGAAATAATAGTTCTCGACGATCTCAACAATTTGTTAGTTGAAACTTTTTTGTAATTGTTGATGGATCGGTTAGAAATCGAGGAAGAAGAAGATGAGATTTTGACCATTGAATTTCATAGTGGCGGTCTGCCCTAATTGTTTTAGGGTTCTGAAAAAAGGAGAAAATGGAGGGCTTTTATAGAAAATTCGATGACGCTATTCATTCGGAAATTTTTCGAACTCGAAATGAAGCGCGCCGCCTGGCGTTTATAATGTTTTACCCCTATTCCGAACGCAATGGAATATATATCGGGAGGCAATTCGATCGAATTTGAAAGATAAGTTTTCAAATCCACTATTTTAAATTTAAAATTCACTTAAACATATTTCTACGCGTTTTAGCTTTCTTCGGACAAACCGTATATCCGATTGACACGAAATTTGAAATCTTACAATAATATAACATTACAGATCCATTGAAATTAGTTTCATCAAAATCCGATATTGTTTGAAAAATGACTATTTTTTACTCGTCAATTAAATATTAAAATATTCAATTTCTACAATTTAACTTTTAATTCAATTTTAAAAGTTCTTTAACATCATTCTAATTCAAATAGAATTTAATATAACTTTGTAAATCATTTTTATTCACTTTAAATTCAAATATCAATTATTTTAACAGTTTCAAATATTAAATTATCGATTTAATTATCCAATTAAATCTAGATATTCGAAATATAACCTATTCAGCTTATAAATTTAACTTGTGAATATTTAAAATCAATTAAATATACGAATTTCAAATGACAGAAATTCTGGGTCGTTACATATCCTTTTCAACAGAGCATGAGCCCATAGTTCAGAAGTATGGAAGGGCATATCTTCCCTAGGAAGGCGGTCGATATCTGCAATTGTTTCCAATTGCCTAATAGTTAGAGAGAAGGCGGTCGATAGCTGTAACTGTTTCCAACTGCTTAATAGTTTAGAAGTATATCATACTGACTTAATTCAATCCTCCACTTAATCAATCTTCTAAAAGTTTTATGCTTTCCAAATACTAGTTTCAGTGGAAAGTTAGTTAACACTTTTATCGGGTGCGCTTGGAAGTAAGGCCTTGACTTTCGGCCCATTAAAATTAGACAGTATGTTAGTTTCTCAATCACCGAGTATTAGATTTCAACGTCCTTTAATCTTCTACTCACATAATAACTGGGTAGTTATAACCCCTTGTTATTTCTGATCAATACTGAACTTACTGCATGTTCAAAGATTGATGTCGTCTCCTTCTTCGGGACTAGATAATATTGGTGGTTTTTCCAAATGTAGCTTCAAATCTTGAAATGCCCTTTTGCAATCCTCATTCGATTCAAATTTTTCTCTTTTTCTTTATACTTCAAAGAAAGGTATACACTTGTTAGTGACCTTTGATATAAACCTGCTTAGCGCTGCTCGTTTCCCATTTGAACCCATAAGATCTTTTTTGTCTTAAGCTCAACCATATCCTTAATAGCCTCGATCTTCTTTGGGCTAGCCTCATTCCCTTGTGGACTTACAATATACCTAAGAAACTTTTCGAAATGGACTCCAAAATTGCATTTTTGGGGGTCAAGTTTCATTTGATATTTACGGGGCACTTTGAACATTTCATCTAGATCTTCAAAATGATCCTTGGCCTCTTGGGATTTTACCAACATGTTGTCTACATTAACTTCCATATTTTTCTCGATTTTCTCTTTAAACATTTGGTTAACCAACCTTTGATAAGTTTCCCTAGCATTTTTCAATCCGAATGACATTATCTTATAACAATAGGTTCCCTCATCAGTAATAAAGCTGGTATGCTCTTCATCGGGTTTGAACACAGAGATTTGATTATATCCAGAATACGCATCCATTAGTGAGAGCCGTTTATATCCGTTGGTGGAGTCGACCAATTGATCTATCCTTGGTAGGGGGTAACAGTCCTTTGGATATGCTTTATTTAATTTTTATAATCCACACAGGTATGCCACTTTCCTTTGGATTTCTTCACCAAAACTAGATTTGCCAATCATTAAGGGTACCGAACTTCTCGGATAAACCTATTCTGTTACAATTTCTTGACTTCCTCTTTTAAGGCATTGGTCCTTACTTTATCGAACTGTCTTTTCCTTTGCCCAATAGGAAGAACATCTGGACTAATATTCAGGGGGTGGCTCATAACTGTAGGGCTAATTCCAACCATGTCAGAGTAGGTCCAAGCAAAAACATTCTTATTGTGTTTTAAAAATTCTCTCGGTCCTGACTTTAAGTGCTTCTCTAGATTCTTTCCCACTCTGATTATTTTATTAGAATCGGTAGAATCTATTGGAACTTTGTGGGCTTCTTCAACCAGCTTAACTCTTTCAAACTCTCCTCAACAATCTTACTCTATAGCAATTTCACTTTCTTCTATCGAGTTGGAATCTGTTCTCTTTCTCTTCCCATAAACTGCAAATCATCTTGGAACGATATGTTTGTTAGTTTTATTAGATTTTCTCTATGCTTCGAACAATGGATGTAGAAATACATCTTTCCGAAGGGTGTATAGTAATGGAAGAATCAATGTAACAAGTGAACTTTCTGTTATATTGCTCTAGAGTTGCAAAATACATTTCTCTCGATGTAAACTGCTCGCCTTGAATGATGCATATGGACGATTTATTTAAGGAACTTGAGCATTAGGTATTTTGGCGAGAGAAATATGTCAACTTCATCTAGTGCTGGTTGTCCAAAGAAGGCATTGTAGAATGGTGGTTGATCCATGATCACAAAGGTTGTTTCAAAAACTTGGAAGCATAGAGGGAGTCCCAGTTGGACCAAAAGCTTCACTTACCCAAGTGGAGTCGTCCCCTTATTGTTGAACCCGAAGATAGGTTCGGGTTAGGCTCAAATTTTCCTTGGAAATTCCCATCTGTTCAAATGCATGATGAAATATCAAATATATTGCACTTCCTATATCAACAAAGATTTTTATCATCACGAAGTACCCTATTTGAGCTATGATCATTAATGGGTCATTGTGGAGATGATGGATTCCCTTCTTAATTCTTGTGGATTGATCACGAGTGTGTGCATATTGATGTTGTATTTTGGGCTCTTAAGTGGTGGTTCTTCCTGTACAGAAAATACACCCTTCTTAGACTCAAGAATATATTTATTTCGAGCATTTTGACTTCTACCGACGGGATGCAGTCCACCGTGTATAACATGAATTATGTTTTCAGGTGGACCTAGGATTAGTGGGTCCTTATCCTCGACTATATTTATGGTATTACCAGCAAGCTTCCTTGCATCACCATCTTACAGGAGAGTTTGTTGCAGATTCTTCACGAACTCCTTCAACTGCCCTTCTCGAATTAACTTCTGAATTATTCCGACTAGTACCTTACATTCGTTGGTTTTGTGGCCATTCTCCATGTGGTAGGCACAATATTTATCTCCTTTCTTCTATCAGGGTAATTTCGGGCTTTGAATGAAGTAGGGAAGTTGACCTTATCTTGGGTTAGTGCATAGATGTAGGAAATCATTTGGTTTATTGCCACTGCGTTAATATTAGTGTCTTCTCATCTAGCTCTCATAGGAATCATTCTAGTCCGAATTTACGTCTATCCTTCTTATGACTAAATTTGTTATTTTAATAGTACAAACTATCCATTCAAATAAATTTGTTGACTTAAAAATGGAAGCCTTAAAGATCCCGACATCCATGGATGAACAACTCCTTCCAGAAAGGAGAATTGACTATGAGACCCGAGTGAACAGCAATAAGCTTGTCTCTATCATTCATTCCTTTGGCCTTCAAGGCTTCGACTGAACCTCTTCAAATAATCTCCTAATGACTCTCCATGGTTTTCTCTGATGTTAGTGAGAACGGTATAGTCAATAGAGGGATCCTTACATATGCAAAACTGAGCAGAGAACTCATAGGAGAATTGTTTCCAAGACTATATCATGTTTTCATGATACTATCGGTACCATTTAGCAGCAGCTCCTTGTAGTGTGATCGAAAAGAGCCGACATCCAACAGTGCCAGAAGCATTTTATAATTCCATCTGACTATCAAGGGCCATCATATGGTCATCTGGGTCAGTTGTCCGTGATATTTCATAGTTGGGACCTTTGCATAAGGTGGTATAGGTATTGACATGATTTCATCGATAAAAGGGGCAACCCTTTCATTATATTTTACTATTTCATCTTCAGTTCTCTTGCACTTGACATTCAATAGGTCCTTTACAGCCTTTTCTACTACATCTTTAAGATAGGCTTCTTGCTTAAATAGTTCCTTTTGTCTGGCTTGTAACCATACGAAGTTGAGCTTGTGAAATAATCCTTGTCTTCTGCCTGAACTCTTCCTTGATAGTTGGCCTTTAGTAGAAGGCAAACTTTCTGTTTAGATGAAGAAATATTAACTTTACTCTTTGTGGCATCCGTGTTGATCTTTAGTTTCTTTCTCGGAGAGATAACTTCATCTACCGATGTAGCAGCTTTCATGGATGATCTATGAGATAACACCTCATTCAGGAGTTCTTTCATCTCTGCCATTTGCCTTTCTAAATATGCAATTTTAGCACCATGTTCCTCCGGCTGAAGATTTGAGTTAGAGCCAGTTGTGGTGATAGTGGAATCTGAGCCGGAGGTGGAGTTGGTTGAACTGGGGCGGAAGATTGCTCATGTTCCCTGTTTCCAAGGTTAAAAGATGATGAGACACTCTCCTCCAATGAAGTTATAGGTTCATCCCTTTCGTTGATGGGAAAAAGCCTTTTTGATGTCATTTTCGTGTAGCGAATCAAATTTCCGCTATTAGTCGTGTTAATCACAGGGCCAGAGGATCGAGCCCCCTTCTAGCGCCAAATATGTTAACAAGATTTCCTGTTAACATCCATGATGCTTTACACAATTTTTTTAATATTGGTTCAACCATTCGGTCGAGTGAATTCACATTTTTGAAGGAAATGACTAAGCCGAAAGGTTCCAAGATCTTAATATCGGCCACTGTTTGAGATGATCAATGTTGGAGGACTTTAGGAGACTATTTATCCTTTGAAGAAATTAAGGAAGGAATTTGTTAACTTGTAACCAGATTGAAGGGTTAAATTTCCATCCAAACCTTTCGGTTTGACTTGACTTTAGGGATTACTAAACCTTTCGTTCTGGCCAGAGGATTTAAGAGGTCACTTAAACCTTTTGACTAGATTATACTCGTTACTCTACATCCAACTTTATCACTTCATTGTATTCTATCTCCCTCGGAAATCGAAAGTAATTAATTATTGATCAACATCTCTTTTGACTCCCTTCGGAAGGTTATGTACCCTTCGGCGTCATCGAAAAGATATGTTACTCTATATGTCGCTCTCATGACACTTTCGGCTTTCTTGGTTGATAATCCTTTTGTGAAAACCCTTTTGAAAAGAATGTATCATTTAAACATATGTAGAAAATAATAAGAGCTGATTTGATATGCCATGAGACTCATATCTGGAATTAATCCACAAGTCGCATTCCTCATTTTTGTGGTTGGTGCTAAGTAAAGGAGAATGAAACTTGTGAAAATATCTATCGTAATTTCATGGCATATACTCAAAATAAAAGAAGAATGTAAGAAATAAATCATAAACGATTAGCAGTTAATATTAAATTAACACCTAATCATGATTATCCCCTAATTTCGAGTCCATCACAAGCCACAATTCTCATTATTTCTTTATAATTAAATTCGATATAAAATTTAAGAGGTAAGCCCCCAATTTGATTTCTAAACTAGGAAAACAGAGTAGTAAGCAGAAGTAAGAGTAGTTGGTGTGTAGGAAAATGGGAAGAAAATTAGATCCCGAAATATGATCCCTTGGGTCCTATTTATAGATGTAGGCGGCCCTCCTTTCGGCCTTATGCCTTCGTCGGGGACGAAAAGTTGCTTCTTATATGTCGTTGTAAACCTTTCAGTCTAGACGAAAGGTTGTTTCTTATATATTATTATAAACCTTTCGATCTAGATGGAAGGTTGGTTCACTATACAACATCATGGACCGTTGAATGCCATCGAAGGGTTTGCATTTCCCAATGAATGCATGAACTCCTCATCTTTCCTATAGGGTTGGTTTCTTATCAGGTTTTGTAAACCATTCGACCTTATCGAAAGATTTCTCCCTTACTTGATTACCGATGAGAGCTTTGCTCTTCCTAAATGTTGTTAGAAGACTGTCTTCTGTTGTGTTATGGATGATGCCTTTACTTAAAACTTTCGGTATTGTCGAAAGGTACTAAATATGTGTTTTAACTGGTTCGAAAAGCTTACTATGCTTCCGAAAGGGTTGTTATTGAGTAACGTGTCCTTGTCCTAACTTCTCTACTCCTTTCGAAAAATAATGACGCTTCGAGTGATGAGAGATGAAACTCTCTGTCTAGTCTAAAAGGTTTAAAACTGTTGCAAACTGTTATCCTCATTCCCTTAATCCTTTTAAAAAGGTTTGGGGTGACCTTCTTTTTCCTTCGTCTTTGTGTTATATTGGGTGGCTCCATGAACATTTTCTATTTTGTCCAGGAGGTGCTTAGCAGTTTTATATCTAGCTATTTTGTTGCGCTTCAGTAGTTCATTCCTTCGCGCTTGCGTAAGCCTTACCCTGAAGCTACCATGTTCTTATTCTTCATTTGTGCCATACAATATTTTCGGTGTCGTTGGAAGGTGAGTTCTTCTGGAACTCTTTACCTATGTATAAGGTTTCTAAAGTGCCTTCTTTATCTTCATTTACATTTTATGGATGCCATAACCTCTATATCCTAATAAGGACCGAACAAATGGAAACTCAAACCCTCGACTACCATATCAAGCCAACATAACTTATGAAAAGTAAATCAAATGAATTCTAAAGATAATTAAATTAATGATGGAAGACTTACTGAGGTATATTATTGGTATAAATGATGGCCGTAATGACTTGGGAGTGCTTGAGATGGAATTGACATCAAAAAGAGCTTCGGGAGATGAAAAGGCCCAAGAAGAAGGAAGACGTAGAAAATGAGGAATTGTGCTTGGTTAGAGAACAATGCATCCCTTATATAGGCTTACCGATCTATTCGGCAACGGAGAAGTAAGATATAATTTGAAATATTTTTCTGCGAGCTCCTCAAGAAAACGAAATAAAGAGACACCAGGCCCACCTTTAGTACCGAACCAAATATGTTAGACCAGAGCGACTATAAAACTAAGTGCATGCAATTGCTGGTGGGTCGCATAGTTGAACAAGGCACAAACCAAAGTTTGCTACATATTTTATTTATCAATCTTTAAGGAGCAAGTGTTAGGGGCATTTCAACCCGTGAGGTATGAACACAAGGGGATGGACCCCAGATTATGGAAAAACAAGACTTTAAATGATTGATGAAATGGATGTGAGGAGTAAGGCATGCATATTATAACTATGGTCAGTCCGAAGGTCGATCAGCTCGCTTTGATCAAGGGAATCATTATCACATAGCGATCCATAATCTTGCTTTCGAAAATGGAAGAATACAAAACAGGAATTCCTATCCGGTAGTGATACCACCGAATAGGAATTCCTATCCGGTAGGCGATGCACCAAACAAGAATTCTTGTTCAGTGCAAAGAGCTACTGGATGAGGATTCTTATTGGGTAGTGTAGGTACCAGACAAGATATCTTGTCATGTATGGCGCTAAAGCTGAACAAGGGAAAATTAAATATGTCGAACCAAGGTGACATCTTATGGAACCCGGTTATGAAGGTGACTTCATCCACCTACTAGACCAACACCTACCAAACAGACTCCTTTCAGCCAAACCAATCATGATATTTATGGAATAAAATCCGAGTATATGAGGAAATTCATAATCGTATCTTCTATGTATGAAAATAACCGAACTGACCAAGTTATATTGGGAAATTTTCTGACTATTGGAATGACCTCCCTACCTTTATACTACTAGAAATGTCCAAGCTTCTAGCAGCCATGGGGATAACCTTTTGGAGCCTCCAAATTTTGCCGAATAGTGTAACCAAACAGAGATTCACGACACCAATATTTAACAGCAAATCATTGTATTTCACATCTAAACACTTATAAAAGCTGAAATATAAGAAAGGGAATAAAAATAAATAATGAATGTAAGCCCGTTATGGTTGAACTACTATAAATCTATGTGTAATTTGCTTTTCTTACGTTCTACATCTATTGAATTTACTATTATAAATTCTATTGGAGGTGTTTGTCCACTTTTTGTGCAAACATTATGCTTCAGTTCTTTTTACAATGTTATTATGAATAATTTATCACATTGAATCATATTTAATGTTTAACTTGATATAAAGGATTTGTTGTGGGAAAAATAAAATTAATACCATATAAGATATAAATTATTAAATTGTATTTATTTTTATTTTGGTGGTTTTTCTTATATACTTGATTTTAATAGCATATGTGTGTATGTTTGTGTGTGTATGCATGAATGTTTATACATATTCAATATATAATTTTAAACAATAACTTGGAAATATCTATCCTATACTGTTTTAAAAAAAATAGTTAAATGTGTGTATATATATATATGATTTTACCTAAACTCAAATGTCAAATATTTGAGTAGAAAAAATAATATGGTGATTTATTAATTCTAGTAAATAACAATCTTTGTTGAAGGCCACTAGCTCTTGTGGTAAGTGGCATGACACTCTAGATTGACGTTCTAGAAGTTATGGATTCGAACCCCCAAGCCACCAAAACGAATGTTCTTGTTGAATAATAACCGTTCTTATTCTAATAAAAGATAGTGATATAATCAATATAATGTCTAATACAAGTGTTAGGATAACCATATAATATATTATAAACAATATAGATTTTAAACATGAATCCATCAATGCAGGTTGCTCAAAAATAGAGCCTATATGTGAAAAATATATGTGTTTAAATATTTAAAGATTTAAATGTAATTCATTGTAAACTTCACATGTACAAAACCCAAACTGCCAAATATCTCACCATTGACAAAATACCATTGTCGCCTCATACATTTGGAAGCACTACCACTATTATTGCCCTTAGTGAGATCTATCGGCCCATACCTATATCTCCTTCTCCTGTAATAAAACCCTACAATCTAACTTCACCACCAATCATTTCTGGCTTTCACCACCCTTGCCTCGGTTCCTTTGAACATCTCCATTTTTAACAATGGTTTCCCACACTTAGCTGACCAAATCATTATATTGCACGTTATCTACGATCATGTTTGAGCTGCTAGCTATGGCAGTTTGGCAAGAGATGAACAATAAGTACCATTAGCCGGCATAAAAAATTTGACGAAGCATTTTTTTCGTCGATCTACTCACCTTTTGGACAAACAACCACTAGTCCTTTATTTGATTCATTGATATGAATAGCTTAACATTTTGTTTATTTGTTTTGAAAAATAATTAATTGGTTATAATATTAATTACTAGGACATTTCCACTCTAATCTTGCCGTTTTATTACACATTGATCTATCAGCATCATCTCTTAGAGAGAAAAATTCAATTGTTTTCATGGTGTGCAAAACCATTAATTAAATTTATCCCAGTGAATGAGTATCTATAAGTGGCGGCTTCATGGCACTATTATAACATCAGACGCAAAAAAATATCTCTTTGTGTAATTCTACATGCCAGATTTTATCTATTTATTAGGCTCATCAACCCATCAAAATAAAAATATCTGTTATTATCAATATGGCCAGCTCTCTAACTATTAATCAATATCATACCATTTAGCATTTATTATACAGTGTGTAAATATTATTTCTGGCCTATGTAAGTAATTAAATAAATACATAACAAATGTATATCTTATAGCCCCATTATAATATTGATTAGATAATAACCCAAATAATTTATTAATTTTTTCATAATAATATATTTAAATCTATACATTATTTTATGTCGGTTAACTTCAGAAGGACATTGAAAGTTATGCTTGTGATACTCCCACACATAAAATCAACCTATAGTGATATTTAAACAATTCAAACATTAAGTCATTGCCGAAGAGTAGTAGTAGACACGAGCTCGGTCACTTATAAATCATCTGGATAACGTCCTTATGATGACCACCCTAAACCACTGACACCTAATATAACTATATAGTGCACTACCATATGCCTGGTTCAGGTTGGATGATTGCCAAGGGTTGAAAAGAAATAAAAAAATACATAACCTATAGTATATCTCACAGCACACGGGACATAATACAATATACATCACATATATAAACACGAGAGAGTAATGATTAAGTGAACCAAATATCAAAGCATAGATCCACAGAGTTATGTAGCATAGTAATAGAGTTTATACAAAGCGAAGATAAAATCCAAAAACCATATCATAGTAATAACAAACACTACAAGGTCACCATAGTGTTGCAAAGCGGAACAAGCATAGTAATCCATATATAATATGAGAAAGCTCCCTCCAGCTTGTCCTCTGCACAACCCTCGCATATCATCTAAACCTGCTATCTAGTCTACTCATTTAGGAGTACCCAATGTAATAAGAAGCAAAGGATAAAAATTCAAGTCAGATAACAATTTGGTGTGAGCGATAAGTGAATCTCAAAATTCTATACAATTTAATATATTAAGGACCTAGTGTATATAAACCATACCTGATTTGTCCCTACAACAAAAGAGTTAACACATAATGTGACATAATATGCTACCCTTTACACATCATAAAGGTGTACTGAAAACTACAATGACGGATATCCAGGTATCGCTATCCACAATGCCTATCTCAAGCAAAATCCTTAGAGTGACATATTATGGGAGAAAATAATCGAAGAAAACATAGCATCTATCAAACACCATCGCTTGTTGTACTCTAGATATATGATAACTCATATGACCTTTCACTTACCAAGGATTAATGTAAATCCCAGTTTGCAGTGTACTCATCTTTAGGCCAAAACAGATATTAGACCCATTCCACTGGTCCAAGGCACATAAATTAATTTAACCAATCCAAGGTAGCCAAACAAAGTACCCATGAGTGCACAAATAATAACTTTGCTTTCGGGTACATCAGAAAACACTATGAGCATCAACGATCCCTTAGTGTGCTCATCCGAGCCCTTTATTTGCTCCATCTAGTTTCGATTATTCTCAAGGAACCATTCAAATTTCCTTCTTTCATGATAGAACCTTTCAATATTCTATCAATAGGTCACCCTTTCTAGAATCCTTTGCGGATAATCGCTCCTACGACTCCTTTCAACATCAAGCCACCATCATTAGAACCTAACTTCATTAACAATCGAGTTACCATCACCTACGTTCCAATGCCATCACCGTACTACTACATTGTCATCAGACCCCAAGCGAACATACAAACATCCCTAGCACAGACTGTGGAGCCAAAACTTTCCCTCCTAGAAGTTTCATCATCCTTGGCCCTTAGAATTCATGTCGGTATCAAATAGCTGAGGTCGGTACTCAGATGATTTCTTAGTCCACACTTAGCCATATTTGGATAGGTAATCCTTCAGTGCTTTTTCCTCAAGCTCCCAAGTCTAAACCACCAACCTTCTGCCAAGGAAAATAGGTCGATACCAAGATGAAGTGCTTGTTGCCTAGCCTTATACTAAGCTAAATTTTGGCTTTTAATTCTTGGAACTCTCTTCCTTTTCCATCACGAGACTTGTGTCGAAACACCTTTGCATTTCCCCAGGCATGACTTGAAGCATCTCTTCACCGAATTGATTTGGCTTTCCCACCTACCAGAATCGAGGTCATCATCAACCATTATTATATCACCCAAGTCACCTATAATTTGAACCATTTGCTCCTCTCATGCTCTAGAGCCTCTCCTCTAAGTTTTATTCAATTCCAAGCTAATTTGACTTCGTATTGCTGGTTTCATCAACCAGTACCTAAGTAACTAAAAGCACTAATAAACCATATCAAATCACAACGTACCAAATTTAAACATCACTCATATACTTCCATACATATCATAAAATATGATAATTAAGAAAATCCTATTTTGGAGTTAACATTTGCACCAACATGTTAATATGATCAAAGGAGGTTGCAAAACCAATTAAAAAGCATTTTAACTCATTTTAATTTCAGCCATAAACATGTATGAAGGTGTTACTAAAGTTAGAAAATGTTTTAGGATCAAAATCATATTAAAATCGTCAGTTTTGACTATATAAATATGCATAGGATAGTGAGAGATCAAGAACCACTCTCCGACTACCCAAATTACCACTTTGATACTTGAATCCAGGATGAACAACAAAGAATACGAATTTGCAAGCACCAAAATGATAGATCTACCAGTTCCTTCACTAATTACCCATATAATTTAGATTTAGTTCATGATTAGTAGGAAAAGCAAGAATTTTTGATGGAATTAGGATTAATGAAGGTATATAACTATTATGAGGAAGATGAAAATGACTTAGATCAGTCCTTATAGCCTCCCCTTAGTACAAATTCTCGAAATTCGTTAGTGGGAATAAGTATGGGCTTGTTAATTCCACACTAATATGGGCCACCAATAGGCAAAACTTGAAACAGCCATAATTCTCAAATGGTAAATCCGTTATACTATTATAACAACCATATTGAATGGAAAACCATTATCCTAAAGCAAAAAAGTGGTTTCAGAGCCTAACTCGGATTCTATCAAAAGTTATAGTCCAAACATGATTTTTAGGGTTAAAATTCTCATCTAGAAATTCAATAAAAAATCTTAGATGTGGAAAATGTTCCTAAGAGTCATTTCTAAATTTTAGACTCTACAACCTAATATAAATTAAATAAAAATATTTTACAATCCATCTTTACGCAAACCACAGGTCGTTACACTCTCCCCCTTGATGAATTTCGCCTAGAAATCCCCAAATAAATTAAGTAAATAGTCAACCATAGTTACCATGCATGCTTAACAATCATATGCAACCATCAAACATATCTAACAGGTAATTATGTAACCAACAGTGTAAATAAACCTATCCAAGCATAACATGTACTAAACTATCCTATATGATGTGAAAATAAAGTAAATATGATAAAAAGCCGTCCTTACCATGCAAAGAGCTTTAGATATGCAGCCTGTATGCTATTCTCAGTTTTGGAAGTGCAATCACCTTTACTTTCACTCCATTGAACCTTCACTAACTCCGTCGTCCTCATCTTAAGCCACTTCATATCGCTTTCATATATCCTAACCGACCCATAAGGTTGAAATTTCTAGTTCAATATTGATATCATCAAGTTGATCTAGTGTAATTGTCATGCTTGAGTCGTGCACAAACTTTCGTAAATGAGAGGCGTGGAAGACGTTGTGCACGCTCACCATCTTCTAAGGTAAGTCAACTATATATGCTAGGTTCCCAATCATCTCTACTATTAGAAAAGGACCTACGAGCCTCGGTGCCTACTTCCTCTTACAACCGAATCGAATAACGTTCTTTAATGTCAAAATCTTCACAAACATCATATCATTGATGGAGAACTCCATATCCCGAAGGCACTTATCAGCGCAGCTCTTCTACCTATCCTGAGTAGCTTCCATAGGTTGTCGAATGATCTCAATCTTTTTTGAGTTTTCTCAAATCATATTTGACTTAAGTATAAGTTCCTCATCTGCTTTCCATAAACATGAAGAAGCATTACATAATCGGCCATACGATGCTTCTTGCAGTGCTATACTGATGCTAGTCTGATGCAATTCTTGTATGCGAACTCGACCTAATGTAGATGATCATCCCACAAGCCTACTAAATTGAGTATGCAAGCTTGCAAGAGATCTTCTAACATACGATTCACTCTCTCAGTTTTCCCATCGGTTTGCAGGTGATAAGTGTGAGAAATGCGGGTTACGGATCTTAAGGCTAGAATTAACACTTGAGGGGAGGAGGGTGAATAGCGTTTAAAGGAATTACTAATTCTTTTTGAGTTTATATTAATTTGAACACAAATGTATGCAATATTCAGACACAGACATGATTACAAAATCAAACACAGATGTAGATATAAAGTAAAAGCAATAAAGGAAATAACACACCGAATCTTATACTGGTTCGTAGTTACCCTACATCCAGTCCCGCAACACAAGTACAAATTTCCTTTCAAAATCAGTTCTCATAATTACACCCTTGATTTCAAGGCCATGAGGTACACCGCTCCAGATTCACAATCCTCAGGGTAGAGATACTTGATTTTATGGGCAACAAGTTCACTCAATTAATTTTCCAGGCTACAATCACACCTTTTCTCGCTCGATTAATTTTCCAGGCTACAATCACACCTTTTCTCACTCGATTGATTACAAAGAAGTCTATAACTCTGAATAGCACTGGGATCTTGTTGAGATATTGATAGAAAATCAAACCAGAGATGATCTAGTTAGATTCAATGGTGATTTCGGCAGAGTAATGGTAAAAATGTATACAAAGAAATTGAAGAAGCAGAAGAGGAGTGAAATCAGGGAAATATAAGAATATAAATTCATTTAAAACAGCCCCTATTTATAGTAGAACAACAGCCATGTCCATTCGTGAAAGGATATGACAAATAGACACTTCCTTTGAAATTCAAACTATTGAAATAAACTGTCACCTTGTCAACAAGGGTTCCATAGGGTTGTCGACAGGTCTAAGTTATTTTTGGCAATTTGTTTTTCTTCGAAAATAACTTCTATCTTGTATTAAAACCATTTTAAACTTTATAAATATACTTAACTATAGTTAAAATACATAAATAAGTATAGAGAATAATATTTTGGTATATATAAAATTTTACTATAATTTTATATTTAAATCTAAGTATAAATATTAAATGTTAAATATATTATAATTAAAAGAGAGTTTAAAACCAAGGATAATTTGATTTTGAAAATAAAGATTATTTTGAGGCTAAAAGTATTTTAAAACCAGGATAGATTTCTTTGATTTTTAAAAGAAGATTTTGAAATCATTTTGAAAACAAGATATAATTTTGTAAAACATTTAAATAAAAGTTAGTGGATACAAAACAATGTTCCACTAGATTTTTCATAGGTTCTATCCTACTTAGGGTTCCATCCCTTTAACGGGCTCAAAGTGGATTCCATTCAACGAATAAAATTGATTTTAAGATGTCAGTGCTTTTCAAGGAGTTTTAACAAAATTCCTAACTAAATTACTTATATTGAAATCTTAAACTCTTGATAATCTTGATACTCATGAGTCTTGAATCTTGATATCTTCGATCTTGAGTTTATCAATTCTTGAATCTCTATACTATACAGTCTTCATTCTTTGGTACCTGTATATATATCCTTCATATAAATATATATCTAAACAATGATGTTGGTATTTATATTTTATAATCTTATTATAAGGTTGTTGTCATCAAAACCAACTTCTCAGGGACTAACAATCTCCCCCTTTTTGATGATAACAACCTTTGTTTATAAAATATTACTTCTATCCTAATAACTCCCCCTAAAACTAGTAACTCCCCCTTAATCTATGCCCAACTATCTATTTTATACTTATCTCCTTTGTCATCAACAAAAACTAACTCAAAACTATATAACTCCCCCTTAATCTAATACTATATGACATGTGATTATAATGATAGTGTTATCATAAATAATCAACACTTAATTCTGAAACAAAAACTTAGTCCTTAATTACTAACTATCCTAACTAAGAATCCATATATGATAATACTTATAATAGTGATAATGTGAGAATTCAAATATAAGAACACAAATCATTTATTAAATATATTTTGTTATATTTACATTTGCGTAGAAAATGTTAGTAAGATCATATAACAATAAGAAAGAGATAAAAGAAACTAATGTGTATCCTTGACAATAAGAGATCTATGAACCGACCAATTTGGGTATTGAAAACGGAAATTTCCACGTTGTTCGACTAGATTTCGATCCTTGTCAAAGCACACTTCGCCAACACAAACGACATTGCCGTCATCTTCAGCGTGCTCTTCTTCCATGAGGGCTTCTTCTTCTTCTTCCTCGCTATCCTCTTGCACTTGATCACCTGAAGATTCTTCATCAATCAAGATGGGTTTGGCGTGATTGTCCATTAGAACTTTTGCAAGTTTCTAAGGATTTTGCCTCGTCGTTCTTGTTCTTTGGCCATTCTGATTTGCACTACATGAATTTCAGTCATAAGTTGCAGTGCATCCTTCAAGGAAACCTCCATTTTTATCACTCGTGCAAGCGTAGTTCGTTGAAATGGTCCAGTAGAAGGAGAAGGGAACAAAAATGTTGAATTTTTATTTGATTTGGAGGAGGAGGCCACTGTTTTATTGTTTTTAGAAGTTAGATTAGAGAAAGGACAGATAGAATGAACAAAATTTCAAAATAAGAAGAATATATAACCACCCATTTGAATTTTGGTGGGAAAATTTCAAAAGAAAAAAAAAATTATCTATCGACAGGGGTAAAAGAGGGTTGTCGACAAGGTACTTATATTTTTGCTATTTGATTAATTTAATTTTATATATACTTGTTATTTATATTCTATATTTCATTTATTGAACAAACACCTAATTCTCTTCTTAATTTAGTAAATATAGATTCATTTAAGGGTTTTGTTAAGATATCAGCAATTTGGTTCTCGGAATTAATATAATCGAGAGTAGTTACTTCCTTACTTATATTATCTCTGAGAAAATGATGTCTCATATCAATATGTTTAGTTCGAGCATGATGAGTAGGATTTTTGGATAAATTTATTGCACTATTATTATCACAATAAATTGGTGATTTTGAGATATTTAAACCAAAAATATTTTAGAGTTTGTTGCATATATATTATTGAGAACAACCCAAAGCAGTAGAAATATACTCTACTTCAGTTGTTGATAAAGAAACTGTGGTTTTCTTTTTACTAAACCGAGAAATCGGATAATTCTCCAAAAAGTGACAAGTTCCCCTTGTACTTTTTCGGTCTGATTTACTACCAGCATAATCCGGATCACGGTAAGATATTAATTCAAAAGAATCATTTTTAGGATAAAATAAGCCATAATCAAAGATGTGTTTAACATATCTTCTGATACGTTTTACAGCTTTTAAGTGGGTCTCTTTAGGTTGGGATTGATATCTTACACAGAGATAAACACTAGCATGATATCAGGTCTACTGGCAGTGATATAGAGTAGTGATCCAATCATTCCTTTATATAACTTTTGATCTACATTTTTCGAGAGATCTTCTTTACTTAGGTACTCATTGGTTGCCATGGGAGTGGGTTTTCCCCTTGCATTAGTCAAACCAAATTTACTAACTAGGTCTTTAGCATATTTTTCTTGACTGACAAAGATACCATTATCTAATTATTTTATTTACAATCCTAGAAAGAAGTTTAATTCACCCATATGACTCATCTCAAACTCTTTTTTCATTATTTTAGAAAATTCTTTATTCATTTCAAAATTAGTTGATATGAAAATGATGTTATATATGTAAACTTATACAAGTTGAATATTATTTTTATTTCTTTTAGTAAAAAGAGTTTTATCTACTTTACCAATTTCAAAGTTTGATTATAATAAGTAAGATCTTAGTCTATCATACCAGGCTCTAGGAGCTTGTTTTAGACCATATAGAGCTTTCTTAAGTTTATAAACATGATTTGGAAATTTTCAAGTTCAAAAAGTGGTGGTTGTTCAACATATACTTCCTCTTTTTCAAATCCATTTAAAAAGGAAGTTTTAACATCCATTTGAAATAATTTGAAATTATTATGATTTGCAAAAGCAAGTAGAATCCTAATGGCTTCTAATCTTGCTACGGGAGCAAAGGTTTCATCATAATCTATTCCTTTTTCTTGACAATAACCTTGAGAGACTAACTGGGCTTTATTTCTAACAACCTCACCTTGTTCATTCGTTTTATTTTTATAAACCCATTTAGTTCCAATTATAGTTTTATTTTCAGGTCTAGGAACAAGTTCATAGATATCATTTCTAGTGAATTGATTTAGTTCTTCTTGCATAGCCAAAATCCATGAGTTATCATTTGATGCTTCTTTTGGATTTTTGGGTTCAATAGTTTATATAAAGGCTCATTGCTCATTTTACTTAGTTGATTTATAGTTGTTACAATAAATTGTTCCTAGTATATTTTCTATATGATGATCTTTTAAAAGTTTAATCTTTTTATTAGCATGATTAATTTCATTGTTAGTTTGAGTTGACTCTTGATTTTGAGTGATTAAATCCTCTTCATCATTTGTATCTTCAAAACTTTTGAGACATTCATCAAATGAAACATGCATTATTTCTTCGATGGTGTTAGTTCTTAAATTAAACACTTTGTATGCTTTACTTTTATTAGAATATCCAATAAAGATACCTTTGTCTGATTTAGGATCAAATTTACCTAAGTTATCTTTTGTATTTAAAATAAAACATTTACTTCCAAAAATTCTAAAATAAGATACCTTAGGTTTCTTTATGTGAAGAAGTCCATAAGATGTCTTATCAGTTAAAGGTCTAATTAAAATTCTATGTAAAATATAACAAGTGGTAGCAACTGCTTCTGCCCAAAAATATTTTGGTAATTTACTATCTGAAAGCATAGTTCTCGCACACTCTTGAATCATCCTATTTTTACGTTCTACTACTCCGTTTTGTTGTGGAGTTCTTGGAAATGAAAAATAGTGAGTTATTCCCCTTTTATTATAGAATTTCTCAAACTTTTCATTTTCAAATTCACCTTCGTGATCACTATGGATGGTTATATTTTTACAGAAAGTTGATTTTGAATCCTTTTTGTAAAGTTCTTAAAACATTCAAAAGTATAACTTTTATGTTTCAAAAATAGTGTCCATGTAAATCTAGAATAATCATATACAATTACAAAACATATTTACTATGATTTATTGACTGAATTTGAGATGGACCAAATAAATCAAGATGAAGTAATTCAAGAGGTTTTAAAATTGAAATCAAATCTTTTAATTTAAAGCAAATTTTGTAAGTTTTCCTAATTGGCATGCATCACATAAACTATCTACTTTAAAATTCATTTTAGGGAGACCTCTTACTAGATCATGTTTTAATAGTCTAGATAAGAGTTTGAAATTCAAATGCCCAAATCTCTTATGCCAAATCCAAGGGTCACTTGTATTTGCAAAAAGACACAGGTTATCATTTGAAACTTTCATACTAAGAATATAAATATTCTTTTTCCTAATCCCTCAAATATTATGGTTGAATTATTATCTTTAATGTGACATTTATATTTTTCAAATTTAATTTTATATCCTTTATCGCAAAGCTGACTAATACTTAGCAGATTATGTTTCAGATTCTTAACTCGCAAAACATTAGTAATAATAGGAGTTTCAGTGTTACCGACTATGCCGATGCCAATCACATGTCCTTTTGAGTTGTCTCCAAAGCTAACCAGTCCTCCGTCTTTGTATATTATATCATTTAGCATATCCGGATTACCAGTCATGTGTCTAAAGCATCCACTATCGAGTATTTATTTATTCTTTTTGACTTGCATAATTTGTCCATTATGGATTGATTCCTCAACACCCATAAAACATGTTTCCTGCACATCATATAATTTTGGTAGAGAACTTGAATTTGAATATTTATTATATGCTGACTCATGAGACAATGATGATCTGAATATTTCTAAAATAGTATTAACAAGTTTTGTAAACACAGCCACTTTAAAAGCTTTTTCGAAATTCATATTATAAAACTTTGAAAACCTTGCTCTGATACCAAATGTGAGAAATGCAGATTATGGATCTTAAGGCTAGAATTAATACTAGAGGAGGGTGAATAGTGCTTAAAGGAATTACTAATTCTTTTTGAGTTTATATTAATTTGAACACAAATGTATGCAATATTCAGACACAGATATGATTACAAAATCAAACACAGATGCAGATATAAAGTAAAAGCAATAAAGGAAAGAACACACCGAATTTTATACTGGTTCGGAGTTTCCTTACATACAGTCCCCCAACACATATATGGATTTCCTTTCAAAATCAATTCTTACAATTACATCCTCCATTTCAAGGCCATGAGGTACACCGCTCTAGATTCACAATCCTCTGCGCAGAGATACTTGATTTTATGGGCAACAAGTTCACCCGATTGATTTTCCAGGATACAATCACACCTTTTCTCGCTGATTGATTTGCTCGATTGTTTGCAAAGAAGTCTATAACTCTAAATAGCACTGGGTTCTTGTTGAGATAGTGATAGAGAATCAAACCAGAGATGATCTAGTTAGATTCAATGGTGATTTCGGCAGAGTAATGGTAAAAATGTATATAAAGAAATGTGTAGAAGAAGAGGAGTGTAATCAGAGAAATATATGAATATAAATTCATTTAAAACAGCCCCTATTTATAGTAGAACAATAGCCATGTCCATTCGTGAAAGGATATGACGAATATATACTTCCTTTGAAATTCATTTGAAATAAACTGTCACCTTGTTGACAAGGGTTCCTTGGGGTTGTCGACAGGCCTAAGTTATTTTTGGTAATTTGTTTTTCTTTGAAAATAACTTCTATCTTATATTAAAACTATTTTAAACTTTATAAATATACTTAACTTTAGTTAAAATAAATAAATAAGTATAGAGAATAATATTTTGGTATATATAAAATTTTACAATAATTTTATATTTAAATCTAAGTATAAATATTAAAAGTTAAATATGTTATAACCAAAAGATAGTTTAAAACCAAAGGTTATTTGATTTTGAAAATAAAGATTATTTTAAGGCTAAAAGTATTTTAAAACCAGGATAGATGTTTTTGATTTTTAAAAGAAGATATTGAAATCATTTTGAAAACAAGATATAATTTTGTAAAACATTTGAATAAAAGTTAGTGGATACAAAACAATGTTCCACTTGATTTTTCGTAGGCTGCATCCTACTTAGGGTTCCATCCATTTAACGGGCTCGAAGAAGATTCCATTCCACGAATAAAATGGATTTTAAGATGTTAGTGCTTTTCTAGGAGTTTTAACAAAATTCCTAACTAAGTTACTTTTATTGAAATCTTGAACTCTTGGTAATCTTGATACTCATGAGTCTTAAATCTTGATATCTTTGATCTTGAGTTTATCAATTCATGAATCTCTATACTGTACAGTCCTCATTCTTTGGCACCTGTATATATATCCTGCATATACATATATATCTAAACAATAATGGTAGTATTTATATTTATAATCTTATTTTAAGATTGTTGTCATCAAAACCAACTTCTCAGGGACTAACAATAAGCTATACTATGATGCATCTCTGTCCCAACAACTGTTGTAAACTCTTCAAAAATTCACTAGTGAACAAAGTGTCTCGGTTACTCATAATGTCCTTTGGCACACTATGGAATTGTACGACTTATTTCACAAACAAATCGGCCTATATGGCTGCCATTTTACATGACTTGGTAGGTATAAATCTAGTAATCTTGGTCACTCGATCGACTTTGACCCAAATATCATCGGACCATGCTCCAGATCTCGGAAATCCATCAATAAAATCCATTGATACTTGCTCCCACTTTCATTTGGAAACTTCTAGGGATTGTAGAAATCCACCTGGCTTCTTTTGTTCCGCCGTCACCAACTAAAATTAATACGCTTTGAAATAAATGCCACGTCTTCATTCCTTCCCAATAATAAGCTTGCTTTATATTAAGGTACATATTATTACCAATGGGATGTATAGTCAATTTAGAGTGGTAGCGCTCTCATAGCACCTCAAATTGCAATCCATCGACATAGGGAACAAACAATCTTCCATCCTTACAGAGCTAGCTATCTTTCTCAAGCATGTACTGGTTTATCTTCTCAGACTCTACTCATTCTTCCACCTTTTCCATGATCATCGCTAGTCTAACATCTCGCCTCTAACTAGTACCAACCCGCTAAATCAAGGTAGGTCTAATAGTCAAACTCGCCAACATCTCTGGCTCTAACTTGCAATGAGGGTTGAAGTCATAACTAACGATATACTTCAACTTATTCCATTCTAGGAATATTGCTCCCAAACTGGCATATCTTCAACTCGAAGCATCAACAATTGCATTCCCATTACTGGGAATATAGGAAATTTCAATGTTCTAGGAGGCTAAGAACTCCAAACATCGTTGTCGGCGAAGGTTAAGACCCTTCTGGGATACTTCAAGGACTTATGGTCCATGAACAGCTCGAACCTTTCTCCTAATATATAATGCCTCCAAATCTTCAAAGCAACATTATTGCTGCAAACTCCAAGTTATGAGTTGGATAATTCTTCTCGTGCAAATTTAGCTATCGATTAGCATAGGCAATAACTTTTCCATTTACATCAATATCTCACCCAGTCCAGTATCACATGCATTTGTGTATACTATTAGCTCCTCATTCCCGCTTGGAATGGTCAATACCGATGCACTCGTTAACCTCTCCTTCAGATTCACAAACACGTTTTACACTTTGTGTCCTAAATAAAGGTTTTATTCTTCTTCGTCAAATTGTCCAACGGTGCTGTTCCCTTGAAGTAGTCCTTGATAAAACATCTATAATATCCCACCAATCCTAGGAAACTTTTTACATTCATAGATTTCTTGGGTTTGATCCAATCCTGAACCATTGCCATCCGTAAGTGTATCTTCTTCTCCTTTTATGTCTTAGAATAGATTAGGCTATCATCCATGAACACAAGCACAAACTTGTTTAGCCGATCATTGAAGACACGGTTCAAGAGATCAATAGTATGTGAGAGCATTGGTTAGCCTAAAGAACATAACTAAACACTCATAGAAACCAGATGGCATATGAAACTCGGTAATTGGCACACACTCTATCACAACACTTAACCACTAAAATCTCATTAAAAAAACCTATTGAAAGAACACCTTTGTACCATGGAGCTAATCGTACAATTTATCAATAAGAAAACGTGGATATTTGTTCTTGCTCGTTATTTTATGTAGCTCACGGTAGCTACATACAACCATCGAAAGCCATCCATCTTAGTAGCGAACGGTACATGTGTGCCCACTTAGTTATGTTCCTACGAATGAACCCTTGCTTTAATAGGTTAGTTATTTGCACCTCCAACTCATTTTAGTCTGAAAGGCATAACTATTGGTTTGGCATCCTCCACTAAGTCTATGCGGAACTAAGTCTCTCGGGGTGACGGTAATCTAATCACCTCCTCAAACACATATGGATATTCTCTCATGATATGCACAAATGACAACTCATCCTATAGAACCTTGAGTAAATATGGAAAGCTAACCATTACCTCATCCTCTGACAGGTAGCCAATCACTACCATCTGCCACTCTATAGCTCCAATCATCACCTATAACTTTTTCCAATCCACCACCATAGAATACTCCCTCGGCTCGTTCATCGCTAGGATAATCCTGAACCCAACGAAATTCAAAAAAAAACAATCATAAGAACAAGAGCATCCATGACTCAAAAAGACCAAACCATGACAAACCATACATTAGCTAATAGAGCCTCCAATAGGGTTTCTCACAATCAGAGGTTGGTCGACTATTTCAGGTCTCATTCCCAATTTATCTACTAGATCGTTAGATTTAAAGGAATGTGAGTCCTTGGTATCGAACAAAACATGTGTGAGAACATCATAAAAAGAAACCATGCCTTGAATAACGACGTTATTCCCCTTCTCCTTTACCAAGGGAGAATTTGATGAAGTCGGGACGACATCCAAAGCATATGACTTCACAACCTATTTCAGTCATGTTGGTTCTGGGCAATTCTTCTGATATTTCTGAACTTGCTATAGCTATAACACTTCTTCTTTCCAATGATTTTGTAGTCTTTAATCAGGTGATCCATACATTCATAACCATAAAGACAAGATCCCAATTAGCTTTCTTTTGAGCGTTCTTTCCTTAAATTCCCTTTTCGTCATATTTCTTCTCAACTCCACCGCCTTGTGTCGATTTTGTCTCTTCCTTAGCTGCAATAGCTAATTTGGACTTAGGGTATAAACTCTTATGACGAAAGCTTTATCGATGAGTCTTTCAAAGGGCTCATTAAAATGACTCACTAGCTTCTCTCCTAAATAGTCATCCAAACCCATGCGAAACTTTTCATTCTTTCTAAATGGAGTGCCGATGAGAGATATCCCTTATTTCGACAAGGCATCAAACAAAGCAACATACTCGGAAATAGACATGTCCCCTTGCTTCAAGTTAGCAAACTTCCTGAATAATACTGACTTCTAAGCAGATGGAATAACCTTCTCCTCGAATCATGTTTTAAATGGTCCTAAGTAAACTAATCCTTTGGTATAGCAACTCTAACAGCATTCAACCAGTTCATGGCTCTCCCTTGAAGTTGTGGGGAAGCCACCCTCCTCTGCCTAGCATCATCCAATTCAAGGTCATCAAAGATCCTTTCGCATATGTTCAACCAATATTTTACCTTTAGCCAATTCCATTCCTTGTAATATTTTTTCACTAGGACTGGTAAACTCCTTGTTCAGCTTAGCAAAATTGAATCTAGGAGCCTGCGCTTAAGCACCACCACCTATAGCAACATTTGGTGTGGCTGGTTGGGCATTTTGCAACATGTATACCATCACTGTATTGAATATTGCCTACAAGTCAAGGTTAGCAACCCCCAAACTCACTCCATCTTCTTCAACTCTAGAGAAGGAGTTCCGTACATTATTTCTTCTATGCTAGCTCATTCTTGATCTGCAACATGAGTGATCAGGCTCTCTTAAAGAAAAATGCATCAATTGTACTCATGCACGCATGCGACTTATATACTATATATACTACTATATAGTTTTGAAAACAAAAATATATATTGTGTATGCTCTCTCTCGTGTATATATACGTAGATACTCTCGATCTATCTCTATTAGACCATAGTATAAACTCAGATTAATCATGTAATTTAAACTCTGATACCACATGTGATGACTATCGTACACCACCGACACCCAATATAAATATATGGTGTACTACTGCAATGCCCGATGAAGTAAGACGATTGCCAAGTTTTGACAAGAAATAAAACATCATAAAACCTATCATATATATCACAATGTATGGATTAAATTATAATATAAATCATGGATATAAATAGAAGAGACAGTAACAATAAGCGAACCATATATCAGAGTATATATCCAAAGAGTTTTACATCATAGTAGTCCAGTTTATATAAAGCAGAAATAAACTCAAATAACTGTCTCATAATAATAAGCAAACAGTATCAAGGCTCCACTATTATCCCGCCTTTTGGCAAGGGTGTGACACCAAGGACTTGACTAGAGACTAAAGACAATCCACCCTGAAAGATAGGTTATCTACAGGTCTACGATGGATCCAGGCAATCTTGGTCTGAGTTCGGATCAAGCTCAATTAACATGATATGACAAGAAAAGCTATGAAAGGAAACATTCCAAATTTTAGGTCAATTGGAGTTCGTATTCCCAAGTTATGGATCGATCAAGATCCATGTGGAAAATGTTAATTTCATATCCATCAACCTACAACCATCATTTTGTATCCATCCAAATCGATATAAAATGAACATAAGTCCATCATTCAGCCACCATCCATTTCGTATCCATCGAATTTGAACATACTTCAATATTCCATGGACTGTTTTCACTTCATTTAACCAACCACTATATGTTTTGTATCGGTCAATTGTTTCATCGATATGAAGGCCCGAGGCGAAGCATCGATACAGAACAAGGAGTAAGAAGGCGATATGAAGAGCGTAACCTTGGATCGATACGAAGGAGGCAGTCAAACCAAAGGAAATAGTCTCAAAGCATAAAATATGGATCTCCAGCGCCACGCAATCGACATGCAACTTATCGATACGTGTTGTAACGATATGAAGAGGATCGGTACGCACGTATCATACGAAGCCTTCAGCCAAACTAGAAAAAACAAACTTTGGATCGATCATATCTCTCAAATAACAAGTCCAGATGCTTTGAAATTTTCACAGGAGCTTGCGTATCGACTCAAGAGCTCCTCTAATCGATTGTAGCTCAATTGGTGCCAATCTTGATCGGTACAAAGACAACATGGATCTATCAGGGATCAATACCATACGACCTCAGATCGATTCGGTAAGCCCACCTGCGCACGAGAAAGGGTATTTCGAGTTTTGCGGCAGATATTTTCAGATCTATTCCTATAAATAGACTCTTATGTCAACTAAAAACTGACTTTTTTGGGACTTCTAGGTCGTTACTCTACTGAAATTCCATTGTAGCTTGAGTGCTAGCTATCATACTGTTGTAACTCAGTTGAGAATCTTCCATAAACATTAAACAATTCAAAGTGGATGCAGGCTACAATGCCGAACTACTATAAATTCTTGTCTTTTTCTACCACTGCTTACTTTTCTTGGTGTGATTGTTAGATTAGACTCATTGTCCATTTAACTTCTTCATTCTAATCTCTACATTCAAAGAGTGTTGTGTCCAATTTTGGTACGAACATTTTGGTGCTTTCACTGAGAAAATTCCGTTTTTCTCTGATTCCATAGATCCTTTGTTGTTGTTGGATTGCTAAAATCTAAGAGGGAGATCTAGATCTATCTTTTAGTAGTTCATTCCATTCTACTCAGATTACTCCAGATTTAGGAAGAGCTACATTCAACATGGTGCGCACTACCAGAACTACTTTCGATGCTGCAGATCCAAAAGGAATGGATAGGCGAAATCCCACACAGCTGACCACAGCAAGCCAAACGTATGCTGGAGCTCAAGATCCACTTGGTTCGGTGACTAGAGAGGAGTTCCAGACCCTTATGCAAGAGCTTACTTGGAGCCGTCAGGAGCTCACTCAGTAGATCTATGCCGACACGAAGCTTGCAATCCAGTTAGACGAGGAAAGGCGAGAGAGACCTAGAAGGGAGCATGCCTCTTATTCCTTGTTTGAAAGCTCAACATCATCTAACTAAAATAACAGATCTACACGCCGTCGGTGGGACTAGAGGAGGGACACTTCCTTATCATGCCAATCATGACCATGCAGTAGTTGCTGCTATAGATCTGGAAGCCGAGATTCAAAACCAGCAGGATCCAGCCCCTCGCCACCGCATACATGATGAGGATCCTCACATCCATGAAGATCAAGAGCCAAGAACCAAGGAATGGACCGTAGACAATGACCTAACCCGTCCACATAACATTGAAACCGACCATGCCTTGGCCCCGAATATCCAAATGCCTGACATTCCATATAATATGCTAGATGATTAAAGAGTCAAAGCCTAACAAATAATGACCGAGGAATTTCTAGAAGTCACATCCCATTCAATAATGACATTCCCCATGCGGAGCAACCACATCGATTCAGGATGCATACCTTGCTGTATGAAGGAAATTCAGATCCCAATCAACATATTCTGAAATATGAATGGCTTATGACCGCCGCTCGAGCCGATGATGCAGTAAAGTGTAGAAGCTTCACTATTTCTTTGGGAGGCATTACAGCTATATGGTTCACCCATTTACCACCTAGATCCATTTCATGTTTTGACTAGTTTGCTACTAAGTTTTTTGAGCAGTTCTGCATGCATGCTACAAGGCCAAACGTTGTCAGTACCTTGTCTAGTGTTACTCAAGCTCCAAGAGAGACTCTAAAGAATTATCCGAAAAGTTTCCATGCTGCTTGTGCCGAAGTCAGCAATCCTAATGATAACTCTATTCTAATGGTATTGGCTAAAGGGGAAGATCCCGATTCCAAATTTGGTGATTAGTTGGCTGGGAAACCCCCTGCCTCGTTGGACCGTTTCTATGCAAAGGCAGCTAAATTTTTGAGGGGAGAGGATGCTAGAAGGTCTAGGAATAGTAAGTCATGGGGCCTAGTAATGAAGGTATCAAGAGTAATGTTGCAGTGAAGTAGACCATGGAGATTTTCGGTAAAGTACAGTTGAATATTCAAAATAAGCAAAGTCGGTAGAAGGGCGATGGAGGTCAGGGAAAGAAGAGAGACCTGAATCGTGGGAGATCCAGAGCTCCTGTGTTCGACTGATATACTCCCTTAAACTTGTCGACGTAAAATGTTTATCTTCAGACTTGTAAGAACGAACAGTACATAAAGCCAGTTGTGAAACCGTCATCCAAGAAACAGATTTAGACCGGGAAGTTCGGTAGGTTCCATACTATTACAGCCATAACACTAATGAATGCTGTCCTCTGCAGGATATTATTGAAAAGTTGATTTGGGAAAGAAAGTTGGAGCAGTTTGTTCGGGCTCCGCAGGATGGTAGAGCGGGCCCATCTAATCCTAATCAGGGCCAAGTCCTAGCTATGCCAGAAAAACCCACATGTACTAACGACAGACTAGTGATTAATATTGTGAGCGGTGGTCCTCTTCTGGCTGATCGGAGTAGGAAGGAAATGGAGTCATATACTATTTTGATTAGGCATGTGGACTTCGAATGTTGTAGTGGTAATGATGAAACGGCCTCGGCAAAGCAATAGATGATGATGACAAGCGACATTGTTTTCAAAAACCTTGACGCCGATAGAGTCGAGGCCCCCACTATTGATCCATTGGTTATTTCTGCCCATATAGGTCCTAGTTGGATGAAGTGGATCTTAGTCGATAGTGGAAGTTTTGTGAGCATACTTTTTAAATGTGCTTAAGACCAAATACTGATGGAAGCAAAGGATCTGAAACCCTGTCAGTCACGCATACATGATTTCAATGGAACTGCAACCATACCAGTTGGGATGGTGGAGTTACCTATTGGATTGGATGTTGGTGATCGCCGGAGAGTCCGGAAGTTATAGTTTGTTGCATTAGATATTCATTCTTCTTATAATGCTTTCCTAGGCCGACTGGCACTTGCGGAATTCAGGATAGCAATTTCCCCTTGGTATTTGACTATAAAATTCCCCACTGATAATGGAATTCGGGTAGTACATGGTGACCAGGCAAATGGACGCGCCTGTTATGTTGTGGAGTTGCGGGATGTGCATCGAAAGGGAAAAAGATAAGGGTGTACATGAATCTCTCTACGACTGCTATACAGAGAATTGAAAACTGACGCCTGTGCCGAGGCTCAGGTGCCACAACCAATTTCCTAAATATCTCGATCCTAGAGACGTTGATGATGAAGGGGATGTTAAAGAATACCAGGCCTCCCCAACAGAATTAACAATTAATGTCCCTGTCGATGATAATGATGATGCTAGAGTAGTAAAGATTGGATCACAACTTAGCCCTTGGATGGGGCAGGAACTAGTTGATTTCCTCTAGGCGAACCTCGATGTGTTTACTTAGTCTCATTCAGACATATGTGGGATATGAGCCATGCATTAAATATCGACCCAACGCACGTCCTAATGAAACAAAAAAGGCGCGATATAGATCAAGAGAGATCTGTCGCCCCGAAGGAAAAAGTGGGTAAAGTCAAGTCTAACGAGTTTATTCGTGATGCTATATATCCGGAATGGGTACCAGTGCTTGTTAGAAAGTCGAATGGAAAGTGGCAGACATGTGTAGACTACTCAGATCTACGCAAAGCCTACCCCAAAGGCAGTTTCCCGCTTCCAAGGATCGATCAACTGGTGGATTCAACAGCTGGACATGATCTCTTGTCTTTCATGGATGCGTATTTCGACTAGCTTTATCACCAATCAGGGAATTTTTTGTTACAAGGTGATGCCGTTTTGACTCAAAAATGCTGGAACAACTTAACAAAGGCGCGTAAAACAAACGTTTGCAAACCAGATCGAGGAGACTATGGAGGTGTATGTTGACGATATGCTTGCGAAATCATGGTTATCCAGTGACCACATTAGTGATTTGGAAACAATGTTTAACATACTCCTATAGTACAGGATGAAACTCAATCCATTGAAATGCCATTTCGCAGTTGCATCCGAAAATATGTTTGGATTCGTCGTTAATGCCAGAGGAATTGAAGCCATCCTGAAAAAATCTACGCGATTCGAAATCTCGAAACTCCCAGAACCATAAAACAGGTGCAAAGCCTCAATGGGAAGGTGGAGCCTTAAGCCGATTCTTTTCCAGGTCTATGGCAACTGCATTCCCTTCTTCGATTTGATCAGAAAAGGAAATAGGAATTTCAAGTGGACAAAGGAGTGTGAGGGTGCATTCCGTGTACTAGTACAATAACTAGCAACACCTCCCATCTTGTCGAAGCCAGTTCATCACGAGAAATAGCATGTCTATCTGGCGGTTTTGGCAAATGAAATCAGTGTTGCTGTTCGAGAAGAGGATCAGATCCAACGACCGGTCCATTATATTAGCAAAAGATTAACAAGGGCAGAAAGAAACTAGCCATAGGTGGAAAATCTAGCTTACTATCTTGTCATAGCCTCGAGGAAGATCCATCCTTATTTCTACGCTCATTCGATCACTGTATGCACCGACCAGTTGTTACGACTAATCCTTACATGACCTGAGACGTTCGGTAGATTGCTTAAGTGGAACATCAAGTTAAGTCAATCTGATACCACTTATACACCAAGGCGATCCATTCAAGGAAAATTCTGGCAGACTTCATAGCTGAATTCACCATACCAGAGGATTTTCCAAAAGCCAGTGAATCTCCCAAGTGTACATGGAAGCTATACACTGATGGTGCATCAAACGACCGTTGCTCAGGCGTTGAAGTGGTACTCAAAACCCTAGAACGTAGATCCATATGCTATGCTCTGAAGTTTGACTTTCGTGCAACTAACAATGAAGCCGAGTATGATGCTTCGCTTGCTAGGCTGAAGCTTTCCAAAGATTTGGGAGTAATTGCCGTAGAGATCTACTATGATTCACAATCGGTGCTATGCCAGGTTCGAGGAGAGTATCAATCTAGGGACGAAGATTGGCCACCTACCTTACTCGTGTTCAAGAAGTGCTGAATCAATTCGACTATTATGTTATCCACTGTATATCTCGAGAGCAAAATCAAAAAACTGATTCCATAGGGAAATTGGCCAGCACTGGCAAAGCACAGTGCATAGGACTTGTCTCGGTGGAGACATATACTATTCCAAGTATCGATCCGATGGAGATAGACTGGGTGAACGAGGCAACACCCGAGAGAGAGTCGTGGATGACTCCAACCAGAAATTATCTTGAGCACGGAACATTACCCAAACATAGAAGCAAAAAAAGACAGGTTCTCCAAAAAGCTTCGTGATTTATTATCTAGAATTGAGTCCTGTACAAGAGGGGATATTCTATTCCTTAACTCTGGTGTATTACCCACGTTGAGATCAAACAAGTGTTACATGATGTGCATGAGGAAGAGTGTGGTGACCACATCGGAGGGCAAGCCCTTGCAAAAAAATACTTAAATACGGATACTACCGGCCAACCATAAATCTAGATGCGTCAGATTATGAGAAATGTGATAGGTGCCAGAAAAAAGCCAAAATTCCATGAGCCCCACCTATAAAAATTACTTAGATGGTCAGTTCATGGTCGTTCGCCACATGGGGCAATGATATAATAGGGTCTTTACCACTGTACAAAGGTGGTGTGAAGTACGCAATCATTACAGTTGTCTACTTTACTAAATGGGCGGAAGATGAGCTCCTTGCTACTATCATGATGAAGAAAGTAATCAACTTTGTTATACATAACATCTGTCGCTTTGGCCTCCCACGAACGATTATATCCGACAACAGAGCCCAATTAGATAGTACCAGGTTCGAAGATTTCTATCAACGCTACAGCGTCCAGAAGAAGTTTTTAACACTGTCTCACCCTCAAGCGAATGGACCAGTCGAAGTTGTCAATAAAGTTATCAAGTCCATTCTGAAGAAACAACTGGAAAAGGCTAGAGGAAAGTGGGTCGATGAGCTCCCCATGGCCTTATAGGTATATCGAACTACCCACAAGTCTACAACCGACCATAATCTCTTTTCACTTTCCTATGGTTCTGAAGCCATTATTCCAGTTGAGCTAGAAGTACCTTCTTGTGATAACCCGTATTTTGGACATCTGATAATTGGATAATTATCTGAATTTAACTATTGAAAACACTGATTTATAAGTTGAACAAATAAATATGATAATAAATATTTATATCTCGATAAATTTTTATTTGATAATCTCCTAATATAATTATTTAAAATGGGTAAAATTATTATTTTAAAATAAAATTAAATATGTATTTGTTTAAAAATATATATTTATGAGTTGATTTTAAATTAATTTGAATTTGAGAATTGAAATTAAAAAAAAAATAGGATTTGTGTTGTTTATAAATAAATCGTGATTTGGAATTTGGATTTGAAACTCAAATAAATATATTGAAAATATTAAATGTAATAAATAGTTGTATATTTAAAGAACAACATTTAATAAAAACATAATAGATAAATATATATATATATATAAACATTTATTAACCTAATACATACTTTATAAAATATAATGCATATGTTAAAATAAGAATATGGTTTATGACATTTGTAAAAATATAAATACATGCAAAAATACAAGTGTTGGATTAATATAACATGTGGCAATTTGTTCTCTTAAAATTTAAAAATATAAATAACATGTATAAGAAAGAAAATGGGGCTATTTCCCAAAACTCCTCACTTACATCTTCCCTAAACTAAAAATCAAAATAAAAGAAATAAAATCAAACCAGAGCATTCAAAGCTTCATGTTTCAGTTCAATTTAAAACTACAGATCAAAATTAATTCATCTCAACATCAAGCAATTTAATGTAACAAAAGCAAATTTCAAGCTGAAGCAAACATAAAGAAGATCAAGATCAGGCAAAGGTAGATTCAAATCAAAATTTATCAAGATTCAAAGAATCAGATCTTTTCAATAAGCTAGTTCTAGATCAAAGAAATTGGAAAACCTGGTCTCTGTTTTATAACAGGTGAGTAAAACCAAGCTTAAAAACTATTTAAATCGGATGCATGCGAATGATGTTTGGAAAGATGATGTGTTAGTAGTTTTGCATGAATGAAATTATGTTTGCATGTTTAAAAATATGAATTTGTTAAATATGCATGTCAGTATACATATATATAACTCTTTTTCATAGTTACAGGTAAAAGTTTTAGATCAAATTTCCTAATCTTTTTATATAATCTCTGATAGGCTCTGGGTTTTAAACAAATTATGTTTGTTTGGACATAAATTAAGTTTTAAAAATATATTTAAGTATTATAAGTCGAAATATCACCTGGGAATGGAGAAGACAATGAAAATGTTGGAACCATGTTAAAATCAAATATCACAATTCCTTGATTCTCTTATATAATCTGATTTCCCATTAAAAATCATGAATTTTAGAAGTTGAATTATATTTTTTAGTTTAGATTCGAATGTGTAATTTGTGGTTGATCGGAATTGGAGTTTTGAGCATTTTCTGGTGATCGGCGTAACTAGGGTGGTCGGGGTTCATGTCAAAGGTGGCTAGTGGGTCAATGATGGTGGGGAAAAAATCTATGATTTTTTGGAGCGTCGTGGTGGCGCGGCGGGTTAAATCTAGGTTTTAGCTGAGTTTTTGTTCGTGGTTGGTTTCGTGGCAAATTCGGACTTGTCATCGCGTCGAACTCGATCGCATGAGGGGTATAGGTGAGTCGGGCTGTGGCGCGTCTCTGAGTAGTACGGTAGAATATTTGGCAGGGAAGATCGTCGTCGTGGTGAAGTTTTGTCGACTGGGTTGAGTTCCAGCCTGCGTTGAAGTGTTCGATTTTGATCTTCGTCGTTATTGACGAAGTTGGGTGATTGGGAGGATAGTGGGGGTCGTCGTCGACTGGTAGGTATCATCGGCATGGTGTCTGTGATGTCCAGATCGATGTGCGCGTGCACAAGTAGTTCGAGTGTGTTTAGGTTTGTTTGATCATTTGGGAAGAAGGAGCTAGCTCGAGGAAATATCAAAAAATTCCTGTATTTGACTCGAAGTAGGGGATGGGAAGAAGATGGTCCGTGAGAGTATCGTGTTTTGTTGGGGAATTTTATGGGTTTGGATCGAGTATTTATGATTTGTTGTGATCTAGTATTAAAAGCTTATCAAAATGTGTAGTTTCAAAGAAAAATGTATGTAACAACCCGCATATTTGTCGATTTTTATATTTAAATATTTTATTTAAATATTTCATCGATACTCGAAATTTAGTCCGAAAAGCTACTTTTTGCATACGGTCGAATTAGGACTCGGGACCACTCCCATTGTGTTTAAAATGCCGTTTGCGACCTTTTTGAGTATAAGCTTCGATATTTTTGGAGAAAGTTGATTTTTGCTACTTTTCACTTTGGGTTTGGGTTTGGGTTTGGGATCCGCCCTATGTTTAACTTATACTCAAATCTGAGCCACTCCTCCCCATTCACCCTCACTTTCTCCTCTTTTCAGTTTTAAAACATCAATGGTGGGAGAGATGGGAAATTAAAACTCCAAAACCCTAGTTTCCTTTTGCAAATCAAGCTCTAGCTCCAAACTAATAGAAGAATCCATTGGTAAGCTTCTCTTCTTCTTCTCCAACTCATTCTCTTATCAATTTCAGAAATTCCTAAACCTAATTTAGGAAATGTTTCTCTTGTTAGCTTAGAATCAAGCTTCTTGAGTTGGATTTGAAGAGTTGTTGATTCTCTTTTGCTTTCAAGCTTCTTTTTCAATTGCTTGGGTTCAAAGGTGAGATTTTTATCTCACATCTTAGTCTATAACTATATTCGATTGTTAGGTATGAATTCCTAACACCTATTCGTGTGCATTTGCTTTTGGTTTGGATTGATTTGGTGAAAATCCCAATTTTTAGTGTTTTGGGTTCAAATCTTTAAAAATCTTAACTTTGATGTTTGAATGTGTTTTGGTTATGCATCGAAGAGCTTATAGGGCCGGGTAGTCGATTGGCATAATCCCTTAGCGCCGTTGCTCGAGAGAATGCAATTTGGTCGAGGTTGGACCTCATTTGGATGGGCTGGGAAGGGACTGGCAACAGGTCCGGTCGACCGAGCCCTGCTGCCGGCCGACCGACCTGCTGCCAAGTGCATAAGCACTTCTCTGTTTAAGGTTCGGTCGACCAATTACAGGGTTCGGCCGACCGACCTGCTTCCCGAGGAATTTTGAGAACAGGGTCCGGTCGACCGAGCTCTGTAGCCGGCCGACCGACCTGGTGCATTTTTGCCTATTTCGCCTAGTTGTTTGAATTTCCAACTTTAATCGATTCGTGTTGTTTCCTATGTGTTGTTATCATTTGTTATGACTTTGATGACTCCTTTTTAGGGATTTTTGAATTTTCATTTTGATGGATTCCTTATCGGTTTCGTTGGATTTTTATTCACATCTTCGTATGTGAATTTTAGTGATTGATTGTTCCTACAATCTTCTTCGTGATTTGTCACTTTAAAAATATAAAGGTTTCTATACTAGTAGTAAATATCAAAAATCTTTCTTCAGATGATTTCAACTCTATTTTATTACAAAGCTCGTTTCTTGAACCGTTTTCCAATCTATTAGTATATACAAACCTTTACCTCATTCGCACGAGAAATCTAATTAAATGACTTAGTAAAACGAGTGGTATGAAACGCTTGCGTTTACTTCGTCGGTTAATTCTTCGACTTGTTCGATTGAATCTCTTGTGACAATTTTATAGTGGAGATCTACAGTTTGTTCGTAAATATTTGAGTTAAGCAAGTGGTTATGGGACATGAAGCTAAACTCATATATTTACTAGCTTAGTGTAATTGACACTTCTCGTTGATCATGACGATCATCTTTGTGATTTAGACTAGCAATGTGTGATGTCTCTTGGTCTGCGAGGGAGACTAAACCCCGTTTTGTGGAGTTCCGACTCAAATTGGTGGGGTAGCAACCCATGGTCTTCGGGCCGTTTGTGGAGCTTCGGCTCAATTTGTGATGGTTAGCAACCATGGAATTAGCGTTCCGTTTGTGATACACGTGTTGGTGAGCTTTATGCTCCCGTTTGTGATAGGCCTTCCCCCTTTTTGTGATTTCTGGATTTCTTGAGATGATTTCTAGAATTTGTGTTTCTCCAATTTTCGTGATTTCTATTGATGAGTTTTATCAATATTTGTGCATTGGTGAATTTGTGTGTCATTGACTTTTGTGATTGACATTGATACAATTGTCAATATTTGTGGTTTGATGAACGAAATAAGGAGTATGACATTTATTTGATTCTTGTGTAGATTTTGTAATATTGATTAATCTCTTGTTGATTTTCAATTACTTATATATATCACAGCTTGGCATTGTGATTATTATGTATTTAGTCATATCTCTTACTCTATATCGTTTCATCTGATATTTATAGCTAGACTGATCCGTTTATTATTTTCTTATTAAATAATACTCGGGTTAGACCGAGATGTTACAGGTGCTTCTGCTTGACTTCTCATCCAGGATCATTACTCTGACTTTTGGCTAACTACTTAGATTAGTAGTTTATTTTTTTGTATACACTTGAGATATAGACTCATAGTTGTATTATTTTGTATAACACGTGTTGCTATCCTTTTGTATTATTGTGAATCTTTTTGACCACTACTCTGATATACACTTTCATGTGTTAGTTATATATTCATATCTTCTTCCGCCTTTGTGATATGAATTATCTGTGATTGATTTGTGTTATGCTTATTCTATATTTGTTTTCGAAGATTATTATAGCCACTGTGTAGTAGCTTTGTGTTTGTATTGGTATGTCGGATTTTCCTCTTGAAATAAAATGCATTTTATACTATCTGACATATCGGTGCTCGCGCAATGCAATTACACGGATGGTCCCTCCTCAACAGCCTTATTCTCCGTGCTAGTTGACAGCGTTACACCGTAGTGTTCTTGGCTAGCGTGGGTATAGAGGTGGGGCGTCACAGCTTGGTATCGGAGCCAAACTTCGGAACAATATGGAATAATATAACAAGGATCATCATCCTAAGTCCATCTTAGGAGTCGTGCCTTAGGATTTAATTCGGGTCTTCGTACCATCCTATCCTATTTTCATTTATGATTCCTTGTTTTATCTATCAAGATTGCTTGATATTTATTTTGAGAATAACTTTTCACCTTCTTTCTTTTCTAAAGGAAGAGAAATGGTTAGTTCTAGTAGTCCTATCGCTGGTCAATCCAGTAGCCCTTCTCTGGATGGCGCATTCATGTCTGCCCAACAACTTTTGGATCTTGTAAAGAATCAAGAGTTTATCTGTGCTTTGAATAAGAACCCCGAAATGGTTCTACCTTTGAAACTTGAAGTTTCTTTCAATCAGCTTGTGGATGTTACTCTTCTTCATGGAGAGGTTGGTAAAGGAAGTGTTTGTGATATTCGGACTTCTAAGAAGAGGCATATTAAGTTCAAGAGCCTTAATCCCAATAAGAGAGTGAAGCAAACTACTTTTGTAGCAAAGACTCCAATCCCTAATCATGGAGGATGCTACAATCGTAATTCTAAGGACCACTATGCAAAGGAGTGTCCGGAGCCACTCTATTGTCGCTATTGCAAAAATACAGGTCATCATATTTCTGTCTGCCCCATACTTCAAAGCAAGAAGAGGGTGGAAAAAGAAACTTCGGTAGCCAAGACTCCTACCCCAAGTCATAAACAATGCTACAATTGTGGTTCCATGGACCATTATGTAATTAAGTACCCGAAACCCCTCTATTGCTGCTATTGCAAAGGCTCGGGTCATTGCTTATCTACATGTCCCAAACTCCCTAGCAAGAGGGAGGGAAAGTTGAAAGTCGTGCAAGCCCCTTTGACACTTCTCTTGGTCAAGGTATTTTACATTCAATCCTTGATGCTATTGTTTTATTTCATGATCTTTCTATTTGAATTCTTTTTGATATGAGTCCATCTCATTATTTTTATATCAAAAGAACTTGTCGATTCTTTTTCTTTGAATGTTTTGGGCTTGATGTCTTCTTTGGGAATTGTGAATCCGGATGGTGGATCCCCAACACTCAACTTACTTTCTATTGATGTCGAAATTACTTTATGTGATTTTTCTTTCCGAGCCGATATTTTTACTTAGTCTTCGGAATTGATTTGTGTGAAAGGATTGGCTTAATCATTATGAAGCCATATCTTTTGTCCCTAGTAGACTACTTATCTTTGACATTCTTAATCTGTTAAGCAGATTTCTATTTCTCCTTTGTGATTTCGATTCCAACTTGATGACATCATTTTATTCTTTAATCCCGCATGATGAGGAAAGCGTTGTTTCTCTCATTCGTGTAGTTTGAGAATTTTCCGGTATTTTTGAGTTTGTCTTAGGATTATCACCTAAGCAATATCTTGTGTGGTGTTAAGGTCTTTTCTGCTCAACCTTGCCGTCGATTTTCATTTGGCTACGAGTTGCGTGAGTTAGCATTCCACATACGCACTCCGCACTCGTTACGATTCTTATGAATGACTTATTTTGTCCAGCTTATTTCAATCATTCTATAAATCGAATATTCTATGAATATTTCGATGAGACCATTTTTGTACTTATTGGTTTTGGATGAAAATAGCAATTTACAAATTTTTGCAAATCTTTTTCATAAGATTTATTTATAAGTATAAATAGGATTACTGTTTTTGGAACGAACAAAGAGAATTTTCAAAAAGTTTCTAGAAACATGTTTATCCTATAAAAGATGATTTTGTGATTGTATTGCCCATTTAGTGTTTTAAGAAATTTGGTCGATGCGCTTGATCAACATTATCGATAGGAATTTCCTAAACGCTTTGATGAGACAATCAGACACGATATATTGACTTGTAAAATGTAAATTTTTCTAGAAAGATTTTTACATTGAGATAATTGTGATTTTGAAAGTTTTAGCTTTTCGGGAAAGAAAATTATTTAAAAGAAGTTCTTTCTTTTCGATACTCTTATTCTTGTGATTCCCATGGGGAACCAAGACTTTATCTTTTGTACCAATGCTAATCGTATTGGTTTAGATCCCGCTCTCTTGCAAATGAGAACGTGCTATCACTTGTGCTTCTAAATAGTTATAGCTTATCGAGACTAGCTATGCCGCTCATGATCTAGTGCTCGCGGCTGTTGATTTCACTTTTAGAATCTGGCATCATCATTTTGGATGAGAAATTTGTTCTCTACCCCGATCATAAATCTTTGGAATATTTATTTTCTCATAGGGAACTTCATATTGGCTTGAGTTCCTTGCATCTTATGATCTTAATATTCTTTATACCCCTGGTAAGGGCAATCGTGTCGTCGATGCTCTTAGCCGTAAGCAACAAATAGTTGTTTCTATGATGATATCTGAATGGAACGATCTCGAGATCTTATCCACTTGTGAGATTCGAGACCGCGTATCCGATTTATGCTCATCATTTAGTTTGTGTAGCCTTGAGGCTCATCCTTCTCTTTTAGACCGCATTCTTGAAGCTCAAAGGCTAGATCCCGAATTGGCTCTTCTTGGCCAAAATTTTAAGGATAAAATTGATATTGATGGTTTGAAAGACTTTGATATCGATTCTCGTGGCAGCATTCGGAAATTTGGTAGACTTGTCGTACCAAATATTGGTGATCTTCATAAAGATATTTTAGAAGATTCTCATCATTCTAAATTTACCATTCATCCCGGTAGTAGTAAAATGTACGGGGATATGAAGCGACTTTATTATTGGGAGGGAATGAAACTTAACATCGCTAACTTCGTTAAGCGTTGCATGACTTGCCAACTCATTAAGGCCGAGCATCAAAGGCCCGGTGGGTTATTGCAACCTTTAGAAATTCCAATTTGGAAGTGGGACCAAATTTCCATGGATTTTATAGATGGCCTTCCCCGTTCTCGTTCGGGTCATGATAGCTTATGGGTGATTGTTGATAGACTTACTAAATCTGCCCATTTTATTCCCGTTCGGTCTAACCGAACCGTACCTCTTTTGGCCAAACTTTTTATTAAAGAAATTGTTAAATTGCATGGAGTTCCTACTTCTATAGTTAGTGATCGTGATCCATTGTTTACTAGTGGATTTTGGAAGAGTCTTCAAAAAGCTTTGGGAATGAAGCTTAATTTTAGCACCGCTTATCACCCCCAGTCCGATGGACAAACCGAGCGTGTGAATCAAACTCTTGAAGATCTTCTTCGTGCATGTGTTCTTGATTTTGGTGGAAGTTGGGAAGATCATATTTCACTTGTTGAATTTTTCTATAATAATAGCTTCCAATCTAGTATTGGTATGGCACCTTTCGAGGCACTCTATGGAAGGCCATGCCGATCTCCTTCTTGTTGGCTTGAGGCCGGTGATAAGCTGGTTTTAGGTCCAGATTTTATTCGTGATTCCACAGAAAAGATTGATCTTATTCGTCATAGGATGAAAGAAGCTCAGAGTAGACAAAAATCCTCTGCCGATAACCGAAGAAGGAGGTTAGAATTTTCTGTGGGAGATCTTGTGTTCATTCATGTGTCACCTATGAAAGGTGTTGTACGTTTCAGCCGATCGGGAAAATTAGCGCCTCGATATATTGGGCCATTTCCTATCACTGAACGTATTGGTTTCATGGCTTATCTCCTTTTATTACCGGCTCAATTTTCTGCTATCCATGACGTGTTTCATGTTTCTCAACTTCGGAAATGTCTTCGAGATTCCGATTCTGTTCTTGAGCCCGGTGTTGTGGAAGAAATTGAAGTTTCGCCTAATTTAACTTATGAGCAGCATCATATTCGAATTATTGCTTCGGAGGTCAAACGTCTTCGAAATAAAGATGTTCCGCTTGTGAAAGTTCAATGGTCTTCAAATCCTAAGGATTGTTCTTGGGAGTCTACAGAGTTCATCGAGCGATCACATCCGGACTTACTTTCCCGTGCTCTTTGAGGTGAACTTCTTATTTCAAACCTCTTTTGTGTTGAATATGCTTTTATGGTTGTTGCTATATATCTTCTTCTTAAATATTGCGAGGACGCAATTTCTTTAAGGAGGGGAGACTGTAACAACCCGCATATTTGTCGACTTTTATATTTAAATATTTTATTTAAATATTTTATCGATACTCGGAATTTAGTCCGAAAAGCTACTTTTTGCATACGGTCGAATTAGGACTCGGGACAACTCCCATTGAGTTTAAAATGCCGTTTGCGACCTTTTTGAGTATAAGCTTCGATATGTTTGGAGAAAGTTGATTTTTGCTACTTTTTCACTTTGGGTTTGGGTTTGGGCTCAGCCCTATGTTTAACTTATACTCAAATCTGAGCCACTCCTACCCATTCACCCTCACTTTCTCCTCTTTTCAGTTTTAAAACATCAATGGTGGGAGAGATGGGAAATTAAAACTCCAAAACCCTAGTTTCCTTTTGCAAATCAAGCTCTAGCTCCAAACTAATAGAAGAACCCATTGGTAAGCTTCTCTTCTTCTTCTCCAACTCATTCACTTATCAATTTCAGAAATTCCTAAACCTAATTTAGGAAATGTTTCTCTTGTTAGCTTAGAATCAAGCTTCTTGAGTTGGATTTGAAGAGTGGTTGATTCTCTTTTGCTTTCAAACTTCTTTTTCAATTTCTTGGGTTCAAAGGTTAGATTTTTATCTCACATCTTAGTCTATAACTATCTTCGATTGTTAGGTATGAATTCCTAACACCTATTCGTGTGCATTTGCTTTTGGTTTGGATTGATTTGGTGAAAATCCCAATTTTCAGTGTTTTGGGTTCAAATCTTTAAAAATCTTAACTTTGATGTTTGAATGTGTTTTGGTTATGCATCGAAGAGCTTATAGGGTCGGGTAGTCTATTGGCATAATCCCTTAGCGCCGTTGCTCGAGAGAATGCAATTTGGCCGAGGTTGGACCTCATTTGGATGGGCTGGGAAGGGACTGGCAACAGGTCCGGTCGACCGAGCCCTGCTGCCGGCCGACCGACCTACTGCCAAGTGCATAAGCACTTCTCTGTTTAAAGTTCGGTCGACTAATTACAGGGTTCGGCCGACCGACCTGCTTCCCGAGGAATTTTGAGAACAGGGTCCGGTCGACCGAGCTCTGTAGCCGGCCAACCGACCTGGTGCATTTTTGCCTATTTCGCCTAGTTGTTTGAATTTCCAACTTTAATCGATTCGTGTTGTTTCCTATGTGTTGTTATCATTTGTTATGACTTTGATGACTTCTTTTTAGGGATTTTTGAATATCCATTTTGATGGATTCTTTATCGGTTTCGTTGGATTTTTATTCACATCTTCGTATATGAATTTTAGTGATTGATTGTTCCTACAATCTTCTTCGTGATTTGTCACTTTAAAAATATAAAGGTTTCTATACTAGTAGTAAATATCAAAACTCATTCTTCAAATGATTTCAACTCTATTTTAGTACAAAGCTCGTTTCTTGAACCGTTTTCCAATCTATTAGTATATACAAACCTTTACTTCATTCGCACGAGAAATCTAATTAAACGACTTAGTAAAACGAGTGGTATGAAACGCTTGCTTTTACTTCGTCGGTTAATTCTTGTACTTGTTCGATTGAATCTCTTGTGATAATTTTATAGTGGAGATCTACAGTTTGTTCGTAAATATTTGAGTTAAGCAAGTGGTTATGGGACATGAAGCTAAACTCATATATTTACTAGCTTAGTGTAATTGACACTTCTCGTTGATCATGACGATCATCTTTGTGATTTAGACTAGCAATGTGTGATGTCTCTTTGTCTGCGAGGGAGACTAAACCCCGTTTTGTGGAGTTTCAACTCAAATTGGTGGGGTAGCAACCCATGGTCTTCGGGCCGTTTGTGGAGCTTCGGCTCAATTTGTGATGGTTAGCAACCATGGAATTAGCGTTCCGTTTGTGATACACGTGTCGGTGAGCTTTATGCTCCCGTTTGTGATAGGCCTTCCCCCTTTTTGTGATTTTTGGATTTCTTGAGATGATTTCTAGAATTTGTGTTTCTCCAATTTTCGTGATTTCTATTGATAAGTTTTATCAATATTTGTGCATTGGTGAATTTGTGTGTCATTGACTTTTGTGATTGACATTGATACAATTGTCAATATTTGTGGTTTGATGAACGAAATAAGGAGTATGACATTTCTTTGATTCTTGTGTAGATTTTGTGATATTGATTAATCTCTTGTTGATTTTCAATTACTTATATATATCGTAGCTTGGCATTGTGATTATTATGTGTTTAGTCATATCTCTTACTCTATATCGTTTCATCTGATATTTATAGCTAGACTGATCCGTTTATTATTTTCTTATTAAATAATACTCGGATTAGACCGAGATGTTACAGGTGCTTCTGGTTGACTTCTCATCCAGGATCATTACTCTGACTTTTGGCTAACTACTTAGATTAGTAGTTTATTTTTTTGTATACACTTGAGATATAGACTCATAGTTGTATTCTTTTGTATAGCACGTGTTGCTATCCTTTTGTATTATTGTGGATCTTTTTGGCCACTACTCTGATATACACTTTCATGTGTTAGTTATATAATCATATCTTCTTCCGCCTTTGTGATATGAATTATATGTGATTGATTTGTGTTATGCTTATTCTATATTTGTTTCCGAAGATTATTATAGCCACTGTGTAGTAGCTTTGTGTTTGTATCGGTATGTCGGATTTTCCTCTTGAAATAAAATACATGTTATACTATCTGACATATCGGTGCTCGCGCAAAGCAATTACACGGATGGTCGCTCCTCAACAGCCTTATTCTCCATGCTAGTTGACAGCATTACACCGTAGTATTCTTGGCTAGCGTGGGTATAGAGGTGGGGCGTCACAATGTAAATCAAGTTATTAAACAAAGTATTAGCAAGATTTAAACGAGTTTCCAAAATTTTAAAATGTTTTCAATTTGTTTGTTTAAAGTAATTTTATAATAAGCTAATTCCTATATGTTTTTAAAAAAATGATTTAAATGATATAATTAAATAAAGTATAAATTATTTAATGTATTAAGGATGGTTAATTGATTTATGTAATCAGGGAATAATTAATTAATTTAATTATTTAGATAATTAATTCAAGGTTAATTAATTCGAGCAATCAATTTAGAAAGTTTGATTTATTAATGTGATTAATTAATTAAGTTATTAATTAAAAGATGATTAATTTATTAAAGGTTAATCACTTAATGAAATTAATAAATGATAATTACTTAATAAAAGTAATTAGAGAATAATTACTTAATGTCATTAATTAAGGAGGGAAATTAATGGTTAATTACTAAATGTGATTTATTAAATTATAATTACTTGATGGAAGCAATTGAGGATTAATTACTTAGTGTAATAAATTAAAGGATTAATTAATTAGGGAAATTAATTAAAGGGTTGGCTAATTAATGTGATTAATTAAAGGATAATTAATCACTGTAAGTGATTATAGAATAATTAATTCGAGTAATTAATTAAGGATCAATGTAATAAATTATTTTTAATTTATTTATGAGAGTAATTAATGGATTATTTAATGTGAATAATTAAAGGTTAATTAATTTGCATAATTAATTAAAGGCTGATTACTTAATGTAATTAAGATGATAATTAAGGATGATTAATTAATTGGTTTGTAATAAATTAATGTTGAGTAAGCAGGATTTAAAGATGATTGAAGTAATTGATTCAATTTATTTAAATTAATTAGAAATGGTGTGACTAATTAATTTTACTTGTTGATGTTTGAATGATATTGAATACCTTAGATTATTTATTATCTCTGGTATGTGATTGTGATGCTATGTGAGATGATATGTTTGGGTTGAACTGTGATAATATGATTATCTATATGTAATGGAATTGCTATGTGAATTTGTTACTCTGAATATGAATTGAATTGTTTTCACTTAAACATATGGCTTAAAGAATAACACTGGATTCGAAGAGACCGGGATTGGATATCGGTAAATACCTGAAACCACTTCGATTTTAATCTACAATAATTATTTATGGATTTGATTTTGGAATAAATAGGCTGGAATGGAATAAATGATGTAAATTTGGTCGTTTAATCTAAGTAATAATACTTAGATATGATTGTACGATTTGTATTTGACTTTGGTAATTTAAGAATTCCTAGTAAGGTACTAGTTACCCCGTGTTTAAATAAGTTTTATGCATTAGTATTTCATGTTAGATGGGTTTACTCACGCTGATTTCCCGCCTGCCCCGGATGTTACTTTGATGTAATGCTCGGGTCAGACCGAGTATTACAGATTTTCACGTTAGGATGTTCTAGAGCTTAGGAGGCAAGCTGGATGGTAGGAACGTATGGAGTTTACCACTGTATATCTGAGAGTTGTATTGATAGTAGTCTGGGACAGGTTGATATAACTGTCTAGTCTATTGTAATGGTTGCAACTCTGATGAAGTATATGTAATCTAACAATTACAGCTTTCTTTGTAAATGCTATTATTTGATATTATATTTTGATCTGCTATGAAATGTGAGATTCTGTGTTTTGTTTTCTTTTTTCTTCTTCTACCTCTTTCTTCTTTACCCTAACAATCTGAGATTTCCGGCGTTCGATCGCTCGGCACTTCTACAGTGGACGTATTAGTGTCGAATTTTCGAGGTCGAAAATTTTAGGTCGTTACATTTGGTATCAGAGCATAAGGTTAAACAAGAACCTTAGCTCTGGTGGGTTGACTCATTAAGAATAGGTACAATGGTGCCCTAGAATGAGTTAAGTATAATATATATGAGGGCGTACTTGTTATTTTCTTGTAAAATGATTTTAAAAATGATTTATATAAGATTATATTTTGATATATATATATATATATATATAAAGCAATAGTTTTTCTAATACATTAAGATAACTGTAGTTGTATTATTTGAATTAAAAATAATAATAAGAATTAAGTGGTGATAGAAATACAGCCAAATAGGAATTTGATAATATAAACTATAAATGGATCCAAACTGGAATTAAAATCCTGAATTTATAAGTGTTTTTAGAATAAGAAAATATATAATGAATTGGTATCCAGATATGATAATCTTGGTTATTATCGTAAATGTTTTTTGTGTTCAATAATAAAATATTTGTTAAAGATTAAGTAAAATGAAATATTTCAGGGAAGTAAACATTTAGGTGGGTAAGACTTATAAATCGGAATTGTAGATAATTTAAATTGTGAAGTTTTAAATCTAAGTGCAGAAAATTTTGAATTTGTTTTAAAGTGCTAGAAGAAATAATAAATAATATTATTTACAATGTATTTGAATGAAAGGGTCCTGTTTCAAACAAGAGCTGTTTGAAAATTTTAAAGAAATTTGTTTTGAATTAAAACCAAGGATGGTTTAAGATTTAAAGTATAATTTGATGTGTAAAGGAAATAAATATGTATATATGAGGGATATATATAATATCAACGATGATTAGAAACAAACTCTAAGGTTGAGTTTTGAAATTTTCCTTGGAATGTGATATGAAAACCCAAAGTGATAAGTTTTTGAACTTATAAGTGGAAAGATTATTAATATGAAGTTTAAAATTTGAAATGAGAATTCAAGTTTGGGTAGAGTTAACTGGATTAAATTGAATTTAACTTAAGGGAAGTTAAATAAGTTTAGAACAAACAACCTGAATTGGAAATTTAAAGATGAAATTGAGATTTAACTTGGGAAGTTAAATGGTTGATTTGAATTGGTCATATGTGTGATGTCAAAATGGGTTTGAGATCTGGAAAATGGAATTAGATGCTATTGATGAATATTTTAAATAATTTGGATATTTATTTATTTTGACTTATCCTAGTATCAATCCTGTTGTAATTAATAATCTATGAAACTAAAAAATGGATTGCGGTAATGTGCATCCATTACTGAAATAAAATAGAAATAATATTGAACTTATGAAAGGGAAATTGCTTTGAACTTAAAGATTTAAAAGTTAGAAATGAGCTTGCTGAAAATTTGTTAAGAATTGGTTTTGAAGTTAAAATTGGGTATAAAAAAAATTGGATTTTGAAGATTAAATCATTTAATTAGTTTTGAACTCTTATTTGAATTTTGAAATAAGTTAAGAAAAGGTAGTTTAAATGGAATTTTGAAATTTGGACTCAGGATCAAATGGTTTAAAGATCTAAGTTGTTAATTTAAAAGTAAAGGTTAGTTTGATTTAAAGGATTAAATCAACATTTAAAAATTTAACTTGAATTTGTGAATTCGAGATGGTTTTAAGTTGAGATTTGAATTGAATTAGATCAAACTGAATTTGATTTGAATTAATTGGAATTGTTATTGAAGGTGGATAAGCATAAAATTCAAATGGAAAATTTGAATTGAATTAATTTGAAGTGAAATTGAAGTTGAATAAGTTCGAATTTCAAATGGGAGTTGATTTGAATTTAGGATAGGAATTGAAGTTAATTTAGTTGAATTGAAATTGAATCAATTTAAATGGAAGTGTAAATTGGAAAAAATTGATTGGAAATGGAGATTGGGAATTGAACAGTTTGGCTTTGAACTATTTTTTTCAAATAAATTACTTTAATATAAACTTTTTTAAATCTATTTTCCTAGCTATTTACTATGCTGCCTTTCTTTTTAAACCCCAAACTATCTTATACTTATTTTACAATCATTCTGAAAACTAATTACTATTTTACATCTTTTTACAAACTAATTACTGTTTTATCACTATTTTGCAACTATCCAACTATTTTACAATTATTTAACTACTTTACAACTATTTTAAAATTACTTAACTATTTTACTACTATTTGCAGCTAATAACTATTTTACTACTACTTATCTATTTTAAAAACTTTCAAGCTATTTTCTTAATACATGTTGGTCAAAGTGCAAACTGTCTATAATTAAATACCAATTGAGACAAAAATTAAAGTGTTAACGCAAATGGAAATTTGGAGCGATTGTGGGTAAGTGAATAGAATCAAAAGGAAGGTGAATAGAAAGGAGAATTGGCTTAGCTAGTGATCAATGAAGATAAATACGTAAGATGTACATATATCATTCTATTTGCAGAATGATTTGATCTAGAAATCGAGCACAGAATTTAAAGATAGTATATCGATTCGAGTTAGGATTTTTCACTTGATTTTCGATGGAAAACCTTGGATATGGATTTTTGATTGATTCTGTGAATTCTCTATCATAGCTATGACTATGCAAGGAGAATGACGATTTCTGATCAAGGAACCAAATATGAGTCCGCACTAGGAGATCAGATGGACGATACTAGTTCGGAAGTGAAATTTTGTGATCGAGTGAGCGATCAAATTTGAAATTACCTATGGATGATATGTGAGCATCGTACGTTCTTTAATGAAATTTATATTGAAATTTTGAAAGAAATGAAAGATGATTTTTGAAAAGAAAAGTATGTTTCGAGAAATATATACGAATAAAGATGGAAGATTGATATCTTTTGAAATTCACTTTTTAAATGTAAGTGATATGGTAAGTACCTTTATAAGAGAAAATCAAATTTGAATATTTGATATAGTATAAATAGAGTGTTATATATATATATATATATATATATATTATATATGATAAGCTCCTCCTATGATTGAATTTAGAACCAAAAGAAAGGGTTTTTGAAAATATTTGAAATATAAAAGGGGAATCTGTATAAGTTATCTAAAGATTATTTTCAAGTTGGAAAGGATAAGTTGTGTGTGTGTGTGTGTGTGTATGGTTTTATGAGAATGACTTTGGAAAAAGGGTTTTGGAACCTATGGATTTGGAAAAGCTTTTGATTTTTGGAAAAAATCAATTTTGGTAATTTGGAAAGCCAAGTTTGGAACTATCGATTTGGGATATCGATTTTTTGTAATGGCGATTTTGATGTAAATCATAAAGGGTATGATTTGAAAGGTATTGTAAGTGTATGGTACAAAGTGTTTTGAGATTGGCTCTGGGGAAAAAGGCGCTTCCATTGGAATGAACTTCATTACGATATCCACGTGGTGGGTTGTTCGTCGACAGAATTTCTATCGGTTTAGAAAACCGTCGAACGAATTTAAATTAAAAATAACCGTAAGCGCACGGTGTACGAATGTAGCACACGGCGAATACGGGTCGATCCGCATGGAGTTGATGATTTTAAAATTCTATTCAATCAAATTATACCAAAGTTGAGAGTGAATAGTTAGAAATGTAAGAACTAACAAAAACTAGCAAAAGAAATGATAAAAATATGAGAGTTAAAAGAACAATTTAGAGATAAATCCACTCTCTAGATCATATAAATCAACAAAATGAAGTTATGATCTCTCTTTTCTTTTCATTAATGTAATTAGTTGATGTGTTTATCATAAGTATGATATATTTATGCTATTAATTAGCCCAATATAAACCATCAAACTATAACACAACCACTAATACACATTTAACTCTCATGAAATATGACAACAAAGTTGAAATAAAAATCTATTTTAAGCATAGCCTATCAACTATTGTTTAGAAATATAAGCTATCAAATTTCAGTTTCAACATTCACTTCTTTGCCATAATCATATTTAGATGAAGAGGCAATTTGTGTTATGTTTGTTTAAGCATAGCCTATTTGTTATGAACAACATAGACTATCAAATTCAAAGCCAAACAACATCATTAAACCACTTCAAGTGTTTCTATTAAAGCACAAAAAGAGAGTATAAACATCAAAATGTTGCATCTACATACTAGAGAGCTTCATTACCCCTAAATTGTAGGGATTAAGCTCTCATATTTGTTATCAAATCAACAAATGTAGAAAGCAACATGAAAGCAAAAAGAAAGGAAAATGAAAGCTAATGGAAAAGACAACTAATCTAATTGCATAAAGGTAAATCTACACTATTACATAAGAAGAGAAGAAGCATGTAAATAAAAGAGAATTAACATTGCATAAAAGAAAAGAAAATTACATGAAATAAAATGGCTAAGTAGCCATGGAAAGAAAGAGAGCTTTGATTTATTTTCTAAACCAAAACTAACTAACTAAGAGGAAGATGGCTACATGAAACATAAGGGGTATTTATACAAGTTAGAAACCCTAATGCATATTTTTGGGGAGTACCCAAAATGCCCTTGGAGGAAGTGTGGTGGCCAAGTTATCATTAGCTTTAATAATCCCCCACTTAAATGTACATGAAGCTTTAAATGTCTTTTAGCATGTGCATTAGCCTTTAACTTGTACATTAGGTAGTGGGTAGGTGGGGTCCTCCATGTTCTTCACTTTGAATTATTTTCATCTTCATTCCTTTGTATTCATTTTGTGCATGCATATTCCTTCATGAACCCACTTGTAATTGAGTGTAATTTCCTACAAAATAATATAAAAATTTCCAATTAAATGTTCTCAAATTAATATATGCACAAAAATGACCATTTTGCCCCTAGATGAAGATGAATATGTGACAATTTCAAATAATGTGAATTTTGGTTTAAACAGGTTAAAATACCCAATATGATCATTTATTTAATTTAAAAAGAATAAGTATGGTGGTTAAAATATGCACATTTACATGCACATCAAATACCCCCACACTTATCTTTTTATTCGTCCTCGAATAAACTAAAACTAAGGTAAATCCGTTTTCGTAGGGAGCACGATTGCATTGAGCGTATGCAACAAGCCGTTAAACCTCTGGGTGTCCCCAGTAGGACGAGTGTTGTCTCGTGAGGGTTTTTAGCGGATACTACCCACAAAATCCAAATGCATGATGAAAATATTTACAAAAGAAGGATTTATTTTTAAATTGTCACAAATAAGTTAAATATTGGTTTTGGTTATTATCTTGAAAATTTATGTCATTTACTCGTCAAAATTTCCAACAAAAATCAAGTTATCATAACAAATAGACAATAGTTTAACTTGTTGTTTCGGTTGATAACAAAGTGTAATTATAAAATGGATCCTTAGTTGATTATCAAAGTTTATCAAAGTGGTATTTTCATTTCTTTTCAATAACAAATCAAATCAAATAAGTAAAAATAGTGCTAGGATTTCAATTGTTTGCTCTCTCATTATTTGCAAGAAAAATTACACACCTAGCTCAGGTAAACTGAGGCCAGATATACCACCCATGCACTACCTTTCGGGCTTATGTGAGGGGAGTACAAAGCATGGCGAGTGTACATACTTTCGTGCATACACCTATCGACCGTAGGTGGTTTTTATTAAGTCTTTTTTTAACATGTGTTCCATACATGCATAACCGTGAGGACTTTTAAATGAGTATGAAAGCACATAATCAAAGATTCCAAGTAATTCACCCATGCATAACCGCGAGGACTTTTAAATGAAAGTGAATACTTGGATGTTATTATTTTGTTATTTTTATTTTATTTTTTTTAAGAGAGAGAGAGAGAGTTTTGCAAAATCATCTTAGCACCATTAAACTAAGAAGACAAAAAAAATGTTATATCCTTTACTTTAAATCAACCACTTTTTGAAACAAAGATTTTCAATTAGGATATACTTCATAATTAACACGTATGAATCTTCCTATATACTAGTTAAACCATTATTATTTGTAATAAAATTTCATTTTTATTTTTGTTTAGACAAATAAATTTCCAAAAATTTCAATTTAATAAACCAAAGCCATATATTCATCTTATATTGTTTCTTTTAAAAATAAATCAAAAGAAAATTTGTTTTTGGGATTTTTTTTATAATTTTTTTTTTGTTTTTGGGATTTTAAAGCAAAAATAAACCATGAAAAAAAAATGAAGACGAGTCTCCCTCCCACACTTGATTTTGACTGTGTCCCCACAGTCAACCCAAGTGAAAGGGATGTTTATTATTATTTACATGAAAACGAAAGGTACTTACACGAGATCAGAAAGTATATTGTCAAAAAGTAAATGAAACGGTCCTCCAAAAACCGATTCATTTGTCTCGTCGAGTATACGAGACAAAGCTTAGGCTCGAAAAACCAAACCGTAAAAGATTTTGAAGTCGAACGTGGCTTTGGAAAAACGAATGTCGTTTTATTAAAAATCTTACGAGTTGTTTTATTTTCGATGATTTTTGGGGTAGATATAACGATAGATTGAAATTCACATTTATTTTCGCCAAATTGAAATTCAAGTTTGTCATTGAAAAATTCATCAAAATTATTGATTTCAAAATGGTGATGTGAATCGTCCCCTTTGGAATCTAACAACCCATCTTCAAAAAGTCCAAAGAAATCGTGTTCGTTAAATTCGTCTTCCTTTGTCGGATTATCAAAAATTCATTGCGTATCTCAAGTTCAAAATCCAAAGCTGTTGTATTCAAATTTTCGAAATTGAGAAAAGGAAGATTGAATTTTAAATTTGGTTCCACACCCTCAAAAGAATCGAAATCCAACTCAATTACCGTATTTTCAACAACTTCATTAAGATCATCATTTTCAGTTTCAAAAGTTGTTATTTGAAAATCGTCAATTGTGGTAAAAGATGGATTATTATTTGACTCGTCACACGTTGGGATTTGATTTTGTTTTTCACGTTGTTTCATATATGTTTTAAACAACAAATCCATGTGATCATTTGAAAATAAAATATTTAATTGATTTTAAATATTTGAATGATGGTTTGATTTAAATTTCAAATTATTAGAATGAATTTGGCGATTAAATTATAATTTTAATCTATTGAAAGTTGAATAATAATTTGAATCTTCAATTTTAAGCTGATAAAAAAATATTTCAAAGGCTTGTAAAATCCATATTGATAATACTGAAGATAATAGAAGCTTTAGAAACGAATTTGGAAGTGATTTGATCAGTTTGGAAATTTTATCGTTTGAATCGATATTTAAAAATAGCCTTCCGAGGCACAGCCTCGGAATTCGACGAAACCAGTTCCAGTGGATCCGGAATGCTGTATTATTATCAGATTTCAAATTTCGTATTTTTCGGAATTGTTATGTGAGCACACGGTAAGAAAACGCGTTGAAATTAAATCGAATTCAATTTAATTTTTTAAAATTGAATTTGGTCAAAATCAAAACACGTTACCTTCCTAAAATCGCGCCTAAGATCACGAAAGAAAATCGTGTAGAGCATGCTTCGTTCAACTTTAAATATTTCATTCCCTTTCTTCCTTTACCCATCGAGATTTCTCGTTCAAAATAAATAATGGTCGAAGCCTTCGTCTTCAATTCCAATTTCATAACCAATCTCGTTCGTTTCCTCCTCTTATTCCCAATTCAAATCCCCCTATTCGACTCAGATCGAAAAAAAAATATCAATGGCGGCGGCATTCGCGACGTCGTGATTTCTCGAGCACGGTGGAGCCTCGAAGGCGATGGCGGCAGCTCCTCTGTGGGTCGTGACTTTGAGAAGGAGAGGAAAGTCGAAATCGAGGCTAAGGTTGGATCGAGCGTGCTCGCGTGGGGAAGTTCTGGGCAGTGTGGGGTTGTGCGCAATTTGCGAGGCCGAGGCGATCGAATTTGGGGTTTCGCGTGAGGCAACGTGCGAGTTCGAGGCTGCAGTCGTCTTCGATGGCAGTAAGGTATTGAATCTGTGTTTTAATTTTAAATGTATTTAGTTGATACGGATATAAATATGTTTGGAAAAAAAACATTTATACAAACAGAGAAGTTTTACAGTAAAGCAAATTTCTGATTTTGTGATTTACAGAATAGATAATATTTTATTAAAAAGGAAAAAAATATATAAATTTTAAAATCTATATAAATTATCTTCAAAGAGAAAAAAAAGATAAATCTATTTAACTTACTTGTTTAATTTATTTTTAGAAATGATTAAAGAAAAAAAATTCTAGTTTTAAACTAAAATTTTAGTTAAACAAATTTAAAAGGAAATTTTATTTTTAAACTAAATAATTAATTAATTAGTTAAGTCATTAGTTTGAAATTAAAATAATGGATTTGGTGATTTAACCGTAAATTAACTTGTTTAACGATTTTAGAATTTGTCAAATGGAAGCTAGCTTAAGATTTAAAACCATTAGTTTAAACATAAGTCACTGGTTAATTAATCTTTTAAAAAGGAAATTTAGTTCAATTTGAAATTCTAGTTAATTTAATTTTAAAAGGAAAATTAGTTCAAATAAATTTTTTGGTTAGGTAAATAAATTGAACGATAATTTAAGTGTTCGATTTACTTCGAATATTTATCAACTGTATAATATTTATACAAGGTCAATATTATGGAGAAAATAAATCGAAATGGAAAATCTTAAGTAAAGTAATTCTTTAAAGAATTGGGTGTTTGAAAAGAAATTAGTTTAAACCAAGAATATTAGTTTAAAATATAATTTTTGGTTAATTAAATTTATAAAAAAGGAGAAATTTAACCATTTGTTAGATAAATTTATTAAAGGAGAAATTTGGTTTAAAAAGAATTATCAACTAATCAAAAGCTATTAAACGGAAATTAATTGTTCAGTTGATTTGAATATTAATGAATTGTGTAAATAATTAAATAGGTATAAATTAAGAAAATCGAGTCAAGATGGAAATGGACTGCAAATAAAAATCAAAGGTGAGATCTTCTCACTCAAATTGAAAATTTAGATTGCAGTTATTGATTGCTGTTTGGTTGTGATATTAGATATAGTAGGATATATCTATATATAGCAATATATATATTGGCATATGTATATATTGGAGTTGTTGATTTCCCGCATTATATAGCGGATGAGACCCTATTGCGCCGCCTATTAAGCGGATAATAATTTATAAATCCCATATATCGCGATATCCCGTCCTGAAACGGGATTGGTATTGTGCTAACATCTATGAAAGCAGGGAAACAGGTTGGAGGGATCCAACTGGATTCCTCAACCGTATTTATTTATTTATTTACATATATTGTGATATTTGTTGATTATCATATGATGATATATGATGTTTGGATGTCGTGATTGACTATTTGGTGTGTTGCATCATCAAATCCATTTTTGAAGTTTAAAAATAACGATTTTGATTTTTAAGGGATTTTTAAAGTGATTTTTGAAAGTATGTTTAATTAAAATTTTGAATTGATTCATTTTAAATAATTAAAACGTTATAAATTTTTATGTTATAAAAAATTAGGACTTTTGTGAAATATAACTAAAGCATGATTTTTGAAATAAGCAGCTGACAAATTTATAAATAGTTTAAATAGGGATTTTTGAATTATTATAAACGATTTATATAAAAGATTTATAAAATTGATATTTTATAAGTTAAAGAAATTGGAATTATAAAATGAGCTTTTATAAGCGTTAAAATAAAGTTGTACCTAGTTTTATAAGTAAATAAGAATTTTTGATTTATAAATTAATGATGATATAAAAGCATGGATTTGTGAATAAATGGATTATAAGTGAGTTACTTATAAGTTGGATTCGACACGTAAACAAAATATAAATAGAATTGGTTATTAAAGGAGATTTATAAATCGAAGTAGTTATGAAATAGAAATGGAATTTGTAAACGTTGTTTTATAAATCCGTAATCAAATAAATTTGACAAGTAAATATAGAAATTATTAAAGAATTATATCCACGATTTTGGACTGTAGAAAATCCTTTAGTTAAATATGTGGAAGTGCTAAATTGGGTCAATAAGGTATATTCACGATTTTGGACAGTGAATATATTATTGAATAAAACGGGTATGATTTGGAGAAGTGAAATTTTAAAATGAAGTAAATTGTTTTAAAAGATGTTTTAAAATGTACTAACTATCGAAACCATAGATTTCTACATTCATTGTTGAAATAGACGTTTTCGAGAAATAGAAGGAAATGGGAGACTATAATATTGTTGTTATAGTAGATGATTTCCAAAAGGAAATGTTTCATATAGTATTGGGATTTATATATCTATCTTAAATTCGAATCCCTATACTAGTGATTTTGGGTTGTTGTAACGATGTTTTACGTAACGTTCGTTTTGACCCAAATAATGGGTTTAATAGGATGTTTTTCTTAAGAAATGAAATATATACTTAATATTAATTTAAGTGTATTGAATATTTTCCTAGTGTTGAAAATAAATAGATTTGTGAAATGCTTATTATTAAATAAGTAGGGAAATGTTTTTCCAATATGAAATGAACGTTTTGAGAATTATCTTTTTAAAGATAAATTGAAAGTGAATATTTGAAATCTATTTGAGAATCGTATATTCACCGATATTTTGGAAATGTAAATTCAATATGGAATTTATAAATGAAATTGGAAAAATGGGTTTAAAAATGAATATCGATTTATTTTTGAAGTATGTAAATTATATATATATATATATATATCTTGTAAAGATATTTTTGGAAAATAAATTATTTGGAAAATTATTTGGAATCTGGTGATGTTGTGCATACTTATTGATAGTTAAATAACCGACTATCAATATTTACCTTTAAATAGGTATTTGTTGTGATTTCTTGAATTTGAATGCTACACTTATTTTTAAAAATAAGCGCTCACTATTCGGGTTAGCCGGGAAAGGACCTTGGGGTCGTATAACCCATTCTGAATATGTGATACGTCGTAATAGATAGCATTGATGACCGGTGTTGAAGACCGGATATTTGTGAAAGCGGAAGGATTACCGTCGAATATTTCTGCATCGGCTGACCTCCGATATAGAAATTTATTACCCTTTGTGATGGGAAGTCCGGTCGTGATTAGTGAATTCTGGATTGCAAGGACTTCTTTGTAAGTGTCTTCGGTTCCGTTCGATCCCGGAACGGACTTGTATGGATGTGTGTCTGACGTTACAATTTGAGATGTAAAGCTGGTTTCTATCAAATATATTTCCATTGGTGGCGGAGAATTTATTCTCTTAGCTTAACACCCTTAGAGGTTATACAGTTGATGGTTACTAGTGATACATTCCCAAAATTGGTAATGTGACATACGAAGTGCTGTTGAGCATTTGGTTATCAAAGCACAACTTTTGTATAAAGCATGGCTTTGTGGACGAGACTTCGTCGGACCTCACACCCCGGAAATGGTCAAAACAGGAAGGATGCAGCAAGGTTATTAGGGGGTAGCGCCGCTTTAGTGTATGTCATTCCTTCAGGATAGAGGTGGTATCATGGTATGGAGCCTAGATACTTATCCTATGTTGTTGCTGCAAATTTATTGCTTTGTGGTTGTTGGAAATCGAGGATCCTCGGATATAGATCGGTTACGATCGGGGAATGACATATTCGTGTCAGTAGTTACCCAGTTAGTGGTAACCCGGCCTTGTGTTGGCAGAGATCCGGTTTGGTTCTCGGGACGTCATTCCAGAGTTGTTTCCATGTTGCAATGGGAAGTTCCTTGGCCTGACCATCTGTTGGAAATCCAAAGAAACAATACGATCTTGTACGGTTTTAGTTGTATAACCTGCCATGGAATGTGGCGGTAACCTGCTATTGAACATGGTAGCTATAGTAGGCATACGATAATGGTCGTATGCTGGCTAAGATTTATATCTTTAGTTTCGAAATGATTCTCCCTACACCATGCACTAGTAATAATATCAAATGTTCTTTTTAATGCGTATCAAGCATCTTTGACTATCTTAAGGAGAAATCTCCTCCGATTCTGCGTTTGCATTGTGTGTGTGTGCGGGAGGCCTTATGGTAGTCTCATTTTCTAAAAAGCATCACGAATCTATTTTAAAATTGTCCCGTTCTTTGTTTTAAAGATAAATAACTGTTTTAAGTTCTCACACCAGTCACATGACTGACCTGGAGTTCATTGTTTCCCTTCCTAAACTCTGGGTGCCCACCAATTTCCTCACGGGCAGTCTAGAGTTAAGGTTATCAGGTCATTCTGGATTCAAGAGTTGCTGTAGAAAGCTGGATGGCGTAGCATATTACTAAGTATATAGTATTTATTTTCCGCTGTTTGTTGTTGTAAACTCTGATAATGAATGTAATGTGATGTAACGTATAAAATATACAGTTCTTTTGTTTTAATGAATATTCATTTATCTATTATATGTTGTTCCGCTGCGAATTGTGAGATTCTGATATTGTTCTGTTCTATCTTTTCTTCTTCTTCTACCTATTTCTTTTTCTTAAAACCCTAAGTGTTTGGTTTTCCGGCATTCGATTGCTCGGCAGTTGATACAGTGAACGTATTGATGTCGGTTTTTCGAAAGTCGAAGAATCGGGTTCTTACAATGTGGTATCAGAGCATATGGTTAAGCGACAACCATGGCTCTGTTGGGTGTTACTCATTAGAGATAGAGTCAGTAGTACTCTAGAATGAGTTTAAGTGTAATAATAGATATGAGCACGTATTTGTTAGTGAATATGAAATTGTTTTGTATTGTGTTGACTTATAGGTTGATTGTTTATAGATTCTGGTCGGTGCAGTCTAGCTAACTTTGTTGATAGGAGTTTCTAAACTCTTAAACAAGATAAATCGACACCGTATTGTTTTAAAAATCGGGTAAATGAAATAATTTTACCCAAAACTATTTTTGTATAGAAAAGAAATCATTTCCCATGGATTATTATAGTATATGGATGCATGGTTGTTAGGAATTGATAATATTAAAATTATTATCATTGAAATTGAATAAGAAATTAAAATCATAACTCCAAAGTTTAGAAATAAAATTCTTATACAAATGAAATTGGAGAATGTAAATTATAAATGTGATTTATAGTTAGAAATATAATTCCAGCGAAGTATTTGGAAATGTTTTTGAAAGAATTTGGAAATTTTAGAAATTAAATTCCTTTGTGATTTGAAAATGAATTTTAGAGGTTTTGAAAGGTATTTTGAAGGAATGAAAAGCTCTAAACTCTTTTCGATCGCTGGAAAATAATTCCGATGATGATTGCAACATCATCGGTGTTCATTTTAGGGTTTCCAAAAGAGGGATTGCTACCAAATTGTTTTCAATGAAAGTTGTTTGGAAAAATTTGTGTTTGGTTTTGGAAATTTAAGGGATAGTTTGAATTGTTTTCAATAATGGTTTTGAAAGATAGAAAAGACTCTGGAATCCTATTTAAAATATTTATGGGAATAATAAATAAGTTAATAACTTATACAAACTAAATTTTAATAGAATAAATTTAATTTAAAGAATGGAGTTAAATTAAAGTAAGTATAAGTGAATAAATTTGAATAAAGTGAATTGGAAGAAATGTCTAAGGACACGAAGTGAAGTATTGAAATAAAATTCAATAATGGAATAGATTTGATAAATGAAAAACAATCAAAGAAAATAAATTGGAAATTGTTTATAAGGAAGAAAAAAATAAAAGATAAACTTGAGTTTGAAGTGAAATAGCTTAAGTAAATATTGAATAAATACTCGACTTAAGAAAAATCTTGTGAATTAATTGCAAATGAAGTGGAATTAAAATAAATTGAGTTGGCATCAATTTAAACTAGTTATAAACTAGAATGGATATTCTATTAAGTGAATATCATTAAATTTGCATAGAAACAATTGTCGTTTGACACAAATGACATTTTATAAAATTATACGAGTTAATGAAAGCAAATAAAATTGATTTTTGAGTCAATTAAAATGGTATGAATTCGTTTTGCTTAGAAATGAATAGAATGAAGAAAATGAGTTGTAAACCACTTGATTTAATGGAAATGGCATGTGAATTGGTCGTAAGCGACTAAAGATGAATTGAAACCATATGAATTGCTAATGGAATTTATCTTGAATGTATTGCTAATGAAATTATATATTTGTTATTGAAAATGAATGAAATGTTAACAGATTTCTTATATTTGTCACTGACGTGTTTAAACCGAGTAAGTGCAGGTTTTGGAAGCCTTTGGCTGTATTTTGGGTTGCGCAAATGTTAAAAATAAACTGCTTTGCTTAAAAATGCTAAAAAGGTACGCCTACGCAATAAAATAAAAAGGAAATATAAACCGTTTTTCTGTTTTCCGACCGAGTGGGTCGATGTATATATATTTATATCTATTGTCAAATTGCAAAAGCTCTTCCGTACAAAGGAGACTCTGTCAAAAAATTTCGAAAATAGAGGGAGTTAGAATTTTTTTTGAAAATTGTTGAAAATATTTAGTTAAACGACAAGCGATTTCAAATTGGGAAGTGAAATGAATTAGTAAATGAAACTAATTTAAAATAGTGATATGGATCAATTGTAAATGAAAGTTAATTGATAAAATTCAATATTCAAAATAGAAGATAAATTGAATTCAAATAGAATTGAAGTTGTGAATTGAATTCAAATAAAATTGAAATGCAAAATTGGATGAAAATGAATATGTAACTTCAATAGTGAAGTAAAAATGTATAAGAAGCTTATGTTGAAAATTTTGCAATGGAATTGGCAAAATGGTTTGAATGTTGGAATTGGATACTACTGCTAGCAAGATATTCAGGTGTATTAAAAGGAATGAAATTGGGATTTTGATTTCAAAGATAAAATTGAATTGCTCGACAAAAAGGTATGTATTTCAATTTCATATGAAATTTGGTGATTTTTTTGTCCAGCCTCTTGGCTTTTCGTTTTCTTTTTGAATCTGAGGGGCTGTGGTGCCATTTTGTAGTCGTACTGAGCTAGCCGCGCAAAGGAGACGCTGGCAAAAATTTTCGGAAATTTAGAGTGTTAGAAAAATTTTGATAAAATTTTGAAAGTTTGAAATTTAAATTTGAATTGTTAAGGAAACAATGTTGTTTGAAACTTATAATTGAAGTAGGAAGGCTAGTTGAAATGATAACGAATCTTTAATAAAAGATTTGTGTTGGTAAGTTGATAAAACTGATTAGTTTTAGAAAGAGAGCGAACGGGTTAAGGATCATTTTTCCTAACTTGTAATTTCAGGACGAAATTCTTTTAAGGGAGGAAGATTGTAACGACCCAGAATTTTTGAACATTTGAAAATAAAATATTTAATTGATTTTAAATATTTGAATGATGGTTTGATTTAAATTTCAAATTATCAGAATGAATTTGGCGATTAAATTATAAGTTTAATCTATTGAAAGTTGAATAATAATTTGAATCTTCAATTTTAAGCCGATAAAAAAATATTTCAAAGGCTTGTAAAATCCATAATGATAATACTGAAGATAATAGAAGCTTCAGAAATGAATTTGGAAGTGATTTGATCAGTTTGGAAATTTTATCGTTTGAATCGACATTTAAAAATAGCCTTCCGAGGCACAGTCTCGGAATTCGACGAAACCAGTTCCATTGGATCCAGAATACTGTATTATTATCGGATTTCAAATTTCATATTTTTCAGAATTGTTATGTGAGCACACGGTAAGAAAACGCATTGAAATTAAATCGAATTCAATTTAATTTTTTAAAATTGAATTCGGTCAAAATCAAAACACGTTACCTTCCTAAATTCACGCCTAAAATCGCGCTTGATCACGAAAGAAAATCATGCAGAGCATGCTTCGTTCAATTTTAAATATTTCATTCCCTTTCTTCCTTTACCCATCGAGATTTCTCGTTCAAAATAAATAATGGCCGATGCCTTCGTCTTCAATTCCAATTTCATAACCAATCTCGTTCGTTTCCTCCTCTCATTCCCAATTCAAATCCCCCTATTCGACTCAGATCGAAAAAAAAAGAAAATCAACGGCGACAGCATTCGCGACGCGTGAGTTCTCGAGCACGGTGGAGCCTCGAAGGCGATGGCGGCGGCTCCTCTATGGGTCGCGACTTTGAGGAAGGAGAGGAAAGTTGAAATCGAGGCTAAGGTTGGATCGAGCGTGCTCGCGTGGGGAAGTTCTGGGCAGTGTGGGGTTGTGCGCAATTTGCGAGGCCGAGGCGATCGAATTTGGGGTTTCGCGTGAGGCAACGTGTGAGTTCGAGGCTGCAGTCGTCTTCGATGGCAGTAAGGTATTGAAACTGTGTTTTAATTTTAAATGTATTTAGTTGATACGGATAAAAATATATTTGAAAAAAAAACATTTATACAAGCAGAGAAGTTTTACAGTAAAGCAAATTTCTGATTTTGTGATTTACAGAATAGATAATATTTTATTAAAAAGGGAAAAAATATATAAATTTAAAATCTATATAAATTATCTTCAAAGAAAAAAAAAGATAAATCTATTTAACTTACTTATTTAATTTATTTTTGGAAATGATTAAAGAAAAAAAATCTAGTTTTAAACTAAAATTTTAGTTAAACAAATTTAAAAGGAAATTTGATTTTTAAACTAAATAATTAATTAATTAGTTAAGTCATTAGTTCGAAATTAAAATAATGGATTTGGTGATTTAACCGTAAATTAACTTGTTTAACGATTTTAGAATTTGTCAAAAGGAAGCTAGCTTAAGATTTAAAACCATTAGTTTAAACATAAGTCACTGGTTAATTAATCTTTTAAAAAGGAAATTTAGTTCAATTTGAAATTCTAGTTAATTTAATTTTAAATGGAAAATTAGTTAAAATAAAATTTTTGGTTAGGTAAATAAATTGAACGATAATTTAAGTGTTCGATTTACTTCGAATATTTATCAACTGTATAATATTTATACAAGGTCAATATTGTGGAGAAAATAAATCGAAATGGAAAATCTTAAGTAAAGTAATTCTTTAAAGAATTGGGTGCTTGAAAAGAAATTAGTCCCAAGATTATTAGTTTAAAATATAATTTTTGGTTAATTAAATTTCTAAAAAAAGGAGAAATTTAATTATTTTTTAGATAAATTTATTAAAGGATAAATTTTGTTTAAAAAGAATTATCAGCTAATCAAAAACTATTAAACAGAAACTAATTGTTCAGTTGATTTGAATATTAATGAATTGTGTAAATAACTAAATAGGTATAAATCAAGAAAATCGAGTCAAGATGGAAATGGACTGCAAATTAAAATCAAAGGTGAGATCTTCTCACTCAAATTGAAAATTTAGATTGCAGTTTGGTTGTGATACTAGATATAGTAGGATATATCTATATATAGCAATATATATATATATATATATATATATATATATTGGCATATGTATATATTGGAGTTGTTGATTTCCTGCATTATATAGCGGATGAGACCCTATTGCGCCGCCTATTAAGCGGATAATAATTTATAAATCCCATATACCGTGATATCCCGTCTTGAAACGAGATTGGTATTGTGCTAACATCTGTGGATGCAGGGAAACAGGTTGGAGGGATCCAACTGGATTACTCAACCGTATTTATTTATTTATTTACATATATTGTGATATTTGTTTGCACCAAAATTGGGCAAACACCCTTCGGAAGTTTTTGAAGAGATAGTAAATGAAGAACTTGAATTGGAAATAGGGACTATCTAACAAAAACTCCAAGTCACAGAAAAGTAAATTGCACAGAAGACAAGGATTTAGAGTGGTTCGGCTATGCGCCTACGTCCACTATGAAGTTCTATCATTTTATTTCTTAATACTTGAAGATTACAAGTGTTTTTTAAGCAAATTACAGCAGGAAATGGACTTAAACTCAAAATTAACAGCAAAGGAGATAGTATGGAGTGATTCTGGCAGCGTTTAGGCTTATTCTTCTTCTCCAAATACTCCGACCCCTTTTCTGAATGACCAGGGGCTCTATTTATAGGTGTGGAAGGCCAAAATCCCGCCTAAAGCTCAGGGAGGTTGCCTGGCACGTGAGGGGGCCCATAAGCCCGCGTTCTCGGAGTCCGTGCCCAGTTTGGGATCGATTCGAAGTGAACTTCGAATCGATCAAAAAATTGTCCAATTGCGATGAAACTTGGCGTGGACGTTCTTTATCATGTAGACAAACTTCTGTAAAAATTTCATGGGATTTGGATCAGTAGATTGGGAGTTATCATAGATTCGAAATGGCACTTTTAGGTATGTTGCATGGTTCGAATCGATCCTATGGGTTCGTTCGAATCGATCACTTCGAACCCATAGGGTCGAATCGATCCTTCTGTGACGTGGGCAGCATTCTTCGAATCGATCCGTGTTTGTCGCTGTGTTCACTGGATGGCTTCGTGTGTTGGATTCGAAGGCTTTCCTCGAATCGATGGAGTGGCATTCGTTCGAATCGATCTTAACACGTCACCCCAGATCGATTCGAAGTTGGCTTTATCATGGGGGTTCGAAGGTAACTATGGCATGGAGTTGGAGTTCCTTCCGCTGCATGGATTCGAAGGTGGGAACGCTCCAAAGGTCGCCGATGGATTCGAACTATCGCGTGGTTGATGGATTCGAAATACGGCTATTTGGATGGAGTCGAAGGTGATGGAGTCGAAGGTGATGGAGTCGAAGGAAGATGTTGGCTGATGGATTCGAACGTCACCTCTTTGTATGGGTTCGAACTAGTTGGGTTCGAAAATGATGGGTTCGATCTTAGACAAGGTGATGGGTTCGAACCGAGCAGTGCCTATCCCTCTTAACTCGAATCCATCATAACTTGAGCATACGACCTCGGATTGACTTGAAATTTGAAATGCAGACTTCTATGATCTTTCTTGTCGTGTCCTATCAATTGTGGCCCGTTTCGGACTCGGACAAAATTCATCGATATCCATAGTAAAGTGAAGTACGACCGATTTCTGAGGTGAACTGTCTTCTGTTTTTGACCAGTCTTGTGATATCACGGCTTTGCCAAAAAGCGGGATAACATTTTGCCCCCCAAAGTACGTCTTGTGGGAACACGACGTGCTTTGAATAGCTGCCATCTCTTTCTGAAAAATCGTTGCTCTCTTTTCGCTGAGACTCATACGCCGTATTGTTGTAACTTTGCCTTGATATGATTGATTGCTGTATAATTGCGCTTAGTCGTTGGCTGTTGTAGTTGTAACAGGATGAGTGTTTGATTCCTGTAAATGTTTAAAATTGAATGTTAGTTTGATATGTGTGCATATGTATTAGTTTGACCCCTATTAATGTCGTGCGTTCACGAGTTATGTTGGTTCCTGTTTGCTGCTGAATTCTGTATCGATTCTCTCCTGAATCGATTTTAGATTCAAGTCAAAGCATTGTTTTTACGGTTGTCTATGATTATCCTCTTGTATCGATCCTCTCCTGAATCGGTATACAAGGTAGACAAGTAATTTTTCAAATCATAGCGATTCGTTCGCTCTCATCGACGTCCTTTGATGGATTCGAAGTCACGTCTGTTCGAATTGATCGTCTTCGAGTTGATGGTTTTTTTTTTTTTTTTTTTTTTCAGCCTTTGCTTAGTGATTCCTTGAATCGATGACGCCTCGCATCGATAAAGTTGGGATGGATTCGATCGTGTAAAGGTAGGAAGGCAATGGATTCGAAGTGAAATTTGAGTTGTAGCGACGTTCAATGGTTGTTTTAAGTCCTTCCTTTTGTATCGATCCTTTCCTGGATCGATTTGGGATGTTAGAATGTATGCTTCGTATCGATGGATTTGTAATATTGGATGTTGGATTGATGGATACAAGTGTAATGTTTTGTGTTAATGGAGTTGAACGATCCAGACATAATTGTGCAGTGATTGTTTGCGGAGGATATGCCATCTCTCATTCGTCTATTCAAGAATAATTCCCCACGGTAGATAGCCTTTGATAGGAGTCATCCATGACCCCTTTCTTGGATCCATCTCTAAAATCTAGTCGATCTTCATCTTTCAGCGCTTGGAATAGTAAATATTTCTACTGGGATAAAGTCTGTTTGTTGCGCATCCCCGGAGTTGGCTAGCTCAGCCAATGATTCGGCCTTTTCGTTTTGTTCTCTAACGATTGGGATAGTGGCGTAATACTAGAAGTTGGCTAGTATCTCTAGGATACAATTGAGATAAGGAGCAAGACGTTGCCCCCTAGTTAGATAGTCCTCCCTGACTTGGCACATTAAGAAGAAATCGTATAAGATATGTAAAGCTTCCATTCCTATTATTTTTTTGTAAGTCTTAGCTTGGCGACCAAGGCTTCATACTTAGCTTTATTATTCCATTTGAGTAAACTTTCAGACATTTAAGGTTGCCATTGGTCCTATCGTAACGGTTGGCGTGTGTTGACATGACCCAATTGAAGTGTAGATCTTCACGATCCAAGATCTTGGGCAAAATGGGAAGCCTCTCTGAGAGATCTATCAGAGCTGCTTGGTTTCCTCCATATACGGATGACTCTAATCTTCAGCATTTTCTGACATTAGCCTCAATCCCACGGGAATTGATGACGAAACCCGAGAATTCGTTTTATACAACGCTGAAAAGAGCCTTTCAAAGGATTAAATTTCATTCTGCGGTTGTTGGATAGCACTGAATATCTTTGCCAAGTGATCGATGCGGTCGCTTGATGGTCGTGATCTCACGAGCATATTAACCACATACACTTTCATTGATCGGCCGATCTGATTTTCGAATGATCTATCAATCGTCTTTTGGTAAGTAGCATAAGCATTCTCAAGTTTGAATCCATGGATTGCAGCATAGCACTATAGGCTCGGGTCAGTAGCGAAACAGTTGTATTCCTTGTCTGGGACATGTTTCAATATCTGATTTTATTTGTTGTTTTGCGTACATGGATGAGAGTAATTCATGTCTAAATGATCGAGTCAATTAGTTGGTTGATCATTGGATATGGAAAGCTATGCTTCGCCATGCCTCATGCAAATCTGAGTAGCCGACGTACATCCGCCACTCTCCATTTGTTTCTTTCGTAAGTAAAGGATTGGATACTCATTTTGGGTAGAGGGCATCGTGGATAAACCTATTGGTTTTGAGTAGATTCGCCTCCTCCTTTAGTGCAGCAAATCTTTCTAGATCTGTGTCGCTTCGTTTTTATTCACCGAGACATGCTTCGGGTTGACATTTAATGCATGGTTCTCAATAGTTGGTGGGGGTCCATATGTATATATGAGATTGAGTCCAAGCGGACATACCAAATTCACCTGGAGCAATGCAGTTGACTCTTGCATCATCCTTGTGAAGAGTTGTGATTTGATCTACAATACCTGTGATGGGTTGTAGGCACTTCATGAGCTTATTTGCAATGGTAAATGATCAGGCTCGTAGGGATGTGGAATTAAAGGCATAGTAGAGTTTAGCCCTGTGTAAAGAACCGAAAATCCGTACTTCCTTGAACTGGCAACATTCCACCACAATCCAGCCAAAGAGGAACGAACTTCCGAATCTTTAGGGTTTAAGAAGAAGAAAGAGGTAGAAGAAGAGAGAAAGAGAGAAGAAACAGAAACAAACAACAGAAGCATGAAGACAATATCAGAATCTCACAATCGCAGCGGAACAACATATAATAGATAAATGAATATCATTAAACAAAAGAACTATACATTTTATACATACATCACAATACATCACATCATCAGAGTGTACGACAATAAAACAGCGGAAAGAATACTATATACAATAGATAATAGACTACGCTATCCAAGCTCGCCTCCAAATCTGCACAGCAACTCTCGAATCCAGAATAACATGATAACCTAACTCTAGACTGCCCGTGTGGAAAATAGTGGGCACCCAGAGTTTAGGAAAGGAACAATAAACTCCAGGTCAGTCATGGGACTGGTGTGAGAACTCAAAACAGTTTATCTTTAAACAAGCAACAAGAAAATTTAAATTTTGAAATCCGCAATGCTTTTTTTTTAAAAATGAAACTACCATAAGGCCTCCCGCCACACACACAATGCAAACGTAGAATTGGAGGAGATTTCTCCTTATGATAGTCAAAGATGCTTACTACGCAAAAATCAAATCATTTTTTTTTATATTATTATTAGTGCATAGTGTAGAAAACAATTTCGAAAGTAGAATATAAATCCTAGCCAGCATAGACATTCCGAACTATGCCTACTATAGCTACCATCCAAACAGTGGTGACCACCATAAGTGAATGGCAGGTAATACAACTAAAACCGTACAGGGCGCGTATTGGATGAATGGATTTCCAACAAATGGTCAGGCTAAGGAACTTCCTACTGCCACATGGAATCGCCTCTGGCGGGACGTCCCGAGAAACTAACGTTACGGTTAGATCTCTGCCAACACAAGGCCGGGTTACCTCTGTAACTAGGTAACTACTACACGAATATGTCATCCCCCGGTCCTTTGGGACCTTTATCCGAGCGCTCGATCCAACAACACCACACAGTAATAGATATAGTGTATCAACATGAGTAAGTATCTGGGCTCCATACCATGATACCACCCTTTTCCAGAAGGAAATGACATACCCTAAAGGGAGCGACCCTCATAACCTTGCCGCATATTCCTGTTTCGACCATTTCCGGGGAGTGAGGTCCTGACGAAGTCTCGTCCACAAAGCTACGCTTTGTGCAACAAAGCCATGCTTTGGGTCAACAGATGACCAAAGCAATGATCACAAAGATAAATGATCAAACAAATGATCATATCACAAATGACCAACCAATGATCATCACACAGCAGCACTCAGCATGTCACATTACCAGATTGGGAATATATCGCTGATAACCTTCAACTACATAACCTCTGAGCTCGTACGTCTCAGAGAAAGGTGTTAAGCTAAGAGAATAAATTCTCCGCCACCAACAGAAATGTATTTGAAAGAAATCTGCTCTATATCTCAAAATGTAATGTCAGACACGTAACCATACAAGTCTGTTCCGGGTTCGAACAGAACCGAAGGCACTTCCAAAGAAGCCCTTGCAATCCGGGTATTCATAATCCCGATAAAATTTCCCATCACAAAGGAAATCTCCATACCGTAGCTAACGATGCAGAGACAATCGATAGGTCATCCTATCGTTTTCACAAATACCCGGTCTTCAACACCGGTCTTCAAATGCTATCCATAACGACGTATCACATATTCGAAATGGGATATACGACACAAAGGTCCTCTCCCGGCTAAACCGAATAGCGAGCGCTTATTTTAAAAATAAGTGTAGCATTCAATTTCAAACAATCACAACAAATACCATCCAAGGGTAAATACTGATAGTCGGTTATTTAACTATCAATAAAGATGCGCCACATCATCAGATTCCAAATAATTCTCCAAAATTATTTAATCCCAAAAATATCTTCACAAGATATATATACATACACCTTCCAAATAATTGCCCAAATTATTTGTTTTACCAAAATATCTTTACACGATATAATTTCACACTTCAACCATTTGAAAACCAATTTTTCAAATTACTTTTCGTCCTTTATACCCTTTGAAAACAAATTTCAAATCATCAAATAAATCTTTACCGATTTATTTTAAATTCACGTTCCAAATCCGTAAATTCATTTTCATACTTCAAAATAAATCAATATTTATTTTAACAAATTCCCCTTCCCTTTATAAATTCCATAGTGAATTTAAATTCCAAATATTTACTAACATACGATTCTCAAATCGATTTCAAATTATTCGCTTTCAATTTACCTTTAAAAGATAAATTCTCAAGAATGTTCCATCTCATATTGGAAAGCATTTCCATACTTATTTAATAATAAGTAATATAATCCACAAATTTATTTATTTTCAACAATTTGAAAATATTCAATATACTTAAACCATAGTTAAATATATATTTCATTCCTTTTAAACATTCTTTTATTCACTTTTATTTGGGTTAAAACGAATGTTACGTAAAACATCGTTACGACAACCCAAAATCACTAGTATAGCGATTCGAAAATAAAATAGATACATAAATCCCAATACTATACAAAATATTTCCTTTTGGAAACCATTTACTATAACAACAGTGTTATAGTCCACCGTTTCTCTATTTTCTCGAAAACGCCTATTTCAACAATAAATGTTGAAATCTACGTATTCATTTCCTTCTATTTCTCAAAAACGTCTATTTCAACAATGAATGTTGAAATCCAAGTTTTCGATACTTAATGCATTTTAAAGCATCTTTAAATTGTTTTAAAATTCCCTTTAAAACATTCTTCTCCCAAAACATGCCCATTTGACTTAATAATATATTCATCGTTTAAAAGAGTGAATATAACTCCTTTAACAAATTCTAAATTCAATTTATCAAATTCCATTGATTTCAAATTTATAAACAACGTTTATAAATTCTATTTCTATTAATAACTTCGATTTAGAAATCCCTTTTATTAAGCCAATTCAATTTATAAACCCAATTTCTATACCAAAAGTTCATATTATAAGTCAAGAGCTTATAATCTATTTATTTACTAAACCGTTCCTTTAAAACTTCACAAATTTTAAATCTTATCACTGATAAGATTCCTTTATATTTTATAATAGTTTTCAACTTATAGAGAAACCTCCTTTATTAACAATTTCTAAAAGTATCCCCTTTAAGTGGTCAAAATCCATTTTATAAGTTAATTACTTATAAAACTTTTATTTTTTAACATCAATTCATTTTACAACTTTCACAATTTATAAATCTATAAATTTTAATGAAATTCATTTTATACGTCCACTTAACACTTAATCGACTCGTTCCATATTCCCAAATTTTTTTTAATTTATAGATACCAATTTATAAAATCTTTTATACAACTGTTTATAAAAATTTATTCAAAAATCCCAATTTAACTATTTTATAAATCTATTTATTTAAAAATTTTCCTTTTGGTTATATTTCATAAAAATCATAGTTTTATAACTTTAATATTTAAAATCTTAATTTATTTAAAATGAATCAAGTTCAAAAATTTAATAAAAACATATACTTGAAAAATTACTTAAAAATCCTTTTAAATTCAAAATCGTTATTTTTAACTTTTAAAAATGAATCCGACGATGCAACCGCATCAAATGGTCAATCACGGGAATAACATCACATATCGATATGATAGTTAACAAACAACACAATATTCATAAACAAATAAATATTTGCGAGGAATCCAGTTGGATCCCTCCAACCTGTTTCCCTGCATCCACAGACGTTAGCACAATACCAATTCCACTTCAAGGTGGAATATCGCGGTATATGGGATTTATAAAATATTATCCGCTTACTAACGGCGCAATAGGGTCTCATCCGCTATACGAGGCGGGAAATCAAATCCAATATATACATATGCCAATATATATATATTGCTATATATAGTATATATCCTACTATATCTACTACCACAATCAAACAGCAATCATCAATCAACAATAACTATTTAAAATTTTAAACCAAACGGTTTGATTGAGTGAGGAGTTCTCACCTTGATTTTATTTCCGGTTCCGGCGTTCGTTTCGAATAAAATTAAACGAACGTTTAATTTTACCCGAAATTCAAACGAGCTCCAATCGACTCCAAACTGGTTGCATTGCGAAGAGCACGACCATACGATTCCAACGCACTTTGATTCGTCCAAATCGGACCTCGCAGCAAAAAGATATTGCAGTTTAAAGTTTGTACACGATTTAAATATGAATAAATCAACCTTATTTTACATTCCCAACCTAAATTGATCCTGGCCGCACATCTCATCTCCCCCCCTCTTCTCTCTCATTCGCACGCAACATGCTCCACTACAGGTAGTTGAACGCACACCAAACCCATATGCACAAATCTAGGGTTAAAGGCCACGACCACCACGATACACGAAAACACGATCAGGGAGTGCCATATCGAAGGCCATCGACCACTCCACCTGTGCCCAGAGTTCCATGGAGCTCGGCCCCCTCCTCCCCCTTGGGAAACGTGCGCAACATCAGGGAAACGCGGTTCATTATCTCATCCAAATGGCGACGATAGCTGAGATCCACCGTTGGATCTGTAGTTCATACCGTGCTCTACAACTTTCGTGTTGGAAGTTTCTCGATTCGATGAGCGGATTGAGAAATAATTTGGAAAATAAATTGGTGATTTTCGGCCATTAATCAAGGTGGAGGCGGCTGAGCAGAAAATGGCTAGGGTTTAGAAAGAATAATTAGTATATACATGTTATTAATATTATTATAATAATAAAATTTCCAATTTAACAACTTATGCAAACGAACTCCAATTCTCACGTTCTGACAGGCGATTCTAAGGTTTTTCCGCGTTCCGGACGCAACGGAATAGGTTTCGGAAGCTAATTCCATCGTATGTGTGAGATACGGCAAAAAACGATCGATTTGAATTAAAACCGATTTAAACGATTTCTAGGCGTTTTGGCTTGTACCGGACAAACGATAAATCCGATCGACTTGAAATTTGAAATCTTACAATAATATCACATTACGGATCCGATGAAACTAGTTTCGTCGAAATCCGAGACCGTTTGAAAAATGGCTATTTTAACTCGCCGAATTAAAATTAAAACGATATCGATGCGTTTCGAGCTGCCACGGTCGAACGACAACTCCGATTGCTACGAAAATTGAAATCCGATAATAACTAACTATTACGGATCCAATGGAACTCGTTTCGTTCAATTCTGAGACTGTTCAAAAATTGGCTATTTCTCAATCGATAATTAAATATTAAAATATTCAATTTTCACAAATTAACTCCAAATTCAATTATACAAGTTCCAAAATATTTCTATAACTTCAATATGATAAAACAAAATTTTCCAAACCATTTTCAATCATATTTAACTCAATATCTAATTATTTCTGGAATTTCACTATTAAATTATCGATTAAATTATCCCATTAAATCCAATATTCGAAAAATAATTTATTCGACTTAAAAATTCCACTTATTAATATTTAAAATTAATCAAATATCCAAATTTATATTATCAAAAATTCTGGGTCGTTACAATCTTCCCCCCTTAAAAGAATTTCGTCCTCGAAATTGCAAGTTAAGGAGAATGATTCCTAAACCGTCTATTATTCTTCCAAAACTAATTGTTTTATCAACTTTTTAACACAAATCTTTTTATTAAAGATTCACTATCATTTCAATTAGCTTTCCAACTTCAATTATAGGTTTCAAACAACATTGTTTACTTAACAATTCAAATTTAAATTTAAATTCAAATTTCAAACTTTCAAAATTTTCTCAAAAATTTTCTAACACCCGAAATTTTCGAAAAATTTCGCCAGCGTTTCCTTTGCGCGGCTAGCTCGGTACGACTACAAAATGGCACTACGGCCCCCCAGAATCAAAAAGAAAAGAGAAAGCCAAGTGGCTGGAGAAGGAAATCATCAAATCTCATACTAAAATTGAAATACGTACCTTTTTGTCGAGCAATTCAATTTTTTAACTTCAAAATCAAATCCCAATTCCATTATATACCTGTATATCCTGCCAGTAGTAGTATCCAATTCCAACATTCAAACTATTTTGCCAAAGCCATTTACAAAATTTCGATACTTACTTTTTATCTCAATTTTAGCTTTACCATTGAAGTTACATATTCTTTCTCATTCATTTCCCATTAGTTTACATTCACTAATTAATTTAACATTGGTTCACTTTCAACTCAAATCAAATTCAGTTCATATTCAAATTTATCTACTTCACTTTCAAATTTGAATTCAATTTCATAGCTTTCAATTTCGCTAATTCAATTTCATTAACACTTAATGAATTTACATACAATCAACCAACAAGCAAATAACAACCAATGTACATCCAATACAACCAAATTTATTTATCTTACTTACATGCAATTTGGTTCAACTTTTTCAATTCGAATTGGTTTAACACTCAATAGATTTCCATTCAATTATTCAACTATTTTCAAATGAATTTACACTTATATACTTCATTTCATATGAACTTATTTACATTCGATTGATTAACTTTCAGTCATACTTTAATTCAATTGCTAATTCTTCTTACAAATAAAAATTGAATTTCATTTATATAACTCAAGTTCACATCATTTAACGATTTCATTAATTCACTTTATTCATTTTATTTTGATATCAACATCAATTCTTTCAACATTACTCAAGTTATATTCCATTCAACTTCATTTACATTTACTTCCACTATTCAACTTAAGTATTCTCCTAATTCATTTCAAATTCTATTCCATTTAACATAATTTGTTCAAATAAACTTAAGTTTCCACTTATCAATCCAATTCGGATTTCAATTCTAAAGTAAGTTCTATTTAGCTTTTACTTGAGTCAAATTCATATCAACATTCAAATTCATATTTCACTTTACTTAACTTAATTGTTTAGCCACTCCAATAATTGGTTTGCTTACATTTTCCCATTCTATAAGTTATATAGCTTATTATACAACTTCCAACTCATATTATAAGTTCAAAACCTTTTTCACTTATATTTAACAATCTCAAGTTGAATTTTTAATTTCAAATTTGTTTATTTCAACAAAATCTCAATTTTAAATTCATTATTGTAGCAAATCCATCACATAGAAACTCGAAAATGATACTGATGATGCTGCAGTCATCATCCTTATTATTTCCCAGTGACAATAGTGAAATCAGTGCTAAATATTCTTTCAAAAAGTTTCTTTTACATATAACTACATTTGCAAACTTTTTACTTATATAATTTCACTTCTTATATACATAAGATTATTTTACAATTGTAAATCATTTTAATTATAATTCCATACTTATAATTCATTAGCTTATACAATTATTCTTTTTACAATAATCATTTTTATATAACTTATTCAAACAACTTTGATTGTCCTATATATATATATATGTATATTATTTACAACAACCAAGCAATCAATTATACACACACTTCAATAATTCTTGAAAAAATTATTTTCTTTATATACAAAATATAATCGAGGTAAAATTATTTCATTTACCCAATTTAAAACAATATCGTGTCGAATTGTTCTGTATAAGTGTTTAGAGATCCCTATCGATAGAGTTGTACAGACTATACCGACCAGAATCCATATACCACTCAACAAACCAATCATCACAATATAAAACAATTTTTTTATATCCACTAACAAATACGCGCTCATATCTATTATTACACTCACACTCATTCTAGAGTACTACTGACTCTATCTCTAATGAGTAATACCCAACAGAACCATGGTTGTCGCTTAACCACATGCTCTGATACCAAATGTAAAGAACCTCATTTCCGTCAGCAGTAACCGGTAGGCTTTTCAACCATCCCAGCCCCACCGTGGCTTACACTGGTACCCCAGACCTTGCTTTTACGGCCAGCCTCTCGACTGTCACGGCTTACGCCTAACCAACCCCGTAAAGAGGACGTGTAGGGGTAAGAGTCTCCCGTTCGCCACCTAACGCAAAGCGAGAACCCCCCATCACGTTTCACCTAGATAAGCAAGTCTGGTCCGGGTTCGAACAGAACCGAAGGCACTTCCAAAGAAGCCCTTGCAATCCGGGTATTCATAATCCCGATAAAATTTCCCATCACAAAGGAAATCTCCATACCGTAGCTAACGATGCAGAGACAATCGATAGGTCATCCTATCGTTTTCACAAATACCCGGTCTTCAACACCGGTCTTCAAATGCTATCCATAACGACGTATCACATATTCGAAATGGGATATACGACACAAAGGTCCTCTCCCGGCTAAACCGAATAGCGAGCGCTTATTTTAAAAATAAGTGTAGCATTCAATTTCAAACAATCACAACAAATACCATCCAAGGGTAAATACTGATAGTCGGTTATTTAACTATCAATAAAGATGCGCCACATCATCAGATTCCAAATAATTCTCCAAAATTATTTAATCCCAAAAATATCTTCACAAGATATATATACATACACCTTCCAAATAATTGCCCAAATTATTTGTTTTACCAAAATATCTTTACACGATATAATTTCACACTTCAACCATTTGAAAACCAATTTTTCAAATTACTTTTCGTCCTTTATACCCTTTGAAAACAAATTTCAAATCATCAAATAAATCTTTACCGATTTATTTTAAATTCACGTTCCAAATCCGTAAATTCATTTTCATACTTCAAAATAAATCAATATTTATTTTAACAAATTCCCCTTCCCTTTATAAATTCCATAGTGAATTTAAATTCCAAATATTTACTAACATACGATTCTCAAATCGATTTCAAATTATTCGCTTTCAATTTACCTTTAAAAGATAAATTCTCAAGAATGTTCCATCTCATATTGGAAAGCATTTCCATACTTATTTAATAATAAGTAATATAATCCACAAATTTATTTATTTTCAACAATTTGAAAATATTCAATATACTTAAACCATAGTTAAATATATATTTCATTCCTTTTAAACATTCTTTTATTCACTTTTATTTGGGTTAAAACGAATGTTACGTAAAACATCGTTACGACAACCCAAAATCACTAGTATAGCGATTCGAAAATAAAATAGATACATAAATCCCAATACTATACAAAATATTTCCTTTTGGAAACCATTTACTATAACAACAGTGTTATAGTCCACCGTTTCTCTATTTTCTCGAAAACGCCTATTTCAACAATAAATGTTGAAATCTACGTATTCATTTCCTTCTATTTCTCAAAAACGTCTATTTCAACAATGAATGTTGAAATCCAAGTTTTCGATACTTAATGCATTTTAAAGCATCTTTAAATTGTTTTAAAATTCCCTTTAAAACATTCTTCTCCCAAAACATGCCCATTTGACTTAATAATATATTCATCGTTTAAAAGAGTGAATATAACTCCTTTAACAAATTCTAAATTCAATTTATCAAATTCCATTGATTTCAAATTTATAAACAACGTTTATAAATTCTATTTCTATTAATAACTTCGATTTAGAAATCCCTTTTATTAAGCCAATTCAATTTATAAACCCAATTTCTATACCAAAAGTTCATATTATAAGTCAAGAGCTTATAATCTATTTATTTACTAAACCGTTCCTTTAAAACTTCACAAATTTTAAATCTTATCACTGATAAGATTCCTTTATATTTTATAATAGTTTTCAACTTATAGAGAAACCTCCTTTATTAACAATTTCTAAAAGTATCCCCTTTAAGTGGTCAAAATCCATTTTATAAGTTAATTACTTATAAAACTTTTATTTTTTAACATCAATTCATTTTACAACTTTCACAATTTATAAATCTATAAATTTTAATGAAATTCATTTTATACGTCCACTTAACACTTAATCGACTCGTTCCATATTCCCAAATTTTTTTAATTTATAGATACCAATTTATAAAATCTTTTATACAACTGTTTATAAAAATTTATTCAAAAATCCCAATTTAACTATTTTATAAATCTATTTATTTAAAAATTTTCCTTTTGGTTATATTTCATAAAAATCATAGTTTTATAACTTTAATATTTAAAATCTTAATTTATTTAAAATGAATCAAGTTCAAAAATTTAATAAAAACATATACTTGAAAAATTACTTAAAAATCCTTTTAAATTCAAAATCGTTATTTTTAACTTTTAAAAATGAATCCGACGATGCAACCGCATCAAATGGTCAATCACGGGAATAACATCACATATCGATATGATAGTTAACAAACAACACAATATTCATAAACAAATAAATATTTGCGAGGAATCCAGTTGGATCCCTCCAACCTGTTTCCCTGCATCCACAGACGTTAGCACAATACCAATTCCACTTCAAGGTGGAATATCGCGGTATATGGGATTTATAAAATATTATCCGCTTACTAACGGCGCAATAGGGTCTCATCCGCTATACGAGGCGGGAAATCAAATCCAATATATACATATGCCAATATATATATATTGCTATATATAGTATATATCCTACTATATCTACTACCACAATCAAACAGCAATCATCAATCAACAATAACTATTTAAAATTTTAAACCAAACGGTTTGATTGAGTGAGGAGTTCTCACCTTGATTTTATTTCCGGTTCCGGCGTTCGTTTCGAATAAAATTAAACGAACGTTTAATTTTACCCGAAATTCAAACGAGCTCCAATCGACTCCAAACTGGTTGCATTGCGAAGAGCACGACCATACGATTCCAACGCACTTTGATTCGTCCAAATCGGACCTCGCAGCAAAAAGATATTGCAGTTTAAAGTTTGTACACGATTTAAATATGAATAAATCAACCTTATTTTACATTCCCAACCTAAATTGATCCTGGCCGCACATCTCATCTCCCCCCCTCTTCTCTCTCATTCGCACGCAACATGCTCCACTACAGGTAGTTGAACGCACACCAAACCCATATGCACAAATCTAGGGTTAAAGGCCACGACCACCACGATACACGAAAACACGATCAGGGAGTGCCATATCGAAGGCCATCGACCACTCCACCTGTGCCCAGAGTTCCATGGAGCTCGGCCCCCTCCTCCCCCTTGGGAAACGTGCGCAACATCAGGGAAACGCGGTTCATTATCTCATCCAAATGGCGACGATAGCTGAGATCCACCGTTGGATCTGTAGTTCATACCGTGCTCTACAACTTTCGTGTTGGAAGTTTCTCGATTCGATGAGCGGATTGAGAAATAATTTGGAAAATAAATTGGTGATTTTCGGCCATTAATCAAGGTGGAGGCGGCTGAGCAGAAAATGGCTAGGGTTTAGAAAGAATAATTAGTATATACATGTTATTAATATTATTATAATAATAAAATTTCCAATTTAACAACTTATGCAAACGAACTCCAATTCTCACGTTCTGACAGGCGATTCTAAGGTTTTTCCGCGTTCCGGACGCAACGGAATAGGTTTCGGAAGCTAATTCCATCGTATGTGTGAGATACGGCAAAAAACGATCGATTTGAATTAAAACCGATTTAAACGATTTCTAGGCGTTTTGGCTTGTACCGGACAAACGATAAATCCGATCGACTTGAAATTTGAAATCTTACAATAATATCACATTACGGATCCGATGAAACTAGTTTCGTCGAAATCCGAGACCGTTTGAAAAATGGCTATTTTAACTCGCCGAATTAAAATTAAAACGATATCGATGCGTTTCGAGCTGCCACGGTCGAACGACAACTCCGATTGCTACGAAAATTGAAATCCGATAATAACTAACTATTACGGATCCAATGGAACTCGTTTCGTTCAATTCTGAGACTGTTCAAAAATTGGCTATTTCTCAATCGATAATTAAATATTAAAATATTCAATTTTCACAAATTAACTCCAAATTCAATTATACAAGTTCCAAAATATTTCTATAACTTCAATATGATAAAACAAAATTTTCCAAACCATTTTCAATCATATTTAACTCAATATCTAATTATTTCTGGAATTTCACTATTAAATTATCGATTAAATTATCCCATTAAATCCAATATTCGAAAAATAATTTATTCGACTTAAAAATTCCACTTATTAATATTTAAAATTAATCAAATATCCAAATTTATATTATCAAAAATTCTGGGTCGTTACACCCTGTGTCGCATGCTGCAACATAGCTGGTTCCGGCTATGAGTTGGAATCTACTTGTGTTTTCGAGCAGTGCGCTTTCCATTCAATGTACTTGCAATCCATTGCTCATCGGAAGGGTCAGAATGATGATTAGTTTCCCATAAGTCTAGGCGTCGATCTGATGATTCTATCTCTAAGCATCCTTTCGGTCGTAACTTCAAGTTGTTATGAATACTAGGCACGAGCTATGGGATTGATTTGTCATATCCAGCTCTTAAATGATCACACTCATGCCCCCAGTCTTGGGTTGATGGATGTATTGTGCGAACGATTAAGCTTAGCTTCTGCTGTATTTATACTGCAGTCCAAGCTGTAAGAGCTAGAGTTGTTTGATAAATGATCGAATTACATTCATCTTATTTCTCATGCATGCCCCCAAGTTGGGGGAATATCTCGATAAGCATCAAGGTAGATAATGTTCGCTTCAATTTCGCATTACGTCCCATTGAACCATAGGATCGAGTTAATCAATGGAAAGCTGAGTTGTGCCTCATCCTGCATTCTATCCTAGTTCTTTCCTCTAGGCAGAATACTTCATTGCCTCGTCGACATTCATTTTGCTTCTTATGTCGTCATACTCTGGGCATAAAAACTGAAGAGTGAATCGTCCAGTAAGATCCAATGTAGGATTGATGCTTCCCTTGTCGAATCGAGGGAAAGAATCGGTGCGTGGACAGTTAGGTTATACTTGTTTTGAATTGCTCGTTTTGTCAGATTTGGTTAAGAGCCAAAGAATGAATGGTCGCATTGCATTCTTTTGGAGTTAGGTGATCAACTACGTCCGTTTCGATTTACGTTCTCCCGTCAGATCTAGGGACAAAGTCAGCTCAAATTCAGTCAGGTCACGCTCATCCAGTCTCATGCACTTCCTGGCGGATCGATGGAAGGTGATGGAGGACGAACGGTCAAGTCACACTCATTCGCGGTTCTATCCATGCTCTGGTGGTCGAAGGTATTCGATGGGTGCTCAGGTCACATTGAATTGTAGTCGAAGAGGATCGATATTGGCCGTTGATTTAGCGACACAATGTAGAATGTACGGACCTCATTGCCTATCGATCCTTTGGTATGACATGAAAGGTGCAGATCGATATTTCCCGTCGATCTGGCGGTATGCTATAATTGGCTTCTCGTAACTTCGAGCATCATTCTGGTTGGCTAGCATTAAGGCCTCCTTGCAGTCGTTGCCTTAAATTGTAAAGGAATCTGAATAGCTAGCAATGTAGCGAGTCTCATTTCTCTTCTTTCAATGATTTGTTCTTCTGCCCCCAGCCTTGGGTTAGCAGAGTTAGTTTGTGGACGGTCCAATTGCGTCTGTAGCGAGTTTATACTCCTCTCGTCGACTTTAGGTCGGAGTTGGTGAATGAATGGTCGAATCACATTCTTCATCTGTCTATGGTCGCAGTCGCACTCTGGGGACTAGAGGCAGTTGAAGGGCCATTAGTCACACCTAATTGATGTTCATACCCATGTCCACACTCTGGGGACTAAGAATTTTAGCAGAAAATGGTCTAACCACATTTTCCTCGATTAATTCCTCTGGCGCTAGTCAATGGCGAAAGTCGAAGTGTAGTCGGTCACATTGCAACAACATTAATTTGATGTTCCTCCTTCTGATTTGGAGAAAGGAGCTAATTGGCGGATGGTTGGGTCATATCCGGCCACGTTGCATGCACAACCCACCAGATCATTAGCTAGAGTTAGCGGATGAACGGTCGTGTCATGTTCATTTGCGGTAGGATGGGTAGTCACATCCATTTAGAATAAGACGTTCAGCTAGGTCCGTTTTGCGAATCTACATCTCCCTGTCTGATCGAGGAAGAAATCTTGTCTTGCTGGGTTGGAGTGTATTCCTAAAAGATTATGTTATAGGTCCCGTGCCGGGAATAAGTGCTGATGCATGAACGGTCATGTCGTGCCCGCTTAGTGCTAGATAGTCGGATCACAACCGATTTTTTATGATAAGTGTGCCCCCATGTCAGGGGAAGACTTGGAAAGAAGAAAGTCTAACCACATCCGCTTTTTGTACTACAGAACTTGCTGCGGAATTAGAATTGATAAATGGACAATAAAATCGCATCCCTTCTGGTATTTATATTCCAATCCATGCTTCGAGGATTGGAGTTGGTTGATGGGTGGTATGTCACGCCCACTAGGTCTTTATACTTCATTCTGTGCTTTCGGGACCAGAGTTAGTTGATGTTTACAATCCAGTTCACACTCTAGGAATCTGGAATTAGTTGATGGGTGGTTAGTCACACCCATTTGGCATTCGTGCTCCAGTCCAGGCTCTCGGGACTTGAGTGAGTCGTTGCTTTATATTCCAATTCATCCTTTGGGAATCTGGAGTTTAATTATGTTTGTACTCCAGTTCGCACTATGGGAATCTGGAGTCAGTTGATGTATGGTCGATCACACCCATTTTAGTGTTTATACTCCAGTCCGCACTCTGGGGACTTAGAGTTATTAAGTGTTTATACTCCAGTTCGCAACTTTGACTTGGCATTCGCACTCTAATTCACTCTCTGGGAATTTGGAGTTGACATTTGTATTTTGGTCCGCGCTCCGGGAACCAAGAATTGATGTTTATACTCCACTTCGCGCTCTGGGGAATTGGAGTTGACATTTGTATTTTCCGGTTCGCCCTCCGGGAACCTGGAATTGATGTTAATGCTCCGATTCACGCTCTGGGAGCCTGGATTTAGCATTTGTGTTTTTGGTTCGCACTCTGAGAACCTGGAACAGATGTTTATACTCCAATTCACACTCTGGGAAGTTGGAGTCATCCAATAGATGGTCAGTCACACCTATTTGGGCTTTTTAGGAATTCGTTCGCACTCTGGGAACGATGGATCTAATGTTTATACTCCAATTCGCACTCTGGGAATTTGGAGTCCGTTCACACTCTGGTAGCGATTTATTGGGTGTTTATACTCCAATTCATACTCTGGGAAGTTGGAGTCCGTTCGCACTCTGGGAACGATTTATTGGATGTTTATACTCCAATTCACACTCTGGGAAGTTGGAGTCCGTTCGCACTCTGGGAACGATTTATTGGATGTTTATACTCCAATTTACACTCTGGGAAGTTGGAGTCCGTTCGCACTCTGGGAACGATTTATTGGATGTTTATACTCCAATTCACACTCTGGGAAGTTGGAGTCCGTTCGTACTCTGGGAACGATTTATTGGATGTTTATACTCCAATTCACACTCTGGGAAGTTGGAGTCCGTTCGCACTCTGGGAACGATTTATTGGATGTTTATACTCCAATTCACACTCTGGGAAGTTGGAGTCCGTTCGCACTCTGGGAACGATTTATTGGATGTTTATACTCCAATTCATACTCTGGGAAGTTAGAGTCCGTTCGCACTCTGGGAACGATTTATTGGATGTTTATACTCCAATTCACACTCTGGGAAGTTAGAGTCCGTTCGTACTCTGGGAACGATTTATTGGATGTTTATACTCCAATTCACACTCTGGGAAGTTGGAGTCCGTTCGCACTCTGGGAACGATTTATTGGATGTTTATACTCTAATTCATACTCTGGGAATTTGGAGTCCGTTCATACTCTGAGAACGATGGATTTGATGTTTATACTCCAATTCGCACTCTGGGAAAGTGGAGTTAGTGTTTATACTCCGGTTCGCACTCTGGGAACCTAGAGTTGATTGCAGGACTGTCGTGTGTCGGTCCAGTTCGGCCATTGATGCGATGGCTTTCCCCCGAGAGGTGGGTTTCGCTTAGCAAATGATCGGTGGGATCTCGATTACTTTCCACTTATCTTCCGTCAACGTAGGAGGAGACTTAGTTTATGGACGGATGAATCGCATCCGTATTCATTTGGATCCATCTTTGGTGTGATTTCGATTTTACTGGGCATCAGAAGAAACATAAGTATTTTGGCGAGCTTCAAGTAAGAGATGGAGAGTGCATGGTTGGGACATATAACTCCAAGTCTTTCTCAAATCTCCTAATTAAATTGCATAGGCATGTGAGTGGATGGTCGGTTGCATCAACTTCGTACTGGAGCCCTGAACTTGTCTGTCTCTACCACTTTGATGGCCTGCCCCCATGTCAGGTGCATAGAGCAGCCAGCGAGTGGTTGAATCGTGCTCATCATGATGATACCTAAATGACTTTATCATAGTCCATGGAGGTTGTTTTGCACCCATCCTTAAGTACTCGGTTACCTGCATCATTTGCAAGTAGTTTAATTCAAGTCGATTATATTTTGCAATATAAATGAAATAGAAATAAAAATAATTCAAAAGAGATCGGATAAAATCTCATTGATAAGTGAAGCGGCGTCATATGCTCGCTATTGCACTTCGGTCCAGCCTTTCACAGTTGGGAGTCTAACGCAAATGGTTTAGTTTGATCAAAGTTCCGATTGAGGTCGGGGGTTCCCGGCTCTTCATTTTATGGGGCTTGAACATATTGCTAGAGCTATCCTTTCTGGAGCAACCTTATGGCGTTGGCATCCATGATAGTCATATAAAGAAGAGGAGCTTCCCGATTTAGAGTATGGAGCAGGTTCCCTTTTATGTCACCAAGTTGATCCTTCGTCTGATTTATCAACGTAATGTTGGCCTGGACATGTTGGTGTAGTCGTCGGCGACTATCCACCAGTTCTGTTATCAAACTCTGGAAATAAGCTTTTTGTGCTGATTTCATTTATAAGTGTTGGCAGCAACGAGCTGTGGATTTTGATCAATTCGTTGGCCGCCAGCTTCTTTATTCCCTTTAGCAATATGAGAAGTAGAAATGGTATGCCTAACCACGATTGACAGTCTTCTTTGAGGAATAGGGGATACAACGCATTTGATGGCATTCGTCACTTTTCATGGACTCCATCCACCATCCTCACTTCATGAGATAGCGGCGGAGGTTGAATTTCCGTAGTACACTGACATAGTCACCATGCTGAATTTTTGCTAGAAATTTTGTATGTAGGATGATTTCGATGAATAGGCCCCGATTGGGAAAGATACTCCAATCAATATTATCAAGCCATTTTTTGGCTACATGGTCTTGTAATACTAGTGAATGATGCATGCCTGATTGCCTAATGTTCGAGTGGTTGGTAATGTCGATTGGATGGTGAGTAGATTAATATGGGCTCATAGATTGGTGATTATTTCTAATTTTCACCATGAAGGAGGCTCGCATAGGATAGTTAGGAAGTCCTCTTAGAGTTGTATGTCATGCTTTTAGTCATATGGACGTGGAATGATTAAGATGCGGGCATATGAAGATGGTTCAGTGGTGAACAACTATGTTCTGAGTTGGCAGAGTAGACAAGGCAGGGTAGTCGTAATACTAGCCATCGCACCATAATTGTCAGTTTAGGAGTTTTAAAAGCTGATCAATTGGAGGAAGTTGTAGTCCACTTTAGAAGCATGATACATTAATCAACTCTAGTTCTTGGCATATTAGCTAGGTTCTCCAGCCTCTAGGAGCACCAGTTGAATAGTATTTCAATACCCATTCCTTGATTGCAACTCAAAAATTGCTATTGTAATCTCTTACTTCTCGTCCAGTCATGGATCGTACCCGAAATATTTTTTTTTTTTTGATGGATACGAAATGTTCATTCGCACCGATGGTTCGAGCGCTTAAATGATGGATCGAATTAAAGGCAGATAGATGGATACGAACTGCATGTGCGTATCGATGTGAAATGGAGGCAGATGGATGGATACGAAGTACATGTGAGTATCGATTTGAATTGGAGGCAGATGGATGGATACGAAGTAGCGCTCCATGATGGATACGAAGTAGCGCTTCGTGATGGATACGAAGTTCACCACATTCCTGGATTCGAAACTATGTATACGAACTTCACCACATTTCCTGGATACGAAGTTATGGATTCGAAATTCACCATATTTCCTGGATTCGAAACTATGGATACGAAATTCACCACATTTTCTGGATTCGAACCTATGGATACGAACTTCACCACATTTCCTGGATACGAAGTTATGGATACGAAACTCACCACATTTTCTGGATTCGAACCTATGGATACGAACTTCACCACATTTCCTGGATTCGAACCTATGGATACGAACTTCACCACATTTCCTGGATACGAAGTTATGGATACGAAATTCACCACATTTTCTGGATTCGAACCTATGGATACGAACTTCACCACATTTCCTGGATTCGAACCTATGGATACGAACTTCACCACATTTCCTGGATACGAAGTTATGGGTTCGAAAATGATCATATTTTCATGGATTCGAACATATGGCTACGGAGAACCGCATATTTTCTGGATTCGAAAACATGGGTTCGAAAATGACCATATTTTCATGGATTCGAACATATGGCTACGGAGAACCGCATATTTTCTGGATTCGAAAACATGGGTTCGAAAATGATCATATTTTCATGGATTCGAACATACGGCTACAGAGAACCGCATATTTTCTGGATTCGAAAACATGGGTTCGAAAATGATCATATTTTCATGGATTCGAACATATGGATACGAAATTCACCATATTTTATGGGTTCGAAAATATGGGTACGAAAACCAGCATTTTTTCTGGATTCGAAAATAAGGGTATGGACTGCATGATGAATGTGGTTCTTCTTAGATTTTAGAGCAATCTGAATAGAATAGAAGGAACCCATGAACGATAGATCTGGATCTCTCTCTTAGATTTATTCAATCCGGTATCGATGACAGATCCAACGAGCAGGAGAAAACCTGAGTTCAGTTCTCAGTGAAAGCACCAAAATGTTTGCACCAAAATTGGGCAAACACCCTTCGGAAGTTTTTGAAGGGATAGTAAATGAAGAACTTGAATTGGAAATAGGGACTATCTAACAAAAACTCCAAGTCACAGAAAAGTAAATTGCACAGAAGACAAGGATTTAGAGTGGTTCGGCTATGCGCCTACGTCCACTATGAAGTTCTATCATTTTATTTCTTAATACTTGAAGATTACAAGTGTTTTTTAAGCAAATTACAGCAGGAAATGGACTTAAACTCAAAATTAACAGCAAAGGAGATAGTATGGAGTGATTCTGGCAGCGTTTAGGCTTATTCTTCTTCTCCAAATACTCCGACCCCTTTTCTGAATGACCAGGGGCTCTATTTATAGGTGTGGAAGGCCAAAATCCCGCCTAAAGCTCAGGGAGGTTGCCTGGCACGTGAGGGGGGCCCATAAGCCCGCGTTCTCGGAGTCCGTGCCCAGTTTGGGATCGATTCGAAGTGAACTTCGAATCGATCAAAAAATTGTCCAATTGCGATGAAACTTGGCGTGGACGTTCTTTATCATGTAGACAAACTTCTGTAAAAATTTCATGGGATTTGGATCAGTAGATTGGGAGTTATCATAGATTCGAAATGGCACTTTTAGGTATGTTGCATGGTTCGAATCGATCCTATGGGTTCGTTCGAATCGATCACTTCGAACCCATAGGGTCGAATCGATCCTTCTGTGACGTGGGCAGCATTCTTCGAATCGATCCGTGTTTGTCGCTGTGTTCACTGGATGGCTTCGTGTGTTGGATTCGAAGGCTTTCCTCGAATCGATGGAGTGGCATTCGTTCGAATCGATCTTAACACGTCACCCCAGATCGATTCGAAGTTGGCTTTATCATGGGGGTTCGAAGGTAACTATGGCATGGAGTTGGAGTTCCTTCCGCTGCATGGATTCGAAGGTGGGAACGCTCCAAAGGTCGCCGATGGATTCGAACTATCGCGTGGTTGATGGATTCGAAATACGGCTATTTGGATGGAGTCGAAGGTGATGGAGTCGAAGGTGATGGAGTCGAAGGTGATGGAGTCGAAGGTGATGGAGTCGAAGGTGATGGAGTCGAAGGAAGATGTTGGCTGATGGATTCGAACGTCACCTCTTTGTATGGGTTCGAACTAGTTGGGTTCGAAAATGATGGGTTCGATCTTAGACAAGGTGATGGGTTCGAACCGAGCAGTGCCTATCCCTCTTAACTCGAATCCATCATAACTTGAGCATACGACCTCGGATTGACTTGAAATTTGAAATGCAGACTTCTATGATCTTTCTTGTCGTGTCCTATCAATTGTGGCCCGTTTCGGACTCGGACAAAATTCATCGATATCCATAGTAAAGTGAAGTACGACCGATTTCTGAGGTGAACTGTCTTCTGTTTTTGACCAGTCTTGTGATATCACGGCTTTGCCAAAAAGCGGGATAACAATATTTGTTGATTATCATATGATGATATATGATGTTTGGATGTCGTGATTGACTATTTGGTGTGTTGCATCATCGGATCCATTTTTGAAGCTTAAAAATAACGATTTTGATTTTTAAGGGATTTTTAAAGTGCTTTTTGAAAGTATATGTTTCATTAAATTTTTGAATTGATTCATTTTAAATAGTTAAAAAGTTATAAATTTTTATGTTATAAAAAATTAGGATTTTTGTGAAATATAACCAAAGCATGATTTTTGAAATTAGCAGTTGACAAATTTATAAATAGTTTAAATTGGGATTTTTGAATTATTATAAACAATTTATATAAAAGATTTGTAAAATTGATATTTTATAAGTTAAAGAAATTGGAATTATAAAACGAGCTTTTATAAGCGTTAAAATAAAGTTGTACCTAGTTTTATAAGTAAATACGAATTTTTGATTTATAAATTAATGATGATATAAAAGCATGGATTTGTGAATAAATGGATTATAAGTGATTTACTTATAAGTTGGATTCGACATCTAAACAAAATATAAATAGAATTGGTTATTAAAGAAGATTTATAAATCGAAGAAGTTATGAAATAGAAATCGAATTTATAAACGTTGTTTTATAAATCCGTAATCAAATAAATTTGATAAGTAAATATAGAAATTATTAAAGGAATTATATCCACGATTTTGGACCGTGGAAGATCCTTTAGTTAAATATGTGGAAGTGCTAAATTGGGTCAATAAGGTATATTCACGATTTTGGACAGTGAATATATTATTGAATAAAACGGGTATGATTTGGAGAAGTGAAATTTTAAAATGAAGTTAATTGTTTTAAAATGTTCTAATTATCAAATCTATAGATTTCAACATTCATTGTTGAAATAGACGTTTTCGAGAAATAAAAGGAAATGGTAGACTATAACACTGTTGTTATAGTAGATGATTTCCGAATGGAAATGTTTCATATAGTATTGGGATTTATATATCTATCTTAAATTCGAATCCCTATATTAGTGATTTTGGGTTGTCGTAACGATGTTTTACGTAACATTCGTTTTGACCCAAATAATGGGTTTAATGGGATGTTTTTCTTAAGAAATGAAATATATACTTAATATTAATTTAAGTATATCGAATATTTTCCAAGTGTTGAAAATAAATAGATTTGTGAAATGCTTATTATTAAATAAGTAGGGAAATGTTTTTCCAATATGAAATGAACGTTTTGAGAATTATCTTTTTAAAGATAAATTGAAAGCGAATATTTGAAATCGATTTGAGAATCGAATATTCACCGATATTTTGGAAATGTAAATTCAATATGGATTTTATAAATGAAATTGGGAAAATGGGCTTAAAAATAAATATCGATTTATTTTTGAAATATGGAAATTTTATATATATATCTTGTAAAGATATTTTTGGAAAATAAATAATTTGGAAAATTATTTGGAATCTGGTGATGTTGTGCATACTTATTGATAGTTAAATAACCGACTATCAATATTTACCTTTAAATAGGTATTTGTTGTGATTACTTGAATTTGAATGCTATACTTATTTTTAAAAATAAGCGCTCACTATTCGGGTTAGCCGGGAAAGGACCTTGGGGTCGTATAACCCATTCCGAATATGTGATACGTCGTAATAGATAGCATTGATGACCGGTGTTGAAGACTGGATATTTGTGAAAATGGAAGGATTACTGTCGAATATTTCTGCATCGGCTGATCTCCGATATATAACTTTATTACCCTTTGTGATGGGAAGTCCGGTCGTGATTAGTGAATATCCGGATTGCAAGGACTTCTTTGTAAGTGCCTTCGGTTCCGTTCGATCCCGGAACGGACTTGTATGGATGTGTGTCTGACGTTACAATTTGAGATGTAAAGCTGGTTTCTATCAAATATATTTCCGTTGGTGGCGGAGAATTTATTCCCTTAGCTTAACACCCTTAGAGGTAATATAGTTGATGGTTACTAGTGATACATTCCCAAAATTGGTAATGTGACATACGAAGTGCTGTTGAGCATTTGGTGATCAAAGCACAGCTTTTGTATAAAGCGTGGCTTTGTGGACGAGACTTCGTCGGACCTCACACCCCAGAAATGGTCAAAATAGGAAGGATGCAGGAAGGTTACTAGGGGGTAGCGCCCCTTTGGTGTATGTCATTCCTTCTGGATAGTGGTGGTATCATGGTATGGAGTCCAGATACTTAACCTATGTTGTTGCTGCAAATTTATTGCTTTGTGGTTGTTGGAAATCGAGGATCCTCGGAGAAAGATCGGTTACGATCGGGGAATGAAATATTCGTGTCAGTAGTTACCCAGTTAGGGGTAACCCGGTCTTGTGTTGGCAGAGATCCGGTTTGGTTCTCGGGACGTCATTCCTGAGGCATTTCCATGTGGCAATGGGAAGTTCCTTGGCCTGACTATTTGTTGGAAATCCAAAGAAACAATACGATCTTGTACGGTTTTAGTTGTATAACCTGCCATGGAATGTGGCGGTAACCTGCTATTGAACATGGTAGCTGTAGTAGGCATATGATAATGGTCGTATGCTGGCTAAGATTTATATCTTTACTTTCGAAATGATTCACCCTGCACTATGCACTAGTAATAATATCAAATGTTCTTTTTAATGCGTATCAAGCATCTTTGACTATCATAAGGAGAAATCTCCTCCGATTCTGTGTTTGCGTTGTGTGTGTGTGCGGGAGGCCTTATGGTAGTCTCATTTTCTAAAAAGCATCGCGAATCTATTTTAAAATTGTCCTGTTCTTTGTTTTAAAGATAAATAACTGTTTTAAGTTCTCACACCAGTCACATGACTGACCTGGAGTTTATTGTTTCCCTTCCTAAACTCTGGGTTCCCACCAATTTCCACACGGGTAGTCTAGAGTTAAGGTTATCAAGTCATTCTGGATTCAGGAGTTGCTGTAGAAAGCTGGATGGCGTAGCATATTACTAAGTATATAGTATTTCTTTTCCGCTGTTTGTTGTTGTAAACTCTGATAATGAATATAATGTGATCTAATGTATAAAATATACAGTTCTTTTGTTTTAATGAATATTCATTTATCTATTATATGTTGTTCCGCTGCGAATTGTGAGATTCTGATATTGTTCTGTTCTATCTTTTCTTCTTCTTCTACCTTTTTCTTTTTCTTAAAACCCTAAGTGTTCGGTTTTCCGGCATTCGTTTGCTCGGCAGTTGATACAGTGAACGTATTGATGTCGGTTTTTCGGAAGTCGAAGAATCGGGTTCTTACAGTTGTGATAGCAACGTAGCTCGGGGTGTAACTGCGATCTATAGAGGGTTCCATGGCCTAATCGAGGGGCACAGAGTGCCTACAGTTATCTATGGACTTTACCAGGATGACAACGTAACCATCGGGTTAACTTCGACCATGGAGGGGGTGATGATTTTCAGAGCATTCTCACCAATGATGTTTCCACTATTTCAAAAATGGTTCTATAATTTAAGCAAAATGTTTCCCAAGTATTTTCACTGGGTGTTGAAAACGGTTTTACCAAGTACTTATAGATTTTCAGTCCTACGCCTAATCAACGTATGACCGAATTTCTGTGAGAGCAAGGATGGACTTGTCGAGACATCGAGTTATAAAAAAGCATTTTTATAAAGCTATTTTTGCAAATTTATGTAGATTTATAAAGTGTTTTAAAAATGATAAAAGAATAATTTATAAGATTTTAAGTATTGAATAAATTCTCGCTTCGTTCCATTTCGAGGACGAAAAGATTCAAAGGGGAAGGAATGTGATAACCGTATTTTGGATATTTGATAATTGGATAATTATCTGATTTTAACTATTGAAAACATTGATTTATAATTTGAAAAAATAAATCAGATAATAAATATTTATATCTGGATAAGTATTTATTTGATAATCTCCTAATATTATTATTTAAAATAGGTAAAATTATTATTTTCAAATAAAATTAAATACGTGTTTGTTTAAAAAATATATTTATGAGTTGATTTTGAATTGAATTTGAATTTGAGAATTGAAATTAAAAGAATTAAATAAATAGGATTTGTGTTGTTTATGAATAAATCGTGACATGGAATTTGGATTTGAAATTCAAATAAATATATTGAAAATATAACTTGTACTAAATAGTTGTATATTTAGAGAACATCATTTAATAAAAATATAATATATATATATATAAACATTTATTAACCTAGTACATAATTTATAAAATATAGTAAATATGTTAAAATAAGAAATATGGTTTATGACATTTGTAAAAATATAAACACATGCAAAAATACAAGTTTTGGATTAATATAACGTGAATTAACATGTGGCAATTTTTTCTCTTAAAATTTAAAAATATAAAAACATGTATAAGAAAAAAAAATCGGGCTATTTTCCAAAACTCCTCACTTATATCTTCCCTCAACTGAAAATTAAAATAAAAGAAAATAAAATCAAACCAGAGCAATTCAAGGCTTTAAGTTTTAGTTCAATTTAAAACTACAGATCAAAATTAATTCATCTCAACATCAAGCAATTCAAAGTAACAAAAGCGAATTTCAACCTGAAGCAAAAATAAAAAAGATCAAGATCAGGCAAAGGTATATTCAAATAAAAATTTATCAAAATTCAAAGAAGCATATCTTTCAATAAGTTGGTTCCAGATCAAAGAAATTGGAAAACCTGGTCTCTATTTTATAACAGGTGAGTAAAACCAAGCTTAAAAACTGTTTAAATTTGATGCATGTGAATGATGTTTGGAAAGATGACGTATTAGCAGTTTTGCATGAATGAAATTATGTTTGCATGTTTAAAAATATGAAGTTGTTAAGTGTGCATGTCTGTATGCGTATATATAACTCTGTTTCATAGTTACAGGTAAAAATATTAGATCAAATTTCCTAATCTTTTTATATAATCTCTGATAGGCTTTGGGTTTTAAACAAATTATTTTCGTTTGGACATAAATTAAGTTTTAAAAATATGTTTAAGTATTATAAGTCGAAATATCACTTGGGAATGGAAAAGACAGTGAAAATTTTGAAAGTATGTTAAAATCAAATATCACAATTTCTTGATTCTCTTATATAATCTGATTTCCCATCAAAAATCATGAATTTTAAAAGTTGGAGTATAATTTTTAGTTTAGTTTTGAATGTGTAATTTGTGGTTGATCGGAATTGGAGCTTTGAGCATTTTCTGGTGATCGGCGTAACTAGGGTGGTTAGGGTTCATGTCAGAGGTGGCTAGTGGGTTAATGATGGTGGGAAAATAATCGGTGATTTTCCAGAGCGTCGTGGTAGGGCGGCGAGTTAAATCTAGGGTTTAGCTGAGTTTTTGTTCGTGGTTGGTTTCATGGCAATTGCAGACTCATCATTGCGTCGAACTCGATCGCATGAAGGGGAATAGGTGAGTCGGGCTATGGCGCGTCCCTGGGTAGGACGGCAGAATATCTGGTAGGGGAGATCGTTGTTAACCCGCCTTTTGGCAAGACCACGGACATGCGGATTTAACTAAAACAATTTCACGACTATCGAGGCTGAAATATGATGGGTTCGGTTCAAATGGATGATGTTCACTAGGATAGATGGTAGGTCATTCGGTCAGAATGAAGTGGTTCGAAGTGTTTGGAGTTCGACCTTATGGCTTGGCCGTTCGGCATGGCAATGTCCGGTCGAGGTATGGAAGACCAGGATGGTCATTTAGTTGTGGCTCGGCTTTGCCGCTCAGCATTGGAAGTCGTTCAGCATTGGATGCCGTTCGGCATCGTAGCTCGCTCGGCATTGGAAGTCGTTCGGCATTGGATGTCGTTCGGCATCGTACCTCGCTCGGCATTGGACGTCGATCGGCATCGGATGTCGATCCGCATACCTTCTCCCGATCGGCATACCTCCCCTCGATCGGCACACCTTCCCTTGGACGGCATACCTCCCCTCGTTCGGGGCACCTTCCCTTGGTCGGCACACCTCCCCTCGATCGGCATACATCCCCTTGTTCAGCACACCTCCCCTCGTTCGGCATACCAACTGCTTAGGGTTGGTCGACATAATGAAGTAGGGTTTGGCTTAGGCCTTGGTGGGCCCAAACTACTCAGGAGACCCAACAACCTTGTTTTGTCTATAAATACAACGTGTGGGGGTTTAGAAAATGGATCTTCTTCTCTTCTGCTCTCTGACTTTCTACTTTCTAAGGCTAAGGCTAGTCTACCATATTGTAACTGTAATCGATTATTACGGCAATAAAAAGGAAATTACTGGAGTGGATGTAGGCCGGAGTTAGCCGAACCACTATAAATTTTCTGTCTTTGCTGCTTTCATTTTGATTTATATTATTCTTCATATTTATATTCTCTACATACAACCCATCTGTTATCCGTGACTGTGATTTGGTGCTTTCGTCTGGATTTAGGTGTTAGTGACCAATTTTGGTGCTAGCATTTTGGTGCTTTCACTGAGAAGGGCAAGCACTCGGGGATATTGGAACTAGGAACATGGACTGTAGAAAGCAATGGTTAGGCCATCGACAAGAAAGCTAGTGAGAAAAAGAAGAAATCAGGAGGGAAGTCAAGATGCTTCCTCTAGAGCTGGAGCAGGTCAAGCATCCATCTACATCACCAGAGACGAGATGGAAGCAATGTTGAAAAGACAAGAGGAGGTGACGCAGGCTCTTATCAGGCAATTTCCACAAGCAAGAAACGCAGGAGCTCAGATCCGTGGAGCTGGGTCAGAAGCGCTCAACTAGCAAGCGGAGGGAATTGCTCAGGAGGGGGCAACCCCCAATTAGTGGACGACTATCAACTTGAATGGATCTAGACTCGGGGGCATACCACGAAGAAACGCTGGACCAATCCATGGAGGGATACCAGATGACGTTGTGCAACCTAACACTAATAGGAATGCAGGAGTACGAGATGAGGAGTATGTGCTAGAGTTCCCTCATGAACTCAGGGGGTAGACCGGAGGCAACGGACAAGGATTACAGCTCGGGGACAACGACATATTAGCGGAGATGGTCAGACGGGCTGTGAGAGGTGGGTTGGTAAACAAAGGCTTGGAGGATGTGAATAGGAGTCCCTTTACTCCTACTATCAGGCAAGCTAGGAATCCACGGACTTTAAGCTACCAACTTTGGATATGTATGATGGAAGAACGGATCCCACTGTTCACCTGACAAGGTACATAAGGCATATGGAGGTATTGGGGGCATCGGACGAGGTCATGGCTCAATGTTTCCCATTGTTCTTGTCGGATATCGCAGCTATGTGGTTCAGATAGTTGGAGAGTGGCTCTATCGGCACATGGACAGAGCTGATCGAAAGATTTATGAGACAATTTCGGGTACACATAGTCAGACCCAAGAACGTGATGACTCTGACATCTATGAAACAATGGAAAGGGGAATCGCTCAGGGACTTCTTAACCAGATTCAACGCAGCGGTAGCCTCAGTGGATCGACCCGATTCGTCATGGTTTTGATTGCAGCAGTATCGGAAATCGCAGATAATTCGGACTTCAAGATATCGTTGGAAAGGGACCCACCGAGGAATTTCGGCGAGTTCTACCATGAAGCGGAAAGGTTCCTAAGACAGGAGGATGCGCAGGCTGAGAGAGTAAGGAGCGAGGCTGAAGCTTATGGAGTCAGAGGTGGAGATTCACCCTTCGAGGATCCAATTAAAGATGATAAAGTAAAAAGGAAAACAAATGGCAACGGTGGCAATTCGAAGAAACCTCGAAGGGAGTCAAAGTTTTCTTCTTACATAGATTTAACCGAGACTCTACAAAGGATTTACTCGGACATTCGATGGCGCCTATCGACGGCCGGCAAGGAGAGAGCCTTCTGAATACGAGTGGGCATCGGGAAAGCATTGCCTATCCCATGAGCTGGATGGGCATAACAAAAACGACTGTAGACATTTAAGTGTTATCATCGAGGAGTATGTAAGGAATGGCCATCCACATCAACACATAAGGAATCGAGCCTGTAGCAGTGGAACGGGAGCGGCCACCACCTACATCTAGCAATGGTGGCACTGGCTCCGGTCAGCGTTGTCTTATTATAAACTGAATGGTTTGATGGTTCTGAATAAGTAATAGTACATAAAGTAATATGGCTAGCTCCATTTCACACGTACAGGATCGAGGACGATCCTTAGGCGTGCTCTGAGATGACAAAAAACCGTGCTGCTTGGGTCTATGAAATCCTGTTTTATTTCTGTTTTTCTGCAAACTTTGGTACTTCTGACATTTGTTTTTCTTAATATGGTTTTGGAGTTTGAATTGGACTCCTGGTTTGGTTGGTTTTTTGGTTGACCATGTTAGCTTGGATGTTCAATTTTTGATACGGATTTTTAGTTTTCTGATTGGATTCGGGACAATGTAACATATATTTAAGGTTTTGCGATTAATGTCCCGACCGGAGAGATTGGGCAGTGACTGCAAGTTACGTGTCCCTTCACTGGAGAGCGATGGAATGGACTCAGACAAAATATAAAAGTCCTTGGCCGAAGTGCCGAGGCCGGTGAATATAAAACTCCTTGGCCGGAGTGCCAAGGCCGGTGAATGTCAAAGTCCTTGGCCGGAGTGCTGAGGCTGGTGAATGAAAAAGTCCTTGGCTTGAGTGCCGAGGCCGGTGAATATAAAAGTCCATGGCTTGAGTGCCAAGGCCGGTGAATATCAAAGTCCTTGGCCGTAGTGCCGAGGCCGGTGAATGTAAAAGTCCTTGGCCTGAGTACCGAGGCCGGTGAATATAAAAGTCCTTGGCCGGAGTGCCAAGGCAGGTGAATATCAAAGTCCTTGGCCGGAGTGCCGACGCTGGTGAATGTAAAAGGCTTTGGCCTGAGTGCCGAGGACAGTGAATATAAAAGTCCTTGGCCGGAGTGCCGAGGCCGGTGAACGTCAAATTCCTTGGCCGGAGTGCCGAGGCAGGTGAATATAAAAGTCCTTGGCCAGAGTACCGTGGTCGGTGAATACGCAAGCTCTTGGCCAGAGAGCCGAGGTCGGATAACATACAAGCCCTTGATGAGAAAGTCAAGGCTGGAACAAGATAACACGACCCAGCGAGGTCTACGGATTCAAGGTTAAACTCACAAAGGTCATGGATTTAGTAATATGGTTATAAACAGGATATGGACTTTGGATATCGGATTTGTGGCTATTCAAGACACACCTTCCAATAGCAAGGCATGTTTTGGGGGGTAAATGTTAACCTGCCTTTTGGCAAGGCCCATGTACAGGCGGATTTAAATAAAATAATTTCAAGACCATCGAGGCTGAAATATGATGGGTTTAGTTCAAATGGATGATGTTCAGTTGGATAGATGGTAGGTTATTCGATTGGAATGAAGTGGTTCGAAGTGTTTGGAGTTCGGCCTTTTGGCTCGGCCATTCGGCATGGCAATGTTAGGTCGAGGTATGGAAGTTCAGGATGGTCGTTTGGTTGTGGCTCGGCATTGCCGCTCGGCATTGGAAATCGTTCGACATTGGATGTCGTTCGACATCGTACCTCGCTCGGCATTAGAAGTCATTCGACATTGAATGTCATTCGGCATCATACCTCGCTCAGCATTGGAAGTTGTTCGGCATTGGATGTCAATCAGCACACCTCCCCTCGATCGGCACACCTCCCCTCGATTGGCACACCACCCCTCGTTCGGCGCACCACCTCTCATTCGGCGTACCTCCCCTCGGTCGGTACACCTTCCCTCGATCGGCATACATCCCCTTGTTCGACGCATGCCCCTCGTTCGGTGTACCAAATGCTCAGGGTTGGTCGGCATAATGAAGTACGGTTTGGCTATGCCTTGGTGGGCCCAAACTACTCAGGAGGCCTAACAACCTGGTTTTGTCCATAAATACAACGTGTGGGGGTTCAGAAAAGGGATCTTCTTCTCTTCTGCCCTCTAACTTTCTACTTTCTAAGGCTAAGGCCAGTCTACCATATTGTAATTGTGATCGGTTATTGCGACAATAAAAAAGAAATTACTAGAGTGGACGTAGGCCGGAGTTAGTCGAACCACTATAAATTCTATGTCTTTACTGCTTTCATTTTGATTTATGTTATTCTTCATATTTATATTCTATACATACAATCTATCTGTTATCTGTGACTGTGATTTGGTGCTTTCGTGTAGATTTGGGTGTTAGTGACCTATTTTAGCGCTAACAATCGTCATCACGGTGAAGTTTTGTCAATTGGGTAGATCTCCATCCTGACCTGAAGTGTTCGATTTTGATCTTCGACGCTATTGACGAAGTTGGGTGATCGGCAGCATAGTGGGGGTCAGCGTCGACTGGTAGGTATCGTCGGCATGGTGTCTGTAATTTCCAGATCGATGTGCATGTGCACAAGTAGTTCGAGTGTGTTTGGGTTTGTTTGATCATTTAGGGAAGAAGGAGCTAGCTCGGGGAAATCTCGAAATATTCCTGTGTTTGACTCGAAGCAAGGGACGGGAAGAACATGGTTCGTGAGTGTATCGTGTTTTGCTTGGGAATTTTATGGGTTTGGCCCGGGTATTTATGAGTTGTTGTGATCTAGTATTAAAAGCTTATCAAAATGTGTAGGTTTCAAAGAAAAATGTAAATCAAGTTATTAAACAAAGTATTAGTAAGATTTAAACGAGTTTCCAAAATTTTGAAATGTTTTCAAATTATTTGTTTAAAGTAATTTTATAATAAGATAATTCCTAAATATTTTTAAAAAAGTGATTTAAATGATGTAATTAAATAAAGTATAAATTATTTAATGTATTAAGGATGGTTAATTGATTTATGTAATCAGGGAATAATTAATTAATTTAATTATTTAGATAACTAATTAAAGGTTGATTAACTTGAGTAATCAATTAAAAAAGTTTGACTTATTAATGTGATTAATTAGTTAAGTTATTAATTAAAAAATGTTTAGTTTATTAAAGGTTAATCACTTAATGAAATTGATTAATGATAACTACTTAATAAAAGTAATTAGAGAATAATTGCCTAATATCATTAATTAAGGAGGGTAATTAATAGGTAATTACTAAATGTGATTTATTAAATGATAATTACTTAATGGAAGTAATTGAGGATTAATTACTTAGTAATTAATTAAGGAAATTAATTAAAGGGTTGGCTAATTAATGTGATTAATTAAAGGATAATTAATCACTATAAGTGATTATAGAATAATTAATTAGAGTAATTAATTAAGAATCAATGTAATAAATTATTGTTAATTTATTTATGAGAGTAATTAAAGGATTATTTAATGTGAACAATTGAAGGTTAATTAATTGGTGTAATTAATTAAAGGCTAACTACTTAATGTAATTAAGATGATAATTAAGGATGATTAATTAATTGGTTTGTAATTAATTAATGTTGTGTAAGAAGGATTTAAAGATGATTGAAGTTGTGACGACCCAGAATTTTGAACATTTGAAATTGAGATTTTTGATTGATTTTAAATATCCAAAAGTTATTTTAAACTTGAATTTCAATTTTATCTATAGATTTGAACATTTAACTATTGAAATTAATTTATTGAAGTTGGATAAAAATTTGAATCTTTAGTTTTAAGCTTGTTAAAAATATTTTTTCAAGGCTTAGAAAATTCATATTGATAATACTGAAGATAATGGAAGCCTTAGAATTGAATTTGGAAATAATTTATTTAGTTTTGAAACTTTATTGTTTAAATCGTTATTTAAAAATAGTCTTCTGAGGCACAGTCTCGGAATTCAACGAAACCAATTCCATTGGATCTTGTAATATAATTATCTGGTTTTAATTTTCGTAATGTTTGGAGTTGTCATTTGGTCGTATGATAAGAAAACGCACTGGAAATTATATCGAAATTCAATATAAAAGCTCGGTTCGAAAAGCTATCTTCTCGGTACGATCGAATTTGGCTCCAGAGCCTTTTCCATTGCATTCGTAATAGGGATATAACATTATAAATGCCTAGCAGCACGCATCGACAGGAGTTCGTGATTTTAAGCTACGTAAATCGAGACGGTTTGAATTCAATTTAAAATATATATTTATACCCTAGTCCCTTCAGCTGTATTTCATTCACATCGCAACTTTTTGCCTTTAAATCACTGTCTTCATTCGTACACGCAACCGATCAAATCGTGTCTCATTTATCCCCTTTTCATCTTTTAAGAGCATTGCAGCCGAGTTCTCTTTACAAGCAGCAATCGAATTCAAAATAATGGCCGCAACTAAATCGCGAAAACCCAGATCTAAGAAATGCCGATATGCTTCTTCCCTTCTCCTTCAAACACAAATTTCTCGGCATATTAAAATAAAAAATAAACAAACAAATCAAGATTCACTTCGTTACAGTTAAGGGGAAATCGAGGGTCGCGAGCATTGATCTAGGGGCATTGAGGCTGTGGCGACATCGTTCGATCGAAATGGGGTATCTCGAGGAGGCGACACGCGAACTTAAGTTCATATCTAGGGCAAAAGCGCGATACACAGCAGCGACTAGGTGGAAGGCGATCGACATTGTAGGGTGTCTCGTGCGAGGCCATGATAGTGCTCGCAATTGAAGCTGCTAGGGTGTTGACAAGTTCGATGGTACGCACGCGAGCGTGAGGCAGTGGATGGCAGTGGCGACATGAGTTTGGGGTATCGCTCGAAGACGGCTAGGTTTCTCTGCGATTTTTGACTTCGGTAGAAATGGAATTGAGGTATAATTTGTTTTCAATTTAAATATATTTATTAAAGATTGATTTTACGGTTTTTTATATATGCAGTAAGGTATTAGATTTTATTTCTAACCCTGTATATGTATTTGTATATTTATATAGGTCACAGAAAAAATATTTAGCCCAGGAATTGATTTTTACTGTAAGGATCTATATATATTTATATATACAGTAAAACGGGAAAGAAAAACTTGTTACATATCTATATATATATATATAATTCTACAGTAACAAAATTATTTTTATAAATATATAGTTTCAAGATAAAAATTAGGGAATAAAGGATATACATATACCTATTCTAAACTTACTAGATTAATTCTAAAATAATAGATTATGAAAATATTATTTGTCTAACTAACCTATTAAATTATTTGGTCACTAAAGATATCTTATATAAAATTAGTTTAAAATGAAATAGTTGATTAATTAAATTATCAAATGGGATTTATTGCTTGATTAATTCGAATATTAATAAAATCATATAAATTTTTGTTCAAGGTCTAAAATGGAGAAACAAGCCGCAATGGAAATGAGTTAGAATGGATTGCAAATAAAAGGTTGGATCTTCTCACTCAAATTATAATGATTGAAAATTTCAGTTATTGATTGATTGTTGAATTGTGATAGTTAAATTCAGAATTTGTTGATGGTGTGCTTGGATTATTGATTTATTATTAGTTATATTAGTTTAGACCCTATGCGCCGCATAATAGCGGATGATATTATATTTAAACCCATAAACCGCGATACTCCACCTTGTAGTGGAATTGGTATTATATATGTATTTGGAGTTGTTGATTTCCCAAATTATATAGCGGATGAGACCCTATTGCGCCGCATAATAGCTGATGATATTTTATGAATCCCATATACCGCGATATTCCACCTCGAAGTGGAATTGGTATTTAATTGTTGTGCTAACATTTGTGGATGTAGGGAAACAGGTTGGAGGGATCCAACTGGATTCCTTAAATAATTGAATTTATTTTAATATTGTGTATTGATCATTTATAATCTATGTGTGACTATTCGTGATTGAAACTGTTGAAGGCTATAATTTAGCCAAATATATTTTCGGTATCGTAGGATACCAGAAATAAATAAAATTTGATTTTTGAAATTTAATTGAAAATTTATAGTAAATTAAATTTAGAAAATTGAATAAATTTAAAAGAAGGAATTTGTTTCAAAAGATAATAAATTGGGTGTTGAAATAAATTCAGAAGTAAATTTTTGAAATTGATTTGGTATTTGTAAATAAATTTGGAAATCAACTTAGAATTTAATTCGGGCTGAAAATGAATATTTAGAAATCGATTTGAAAATCGTATATCAATGGATATTTACAAGTTTAAATTCACAATGGGAAATTTATAAAGGAAAGGGAAATTTGTTTTAGAAATAAATATTGTTTTATTTTTAAAAGTATGGAAAGGAATTTGTGGATTTGGAATGTAAATTAAAAATAAACCCGGAAGGATTTATTAATTGAATAAAAATGATCCAATTTGAAAAAGAAGGTGCAATTTTCCTGAAAAGCCGAGTATGTTTGTAAAATAGCTTTTGAAATATAAATTAAAAGTTCTAGGGTTGGTTTTAAAGGAATATTTTGTTGAAATCATATTCTTTAAATTACTTTGTAAATCTTTAAAGTAATGATTTATTTAATTAATTATGGAAGTAATGATTCAAAGATTTAATTGATATTGGTTTTAGAAATTGAATATTTAAATAGTTATCTCCTATCTATTAATTTTATTTAAAAATTAGTTTGGACTTGAATTTTTATATAAAATATTAGTATAATGTTTTCATAACTGATATTTAAGCAAGTGTTTCAAAATAGTTTTGTTTTAAATATCTCTAAGTATATTTTGATAAGCATTTCAAATTATTTTGAATTATTTTAACTCGGCAGATTTTCAGTGGAAATGAATAAATATTTTCCACATAAGGAAAATGAATCGAAAATTGTTTTCAAAGGATTAAAATATGGAAATTGATTTAAAATTTGTTTTCAAAAGGTTGAAATATGAAAATATACCTTGCGAAGATATTTTGAAAATAAATAATTGGGAAAAACTATTTAAATCTTGGTGATTGTTGTGAATATTTATTGATAGTTAAATAACCGACTATCAATATTGGCCTTTTAATGGCATTTGAATTTCGATGCGACCGGGGGTCGGATTCCGAGTAGATATCCGAAAACCACATCGAACCTTTGTGATTGTGATAGATCTTTTATTTAAAAGATCAAAGTGAAAATTGTTGTAATTTGTTGAAATCTGAATGTAACACTTTTTTTTTAAAAATAAGCGCTCATTATTCGGTTTAGCCGGGAGAGGACCTTGTGTCATAAAATCCATTCCGAATAACGATATGACGAAATGGGATTGCATTTGAAGACGGTGTTGAAGACCGGGTATCTTCGAAAGCGAAAGGATAACCTGTCGAATGTCTTTACACCGGGTTGCTCCGGTATAGATATTTTATCACCTTTGTGATGGGGATTCCGGTCGTTATTTGTGAATAACCGGATTTGCAAGGGCTTCTTTGAAGTGCCTTCGGTTCTGTTTGATCCTGGAACGGACTTGTATGGATGTGTGTCTGACATTACACTTTGAGATGTAAAGCTGGTTTCTATCAAATACATTTCTGTTGGTGGCGGAGAATTTATTCTCTTAGCTTAACACCCTTCTTTGGGATGTACGAGCTTAGAGGTTATGTAGTTGATGGTTACTAGTGATATACTCCCAAATTGGTAATGTGGCAAACGAAGTGCTAACGAAGTGCTACTGATCATTTGTTGAACAAAGCGTGACTTTGTGAAAAGTTAGCTTTTCGGACGAGACTTCGTCGGACCTCACATCCTGGAAATGGTCGAAGCAGGAAAGATGCGGTAAGGTTTCAGGGGTAGCTCCCCTAGGGTATATCCATTCCTTCTAGAAAAGGGTGGTATCAGGTGTGGAGCCCTGATATTTAACCTATGTTGTTACTGCAAATACTTCTCTTTGTGGTTGTTGGTGTAGAGGATCCTCGAATAATGGTCGCAAACGACCGAGGGTGGCATATGTTAGGTTTTACTCCTCGGGAAGGGGTAACCGGCCTTGTGTTGGCAGAGATCCGGGTAGGTTCTCGGGACGTCCCTCCAGAGGCGTACCCACGTGGCAGTAGGAAGTTCCTTAGCCTGACCATTTGTTGGAAATCCAATAAAACAATACGCGCCCTGTACGGTTTTAGTTGTATAACCTGCCATGGAATGTGGCGGTAACCCGGTGTTGAACATGGTAGCTTTAGTAGGCATAAGTTCGCAATGCCTATGTTGGCTAAGATTAATATTATACTTTCGAAATATTTTCCACACTATCCACTAATAATAATAATATTATTAAAGGATTTTGCGTATCAAGCATGTTTCACTATCATAAGGAGAAATCTCCTCCAATTCCACGTTTGCACTGTGTGTGTGGTGGGAGGCCTTATGGTTGTTTCATTTTCCAAAAGCATAGCGGATTTCTTTTTATTTTCTTTGTGAAAATAACTATTTTTAAGATCTCACACTAGTCTCCCGACTGACCTTGCTTATCTTTGTGAAACGTGATGGGGGTTCTCGCTTTTTGTTTGGTGGCGAGCAGGAGATTCTTACCCCTACACGTCCTCTTTAAGGGGTTGGTTAGCCGTAATGCGTGACAGTCGAAAGGCTGGCCGTAAAAGCAAGGGCAGGGTACCATTATATGCCACGGCTGGGCTGGGATGGTTGAAAAGCCTACCATTCGAGATTGGCCACTGTCGATGGTCGAAAAGCCTAGACTTTTATAGTGGTATCAGAGCATTTGTTTAAGCGACAACCTTGGCTATGTTGGGTGTTACTCATTAGAGATAGAGTCGGTAGTACTCTAGAATGAGTTTGAGTGTAATAATAGATATGAGCGCATATTTGTTAGTGAATATAAAATTGTCTTATATTATGTTGACTTATCGGTTGATTGTTTATAGATTCTGATCGGTGCAGTTTGGCCAACTGTATCGATAGGGATTTCTAAACTTTTAAACAAGATAAACCGACACTATATTGTTTTAAAATCGGGTAAATGAAATAATTTTTCCCAAAACTACTTTCGTATATTAAAGGAATAATTTTTCGTAAATATTATAGTATATGGTTGCTCGTATGTTAGGAAGCGATAATATTAAATTATTATCATTGATTATTGAATAAGAAATTGAAATCATAACTTAAAGCTGAGAAATAAAATTCATACACAAATGAAATTTGAGAATGTAAATTGTAAATGTAATTTGTAATTTGAAATGGAATTCCAGAGAAATGTTTTGAAAAGAATTGAAAGGGTTTGAAAAGTTTTGAAATTTCGAGTTTAGAAATGAAATCGTTAAGGAGTTGAAATAACTAAAAGAAAATAAGAGATATGGAATGTTTCCAAGTTAAATAGAATGGTTTCAAATGAAATGAATGTTGATAAGAAATGAAACGCAAATGAATGGATAGTGAATAAAATTGAAAAGGAATAAAATTGAAATGGAATGTTTCAAGATAAATAAATGGTTGTGGATGAATTAAAATGGATGGAATTAAATGTAATGTGAGTTGGAATCAATCTAAATTGGTTATAAGCTTGAGTAATTATTTATTCACCTGAAAAATGTCAAATTGCATAAGAAAATGGGTCGTTCGATGTAAACGAGATTAGATAAAATCCTATGAGTTATTAGAAGTGAAATAGGATAATTTTGAAATCAATTGGAATGAATATGAGTTTGTTTTGCTTAGAATGAATTAAATATAAGCGAGTAAGTTGTAAACCACTTAAACTGAATAGAATGGTTTGAGAATTGGTTGTAAGCAATTGTAATAAGTGTCGGAACCTTGCATGTGCTTATGGAAATTATATAACATGCTTCATATGTGAAATTTATGCGTTAGCCATATTAAAATAAGTGAAATACTAGTAAATTGCATATATTCAGCACTTACATGTTTTAGTTGAGTAAGTACAGTTTGAGGGAAGCCGTTGGGCTCGATCTGATCGCGCAAAATGCTAATTAAATAAGTCGCTTGCTTAAAAATGCTAAAAAAGGTACGCCTACGCAATAAAAATACGAAATATGAACTTTTTTTGTTTTTCCGACCGGGTGGTCGATGTATATGTATTTATCTCTTGTCAAATTGCAAAAGCTCCTCCATACAAATGAGACTCTGCCAAAAAAATTCGAAAATTTTGGGAGTTAGAAAATTTTTGTAAAAATTTTTTGTTGTTAACGACAAAACGATTTCAAATTGGAATTAAAATAAGGAATTTTGGAAATGGAAATCGAAACTAATCTAAAATAGAGATATGAATTAGCTGTGAATGAAAAATAGTTGATAAAATTCAATATTCAGAAGGTAAATTGAATTCAAATAGAATTGAAAGTGTAAATTGAATTCAAAGGAAATTAAAAATGCAAGATTGAATGAAATTGGATATATAACTTCAATAGAAGTTAAAAAAATATAAGAAGTATTCAAACTTTTGTAAAGAAATGTGCAAAAAATGATTTTTGAATGTTGAAATTGGACATTATGGATATAAGGATATACAGGTGTGTTACAGGGAAATGGAATTGGGATTTGATTTGTGAAGATAAATTTGAATTGCTCGACAAAAGTTATGTATTTAAATTTCTATATGGGATTTGATGATTTTCTTGTCCAGCCACTTGGCTTTTCGTTTTCTTTTTGAAATCTGGGGGCCGTGGTGCCATTTTTGTAGTCGTACCGAGCTAGCCGCACAAAGGAAACGCTGGCGAAATTTTTCAAAAATTTAAGGGGCTAGAAAAAAATTTGTCAAAATTTTGGAAGTTTAAAATTTGAATTTAAATTTAAATTGTCAAAGAAAACAATGTTGTTTGGTGCTTATAATTGAAGTTGGAAAGTAGTTGAATAAATAATGGGTTTTAAATAAAAGGATTTGTTTTGACAAGTTGATAAAACTGTTGGGTTTTGGGAAAATATTAAACGGGTTGAGGATCATTCTTCTTAACTAGAAATTTCAGGACGAAATTCTTTTAAGGAGGAAAGAATGTGACGACCCAGAATTTTGGACATCTGAAATTGAGATATTTGATTGATTTTAAATATCTGAAAGTTATTTAAAACTTGAATTTCAATTTTAACTATAAATTTGAACATTTAATTATTGAAATTAATTTATTGAAGTTGGATAAAAATTTGAATATTCAGCTTTAAGCTTGTTAAAATATTTTTTCAAGGCTTAGAAAATTCATATTGATAATACTAAAGACAATGGAAGCCTCGGAATTGAATTTGGAAATAATTTATTCTGTTTTGAATTTTTATTGTTTAAATCGATATTTAAAAATAGTCTTCCGAGGCACAGTCTCGGAATTCAACGAAACCAATTCCATTGAATCCGTAATATTGTATTATTATCGGGTTTAAATTTTTGTAATGTTTGGAGTTGTCGTTTGGCCGTACGATAAGCAAAAGCGCAAGAAATTATATCAAAATTCAATATAAAAGCTGGGTTCGAAATTCTATGTTCTCCGTACGGTCGAATTTGGCTCCGGAACCTTTCCCATTGCGTTCGTAATAGGGGTATAACGTTATAAACGCCTAGCGGCATGCATCGATAGGAGTTCGCGATTTTAAGCTACGTAAATCGAGACGGTTTGAATTCAACTTAAAATATATATTTATACCCTAGTCCCTTCAGCTGTATTTCATTGCCATCACAACTTTTTGCCTTCAAATCACTGTCTTCATTCGTACACGCAACAGATCAAATCATGTCTTATTTATCCCTTTTTCATCTTTTAAGAGCATTGCAGCCGAGTTCTCTCTACAAGCAACAATCGAATTCAGAATATTGGCTGCAACTAAAGCGCGAAAACCCAGATCTAAGAAAGCCGATATCCTTGTTCCCTTCTCCTTCAAATCCAAATCGCTCGGCATATTAAAATAAAAAATAAAAACAAATCAAAATTCACTTCGTTATAGTTAAGGGGTAAATCGAGGGTCGCGAGCGTTGATCTAGGGGCATTAAGGCTGTGGCGACTTCGTTCGATCAAAATGGGTTATCTCGAGGAGGCGGCACGCGAACTCAAGGTCGCGTCTAGGGCGAAAGCGCGATACAGGCAGCGACTAGGTGGAAGGCGATCGACATTGGAGGGTGTCTCATGCGAGGCCGTGATAGCGCTTGCAATTGGAGCTGCTAGGGTGTCGACAAGTACGATGGTACGCACGCGAGCACGAGGCAGTGGATGGCGGTGGCGACGTGAGTTTGGGGTGTCGCTCGAAGATGGCTAGGATTCTGCGCGATTTTTGACTTCGGTAGAAATGGAATCGAGGTATAATTTGTTTTCAATTTAAATATATTTATTAAAGATTGATTTTATGGTTTTGTATATATGCAGTAAGGCATTAGATTTTATTTCAAACCCTGTATATGTATTTGTATATTTATATAGGTCATAGAAAAAATATTTATCCCAGGAATTGATTTTTACAGTAAGGATCTATATATATTTATATATATAGTGAAACGGGAAAATAAACTTTTTATATATCTATATATATATAATTTTACAGTAACAAAATTATGTTTATAAATATATATAGTTCCAAAGATAAAAATAGGGGAATAAAGGTTACACATATACCTATTCTAAACTTACTAGATTAATTCTAAAATAATAGATTATGAAAATATTATTTGTCTAACTAACCTACTAAATTAGTTGGTCACTAAAGATATTTTATATAAAATTAGTTTAAAATGGAATAGTTGGTTAATTAAATTATCAAATGGGATTAATTGCTTGATTAATTCGAATATTAATAAAATGATATAAATTTTTATTCAAGGTCTAAAGTGGAGAAACAAGCCGGAATAGAAAGGAGTTAGAATGGATTGCAAATTAAAAGTGAGATCTTCTCACTCAAATTATAATGATTAAAAATTTCAGTTATTGATTGATTGTTGAATTGTGATAGTTAAATTTAGAATTTGTTGATGGTGTGTTTGGATGATTGATTTATTATTAGTTATATTGGTTTAGACCCTTTGCGCCGCATAATAGCGGGTGACATTATATTTAAACCCATATACCGCGATATTCCAGCTTGAAGTGTAATTGGTATTATATATGTATTTGGAGTTGTTGATTTCCCACATTATATAGCGGATGAGACCCTATTGTCCCGCATAATAGCGGATGATATTTTATAAATCCCATATACCGCGATATTCCACCTCGAAGTGGAATTGGTATTTAATTATTGTGCAAACATCTATGGATGCAGGGAAACAGGTTGGAGGGATCCAACTGGATTCCTCAAATAATTGAATTTATTTTAATATTGTGTGTTGATCATTTATAATCTGTGTTTGACTATTTGTGATTGAAACAGTTGAAGGCTATAATTTAGCCAAATATATTTTTGGTATCGTAGGATATTAGAAATAAATAAAATTTGATTTTTGAAAGTTAATAGAAAATTTATAGTTAATTAATTTTAGAAAATTGAATAAATTTAAAAGAAGGAATTTGTTTCAAAAGATAATAAATTGGGTGTTGAAATAAATTTAGAAATAAATTTCTGAAATTGATTTGGTATTTGTAAATAAATTTAGAAATCAATTTAGAATTTAATTCGGGCTGAAAATGAATATTTAGGAATCGATTTAAAAATCGTATATCAATGGATTTTTACAAGTTCAAATTCACAATGGGAAATTTATAAAGGAAAGCGAAATTTGTTTTAAAAATAAATATTGTTTTATTTTTAAAAGTGTGGAAAGGAATTTACGGATTTGGAACGTAAATTTAAAATAAACCCAGAAGGATTTTTTAATTGATTAAAAATGATCCATTTTGAAAAGGAAGGTGTATTTTCCCTGAAAAGACGAGTATGTTTGTAAAATACCTTTGGAAATATAAATTAAAAGTTCTAGGATTGGTTTTAAAGAAATATTTTGGAGAAATTAGTTTCTTTAAGTTACTTTGTAAATCTTTAAAGTAATGATTTAATTAATTAATTGTAGAAGTAATGATTTAAATATTTAATTGATATTGGTTTTAGAAATTGAATATTTAAATAGTTATCTCCTATCTATTAATTTTATTTCAAAATTAGTTTGGACTTGAATTTTTATATAAAATATTAGTATAATGTTTTCATAACTGATATTTAAGTAAGTGTTTCAAAATAGTTTTGTTTTAAATATCTCTAAGTATATTTTGATAAGCATTTTAAATTATTTTGAATTATTTTAACTCGGCAGATTTTCAATGGAAATGAATAAATATTTTCCACATAAGGAAAATGAATCGAAAATTGTTTTCAAAGGATTAAAATATGGAAATTGATTTAAATTTTGTTTTCAAAAGGTAGAAATATGAAAATATACCTTGCAAAGATATTTTGAAAATAAATAATTGGGAAAAATTATTTAAATCTTGGTGATTGTTGTGAATATTTATTGATAGTTAAATAACCGACTATCAATATTGGCCTTTTAATGGCATTTGAATTTCGATACGACCGGGGGTCGGATTCCGATGGTTATCCGAAAATCACATCGAACCTTTGTGATTGTGATAGATCTTTTATTTAAAAGATCAAAGTGAAAATTTTTGTAATTTGTTGAAATCTGAATGTAACACTTATTTTTAAAAATAAGCGCTCGTTATTCGGATTAGCCGGGAGAGGACCTTGTGTCATAAAACCCATTTTGAATAACGATACGACGAAATGGGATTGCATTTGAAGACGGTGTTGAAGACCGGATATTTTCGATAGCGAAAGGATTACCTGTCGAATGTCTCTGCACCGGGTTGCTCCGGTATAGAGATTTTATCACCTTTGTGATGGGGATTCCGGACGTGATTTGTGAATATCTGTATTTGCAAGGGCTTCTTTGAAGTGCCTTCTGTTCCGTTCGATCCCGGAACGGACTTGTATGAATGTATGTCTGACGTTACACTGTGAGATGTAAAGCTGGTTTCTATCAAATACATTTCTGTTGGTGGCGGAGAATTTATTCTCTTAGCTTAACACCCTTCTCTAAGACGTACGAGCTCAGAGGTTATGTAGTTGATGGTTACTAGTGATATACTCCCAAATTGGTAATGTGGCATGCGAAGTGCTGCCGATCATTTGTTGATCAAAGCATGACTTTGTGAAAAGTTATCTTTGTGGACGAGACTTCGTCGGACGTCACACCCCGAAAATGGTCGAAACAAGAAAGATGCGGCAAGGTTTCACAGGTAGCTCCCATAGGGTATGTCCATTCCTTCTGGAAAAGGGTGGTATCAGGTATGGAGCCCTGATATTTAACATATGTGGTTACTGCAAATACTTTTCTTTGTGGTTGTTGGTGTAGAGGATCCTCGAATAAAGGTCACAAACGACCGGGGATGACATATCTTAGGTTTTACTCCCGGGGAAGGGGGTAACCGTCTTTGTGTTGGCAATGATCCGGGTAGGTTCTCGAGACGTACCTCCAGAGGCGTACCCATGTGGCAGTAGGAAGTTCCTTAGCCTGACCATTTGTTGGAAACCCAGTAAAGCAATACGCGCGCTGTACGGTTTTAGTTGTATAACCTGCCATGGAATGTGGCGGTAACCTTCTATTGAACATGGTAGTTATAGTAAGCATAAGTGCGAAATGCCTATGCTGGCTAAGATTGATATTATACTTTCGAAATGTTTTCCACACTATCCACTAATAATGATAATATTAAAGGATTTTGCGTATCAAGCATCTTTGACTATCATAAGAAGAAATCTCCTCCAATTATGCGTTTGCATTGTGTGTGTAGTGGGAGGCCTTATGGTAGTTTCATTTTCCAAAAGCATAGCGGATTTCTTTTTATTTTCTTTGTGAAAATAACTATTTTTAAGATCTCACGACTGACCTGGAGTTTATTGTTCCTTTCTAAACTCTGGGTGCCCTCAATTTTCCACACGGGCAGCCTAGAGTCAGGTTTCAGTTATTCTGGAGTGAAATCGAAAAAGAGATGTTGTGGGGATCAGGAAAAAGCTAGATGGAGAAGCGTATCACTAGTATATGTTACATTCTTTTCCGCTATTTGTTGTTGTAACACTCTGATAATGTAATGGGATGTAATGTAATAACTGATATAGTGATTCTGTTTAAAGATATTTATTTATCTATTATATTTGTTCCGCTGCGAAATGTGAGATTCTGTTATTGTTCTATTTTCTTCTGATTCTACCTCTTACTTCTTTAAACCCAAAGATTCGTACATTTGTTCAACTTTGGGCTGAATTGTTGTGGAATTTTGCCAACTCAAAAGGGTACAGATTTGCGGGCCTTTATAGAAGTAATTAATTCAATTTATTTAAATTAATTAGAAATGGTGTGACTAATTAATCTTACTTATGGATGATTGAATGATATTGAATAGCTTGGGTTATTTATTATCCTTGGTATGTGATTGTGATGCTATGTGAGATGATATGTTCGGGTTGAACTATGATAATATTGATTATCTATCTGTAATGGAATTGCTATGTGAATTTGTTACTATGAAAATGAATTGAATTGTTTTCACTTAAACATTTGGCTTAAAGAATAATATTGGATTCGAAGACACCGAGGTTGGGTATCGGTAAATACCTGAAACAACTTCGTTTTGTAATCTACAATAATTCTTTATGGATTTTATTTTGGAATAAATCGGCTGGAATGGAATAAATGACGTAAACATGGTCATTTAATCTAAGTAATAATAATTAGATATGACTATAAAATGTGTATTTGACTATGGTAAGTTAAGAACTCGTAGTAAGGTACGAGTTACCCTGGGTTAAAATAAGTTTTATGCATTAGTATTTCATGTTAGATGGGTTTACTTACACTGGTTTCCAGCCTGACTCGTGTGTTACTTTGATGTAATGCTTGGGTAAGACCGAGTATTACAAATTTTCAGGTTAGGACGTTCTGGAACTAAGGAGGCAAGCTGGATGGTAGGAGCGTATGGGGTTTACTACTGTATATTTGAGAGTTTTATTGATAGTAGTCTGGGACAGGTTGGTATAACTGTCTAGTCTATTTGTAATGGTTGTAACTATGATGAAGTGTATGTAATCTAACAATTACAGCTTTTTTTGTAAATACTATTATTTGATATTATATTTTGATCCACTGCGAAATGTGAGATTCTATGTTGTGTTTTCTGTTTTCTTCTTCTACCTCTTTCTTCTTTACCCTAACAATCTGAGATTTCCGGCGTTCGATCGCTTGGCACTTCTACAGTGGACGTATTAGTCTCGAATTTTCAAGGTCGAAAATTTCGGGTCGTTACACTTCTCACCGTGTGACGTATTATGATCCAAAGACGAATGCCATCCTACTTGTAGAATCACCAGACTTATTGGATGAGAAGCGTGAAGAGGCTGATTTGAGGGCACCGCACATTGAAGTTGAGTCGCCCGATTACACAATGCTAAGCTCCAACCCAGAACATTTGAAATTGGCGATTTCATACTTAAACAAATTTGTCTGTTCCCTTCACACATGAAGCCGACAAGGGAAGCGCCGTAGGTCATTGAGTGAAAACTTGGAGACGACATATTCAAACTATCAACGGTTGATGGTCTCACTCTGTTGAGAGCATGAAACAGCGAGAGTCTTTGCCGCTATTACATATAACTTGCTTTTATTCATTTAGTCTACTTTTCTTTTGAAATTTGTTTATGCAATTTTAGAATTTGAACTTGTAATAAGTCAACGGACTTTGCCACACTTTCTTATTTTAGCAGTAAAGTGCAGACTCATCAAGCCAGATTTGTAATTCTTGAAGTGCATCGTGCGACTGTCACAATGTACGAAAAGCAAAGTCCCATCATACGAAAGGACTCATTCAAAACAGGGAGTGATCGTTATCCGACCGATCACTCGCTAAGTGAAAACCTAAGCTCGGTGGGAAAGCAATGATAAAGTAAAGAAGGATTGAGATACGATAATCCTCTAATGAACTCCAGCCCCCAGAGTGAGAGCTAAAGTGTAAACTCTAAAATCTAGGCTCGAGGAGGATGCATCCATCCATCCACGACCTCACCTCTTTCTAGGCTCGAAGAAGATGGACCCATCAACCCACGACTTCGCCCTAATTCAATCCAGGCTTGAGGATGATGGATCCATCCATCCACCTCGCCTCAATCCGGGCTCGAGGTGGAAGAATTCGTCCATCCACAACCTTAACTCATCTTCCCAAGCTCGAAGAAGATGGATGTGATCCGACCGTCCACAACCTTAACCATCTCCTTTTTCCTAGAGTGCGAATAAGACCCTAACACTTAAACAGATGTGATTGTCGGCCCGTCAATTTCTAGATTCCCGGAGCGTGGAATATAGTATAAACATTAAACGGGTGCGACCAACCGTCCATAAAATAACTTATGTCCCCGAAGTGTGGATATAATTCTAAATATTAAATAGGTGTGACCAACCACCCATAAAATAACATATGTCCTCGAAGTGTGGATATGATTCCAAATATTAAACAGGCGTTACCGACCTCCAGCATAAAAGTCTAATCCCTAGAGTGCGGATGCAAATATCAGCTGGTGAGCGAGCGTGATCCGATCACTCAAACTCATGTCGCTTTCACTTTGTTCCAACCAAGTTAAGTTAAAGTCGGTGAAGGCGGAGGATGACTACCAACTAACTATTTCAATTATTCCTAGAACTAGGGGCATAACTCAAGTACATGCTGCTGACCGAGACAGTGCAACGTTGGAACTCGACTCGACGTTTGATTACGACCCGAAGCCCTGACTTTAGGATCTAAAGACCGGATTCAAATTCGACTCAGAGACTGAAACTTCATAAGCACATTGAATGGAAATGTGAGTGCTAAAGTTCATGGACAATCGAACACGGAATTATGCTGAAAGCAAAAAAAAAGAAATTTTTATTCATAATATTCTTTGAGAAGGTAAGTACACAATCTGTCCAAAGAATCCCTATAAGCGGGAGCTAAACCGACATCCATACACGGCCTACAAAAATAGAAAGAAGAGCTTGTTCCACCTATCCAAAAGAGAGGAAGAAAAAATTTGAATCTATGCCTTCGGTTTTTTATCCTCCTTACTTTTCTTCGGCGTAGACCCGCTTGAGCTGTCGCTCAAAACCCTCTTTGAACCTTCAACTCCCTGGCCTGCTCCAATTGGCTTGTCTCTGGCTTGGGGAATTGAAGTAGTCTCCTCTTGAGAACTCACGGGGACCATAATATCCACTATGTGTGGAACTGGAGGAGTGGTGGAACTCCCAATGTTAGAGGAAGGAGGCGCGCTGGTCTCGATTATAGTGCCACCCGGTGAAACGACAAGTATCGGGACCGAACCAGGACCCGAAATACCACTGCTGGCTCTACAAGCCTGCCAGCTCGCTCGATCTCAGCCTCGATTTCCTTCATTATCTGCTATGCTTGGTCCACACGTATAACCATTGGATTGCTGCTGGTCGAACTCAAGGAGCCTGTTTTGACTATATCTTCACGAATATTGTATGGGACTTCAATACTCGGATTGCTTTGATGGCCGATGAGTGCTTCCATTAGTTGGTCATCAGTCACATAACTGCTGTCGTGTATCTCCACAGCCGTAGTGGTGACCGTCGCAATTGTAGCCTCTATTGTAAGCGCCTCCTACTCATGATGATTTTTTGAGTAGTAGACGCGTAGGTTGGTGCAGAATCTAAGACTAAATGAAGATAAGAGAATATATTAGTAATATTGTCAGATAGTGCTCCTGCATTTTGAGGAATAGGAGAAGTGTCCAAAATACCTTCCTCAAGTTGGCTCCCAGGTTGGGCCGACAGGTCTTTCGAGTTGCGCTCGATGATCGAGGAGAGATGCTGTCTGTCAGGATCGTATTCCAAAAAACCGAGGGATCGATAGAAGAAGTAATTTTAGATTGGGACGCTGGAAGCACTTCAGAACCTGCTTTGCGGTATTCACTTACGGATCCTTCTCCAGCTTCTGGATATTGGCGGCCAATTTTTCTTTCTCGACAGCGATGGTTGTCTCATGAAGGACTTTAGGTCATATCTGAGTAGCACTTGAATTTCTAGTTCAAATTCATCGGCGGTTGCAGTATTGCGGATTACCTTCTCGTCCTTAAGTAAGTGATTCGAGGCCTTATATAGTTGGAAAGGATAGTCTTCGACAAGCTATTTAAGTTTGCGGTTTCTCAAAACATTAGCATTATAAGTAACCACAAGATCTTCAAATTCGATCTCCATCCTAGCCTCAACTGCTTTAACTTCCCTTTCAATCCTCGCATCAGCCGGCCTCCCCAGCTTTAGATTCACAGCATCCCTCTCTTCCTTGAGTTTCACCGCCTGCTCATATGCCTCCTAGGCCAATTTATTAGCTTTATCCTTCTCTTTAAGGGCCTAAGTCAGCTTCGCCCTTAGCTCCCCAACTTCTTTCTGCGCACCATCCCTACCCTGAATAATAATAGTGTTACGATGACCCATCTCCTACTCCAGGTCCATGTGAGTCGTTCTTACGTTTTCCATGGACTTTCTAGCCTCTTCAGATCTCTGGTCGATCTCCTTCTATGTTTTCCTTAATGATTCAAGCTCGTTCGTGAGCGTCATTATTTTCCTGACTTTTTGAGAAAGCTTGCTCTCCAGTTTGTTTTAGCCCGCTCGAAAGATACCACCGAAAACCTTCCTGTCATCTTAACCCACTTTCGGTACTGGTTGTACTCATCATGCACGTAATCTTGTACCAATTTTTCTACGTCGTTTGGAATTCTTTTCAAGTTTGGAGGGAAGTGGAAGCCATTGAAACAAATATTCGGGAAGTATTTCTTCAAATTGGTGATTCAGATGGCTCCCTCCCTTGTAGGCTCTATAGCAGCTTGTTTTGTGATGACGGGAGCTTCTATTTCAGTTCTACGCCGCCGATCGTTGGGTTTCGTAGCATGAGGTGGCGCTATTTGACGTGCAGTTTCGGAATATGGCCAACCAAAGCCAAATGGTTTCAAAGGTCCTTTTGATGGTGGAGATCGCGATATGGAGCGTCACCTGCCTCGATATGACCTTTCCTTCCCCCTATCATGGCGATCACACTCTTGGCTAGAGTAATAGCCACGACCATAGTCTCTCTCATTTTCACGCTACTATGATTCAGAGTGTGAACTAAAAGAATATCATGAATCGCGAAGATTGCTGAGCATAGACTTGTTTCACCATCATGTCCATAAAATAAAACGCAAAGCAGAATTATTTATCTTCAAAAATTCAGAAACATGTGATTAGAAGTTGTGTGGTGCCCTGAAGTGTGTGTATGCATGTGCAAACCCCCCTACCGACTGATTATTGTGGCCTTGCTCGTTGGAATTGGCGCCCCTAGTTCTAAAGAAGTTAGGCGTGAACTAATTCGTGATGGAGAGTGGATCCCCTCTAATCCAAGATCCTAGAATGAAGACATGTCATCTAGAATAGGAACATCTGATAATCCACTCAATGAACCTTCGGTTTGCGGAGCAAGATCTCTGGACCTATTGAAGTTGCAACGGGCTGAGTTACTACAATGGTCTTATGCATCTTGGCTTTGTGGGCGAGAGTCTTGCCCCATCTCTTTGATTCTGACGACCGAAGGCCCTGCGGAGGCATGATCGTGGGCTCACGTCAAGTTGTTATACTGTCGTCATAGCCTAGTTCGATGATTGTAACTTATGGTTTACTTTGTGGTCCCTCGAATGGGGGCATAAGAGGAGCCTGTCTTCAACTATGCCTTACCTGGACCGCTCTAGGAACCTCTGTCAGCCCAATACTCTGGCCTCTTTCAATTAGCCTGCCGGCGATCAAGTTATCATCACTGAGAACTTCATCTACTTCTCTAAGTTAGCGGGCATCGCTTGAAGCATTCTCACTATCTCCTTGAACTAAGCTCCTTTGGGCCGTAGAATGGAAGATGTAAAAGAAATGCAATGATGGATTCAGCATCGATTTATATTAACCAATTAATTGATGGAGAAATTAAAGAACTTACATCTGACCAACCACTATCTGGCAAACCCAGATGGACATCTCACAAAGAACCACTCTGTCTTGAAGTAGGTCAATTTACTCCAAGCACCTGTCATGACTTAGCAGTTCCCGATAACTTCTAGAAAAGTGAACGAGGGATTAACCTCCGACTCTTGACATTAAATAAGTATCTGATCTCCTCGATGGTCGGAGGTTGAACAAGATGCTTTATAAATATGATATATAAGCTATTAAGAAGCACATATTCGTTCGAATGCAGTTGATATAGCGCGATCCTCAAGAAAAATAATACGTCCCGAATGAATTGGTTGAATGGGGGAAATGCCTGGCCTTGCATATGAATCTATTACAAGCAGTAAAGCCTTTCGGGGGATTGTGTGCCCTATCTTCTGGCCTCAATAATAAAACTTCCTTCAAAGAAAATCCATGCCTAAGATAAATAATCCCGAGCATATCTTCTGAAATTTTAGACCAAACGGAGTCTTTCGGATTTATACCAGCACTACATCCGGCAGCTCGTCCGAAGTAGGATATACTGTGTTTGTTGCGATGTCTGGCCTTTCTATTCTAGGAAGTGGAGGACTCTGAACTTCCTGTTGCTCGGAGCTTCTAGGATCCATATCTATTGAACTCAGTAAAAACCATTATTAGATGGAAAAAACCCGTGTTCCCCCTATGTAAAGTGAGTGGTCGTGTTGTGTAGTAAAGTACTACATAATACTCTAAATTTCTACAAGTTTGAAAGATGATAAAGCGACAAGACTTCAAGACTCGACCAGGGTGACCATCCGTCTCAATCATGCCATCCTAACTTCGAAAAACGATCCATGTTAAAATTGATTAATGTTTGTCAAGTTGTAGTTCCATCGACGAGCTTTGATAGGTAGTCATATATGCAGTTTTTCAAACGATTCCAAATATGCAAGGGTAAAGCTCGTCGAAGTTAAGTGTTCAAGTATGAAAAAGGCAATTGGTTTCTTGTCCATCACCATTCGAATGGGGTCGTTCCCCTAAAGCTTAATTTCATATCGATCAAAAACTCGGACTGATATGTTTTGTATCAATAGCACGTTCGTATCGATCCAATTCGTGTCCATCGATTTGTATCGATCCAAGGCGATTAATTTCATGTCCATCAATCTGCATCGATATGAATTTCCACGATTCTCAAATCTATCATAAAGGCATCCTTCCACCATCTCATATCGATACAAATTTGAGGCAAAAGCATGAAGTTAGGGACTCTATCAGCTCCTTCGGGTGCTCCCTTCTCTCTTCTCCTCCAAGACACCATTAAAGCACTTCCTCGACCTCACTCTAGCCATGCTCTGGCCCCAGTGACGCCGGAGTTGGCCATTGCCTTGGATGAAAAGGCATGAAGGGTCGAATCTCATTGCATTAGGAATGGTTTTGGCCAATCATTTACCTAGTTTGAAGAATTGGATTAAATATTAAAAGTTGGCTGTTTGGAAGATGAATGTTCAATAGTTCTAATTCTTCGATCGATATGAAGTGAAAGCATATGCAAGTGGAAATTTTTTAAGTACGAAAACTATTTATATGCCTTCGTAGCTAAAGAAAGATGTTTTGTATTCTAGTCAAGTAAACCTATAGAAGCATTTAACTCCCATAGATACGAAGAGTGCTGTATGATTTCATCTGGGATATTTATATCCATTATTACAAAGAATGAGTTTGGTATCCATCAACATGAGTCGATCCAGAGCTTAGCATTTCGTAACCATCAATGAGTGGAGATCCACTTCATATCCATCGATGCAAATCGTTCCTAGGCTCAATTTTTCATATCCATCAATAGGAAGCAAGCACTTGTAAACTTCGTATCCATCGATACGAAGCACTCTAAAGTCATATCCATCTCATATGGATAACCATATACGTAGCTTGTCTCCATACATCCCAGATCGAACCTGGAGAGGATCGATACAACGGAATGAATTAAAATGATTATCAATCGTTGTTACAACTTGAAATTCACATCGTTCGAGGAGAGGATTGATACGAAACTCGATCCAAATAAAAAAAGGAACTTGACAACGACCCTGAACATGCAAACATGAACGGGAGTCATTGTAACATACGTGCATGTGTGCCAAATTAACATTTGATTTTCGAAGTTAACATGAATTGAATGCTTATCTGGTGACAACCAGAACAATTAATAACAAATTTCTAGCACTTAACCTTCGGTTACAACATACAACTGCATGATCATTGGCAGCCTACAACTCAACATTTATACTACTGTAATTCTACCGAAGGTCACATCTCTTGGTGAAAAGACAAAACTGCTCGACGAATTGGATAGAATATTTTCAGAATAAAGATTGCAGTTTTTCAAAGCACGTCATGTTCACATAGGATGTACTTTTAGGGGCAAATGTTATCCCACCTTTAGGCAAGGTCGTGAAATAAAGGACTTGACAAGAGACTAAAGACAATCTACCCTGGAGATCGGTTATCTACAGATCCACGATGGATCTAGGCAAACTAGGTTCGAGTATGGATCGGGCCAAAATTAACATGGCATGAAAAGAAAAGCCATGAAAAGCAACATTCCAAATTTCTAGTCAATCGGAGTTCATATGCCCAAGTTATGGATCGACCAAAATCCATGTGGAACACGTTAATTTCATATCCATCTAACAACAACCATCATTTTGTATCCATCTAGATCGATGCAAAATGAACATAAGTCCATCGCTCAGCCCCTATCCATTTCATATCCATCGAGTTTGAACAGACTTCAATATTCCATAGACCGGTTGCACTTCATTCAATCAACCACTATATATATTGTACCAGTCAATTGTTTGAATGATATGAAGAGCCAAGGCGAAGCACCGATATGAAGAAGGAGGCAAGGATCGATACGAATAGCATAACCTTGGATTGATGTGAAGGAAGCAGTCAAACCAAAGGAAATGGTCTCTAAGCATAGAATGTGGATCTCCAGCGCCACGTCAACATGCAACTAATCAATATGCATTGTATCGATACGAAGAGGATCAATACACTCGTATCGATACGAAGCCTTAAGTCAAACTGGAAAACCCAACCTTGGATTGATCGTATCCCTCGAACTACAAGTCTAAATACTATGAAATTTTCGCAAAAGCTTGCATATCAACTTAAGAGAGCCCCTAATCAATTGCAGCTCAATTGGAGCCAATCTTGATCGATTCGAAGACAAAGTGGATTGATTAGAGAATGATCCCAGATGACCTCAGATCAATCTGGCGGGCTCACCTACGTATGAGAAAGGGTATTTCGAGTTTTGGGGCAGATATTTCCAGATCTACTCCTATAAATAGCACTCCTATGTGAACTAAAAAAGGACCTTTTTTGGAACTTCTAAGTCGTTACTCTGTTGAAATTCCATTGTAACTTGTTGAGAATCATCAATAAGCAGCAAATTATTCAAAGTGGACATAGGCTACAAAGCCGAACCACTATAAATTCTAGTCTTTTTCTATTATTGCTTACTTTTCTTGGTGTGATTATTAGATTAGCCTCCTTTTCCATTTAGTATCATCATTTTAATCTCTTTAATTACATCTGAAGAGTGTAGCGCCCAATTTTGGTACAAATATCCATAGTGTTGCACAAGGAAATAAGCATAATAATTCATATATAATACGACAAAGTTCCCTCTAGCTCGTCCTCTGCATAACCACTATATATCACATAGACCAGCCATCTACTCTACACATTTAAGAGTACCCAAGATAAATAAGAGCAAAACACAAAACCTTGAGTCATACAATATTCTAGTGTGAGCGATAAATGGATCTTAAAATAATATTCAAGCCGATATAGTAAGAAACATGGGTATGTGAACCATACCTGACATGTTCCTGCAACCAAAGAGTTAGCACATAACAAACATAATATGCTGCTCTACAAACATCATAAAAGGTGTACTACCAGTACAATGATGGGGTTTCAAGTATCCCTATCCATAATATTTATCTCTAGCGACATCCATAGGTTGATGGAATATGAGAGAAAACAATCAAAACAAATATCGCATCCATCAAGCAATACTTAACATCACTTAGTGACTCTAGATATATGAAAACTCATATGGAAATCCAGGTTTTAAATGTACTCATGTTTAGCCCGAAGCTAATACTAGAGACATTCCATCGACCTAGGATGTACAAATCTATTCAACCGATCTGGGGTAGCTAAATAAAGTAACCATGAATGTACTCACAATACACCTATTTTCGGGTACATCAAAAAACATTTTGAGTCCCAATGATCAATTAGCACATGCATCCATGCCCTTTCCTTGCTCCATTTAGTTTCCATTCTTTTTAAGGAACCACTCCATATTCCTTCTTTCCATGATAGAACCATTTAACATCCTATCCACAAGTCACTCTAACTAGAACCTGCCCTTTACGGATAGTCACTCTCATGACTCCTTTTAACATCGAGCAACTATCATAAGAACCTAACTCTATTCACCATCCAGTTTCCATTACATATATTTCAAAGTAATCAATGTGCTACTAAATCGCCAACAAACCTCGAGCAAACATCCCCAGCATGACCAATAGAGCCAACACTTCCCCTCCTAAAACTTTCATCACTCTGACTCCCAATATATATATATATATATATATATATATATATATATATATATATATATATATATATATATATATAACGAATAGTAGGGGTCGGAACCGAGATGACTTATCACTCCATACTTAAGTAATTTTGGCTAAGTAATTCATCAAGTATATTTTCCCAAGCTTCCAAGTCCAAACCACCGACCTACAGCCAAAGAAAACAGGTCCGTACAGGGATGAATTGCTCGGTGCTGAGTCCTATACTTAGCCAAATTTTGGCTTTTTATTTCTTGAACTCTCTTCTTTGGTTATCTCGAGGCTCAAGTCAAAGCATTATTTCATTTTACCCAGGTATGACTTGAAGCATCCCTAAATCAGATCGTTTTGGCTTTTCCATCGAATAGAATTCTAGTTATCACCAACCATTTTTTCTCTACCAAAATCACCTATGACTTGAACCTTCTACTCCTCCCTTGCTCTAGAGCCTCTCCTCCAAGTTTCATCCAATTTCAAGCTAATTTGAGTTTGTATTACTCATTTTACTGAAAATTCTTAAGTAAAAAATAAGCATTAACAAAACATATCTAATTACAAGATACCAAATTGAAATATCATTTGTATACATCCTACAAACATACAATTCATCAAGACAAGATAATCAAGCAAATCCTATTTTAGATCTAATATTTACACTAGCATGTCAAAATGATCAAAAGAGGTTGCAAGAAAATTTGAAACCCATTTTAATTTCAGCTATCAACATGTATGAAGGTGCGATTAAAGTTAGAAAATGTTTTAGGTCAAAATCATGTTAAAAAAATTAGTTTCACTATATAAACACGCATAAGATAGTGAGAGGTCAACCGCTGACCAACTGTCCAAATTACCACTTTGATCCTTGAATCCAAGAAGAACAGCCACAGATATGAATTTGCAAGCATCAAAATGATAGATCTACTAATCCCATCACAAATTACCCTTTTAATGATTATTTTAAGCCAAGATTAGTAGGAAAAGGTAAGCTCATTGATGAATTAGGATTAATGGAGTTTAGAGCTGTTTTGAGGAAGATATAAATGACTTAGATCGGTCCCTACAGCTTCCCCTTACCACAATTCCCAAAATTCATTAGTGGACCTATGCATGGGCTTAGTTAATCATCCACTAACATAGGCCAACAATAGCCAAAATTTGAAACAGCTATAACTTTGAAGCGGTAAGTACGTCTTAGTGTTTGACTACTCTACAGAATTGGAAACCATCATCCCGATGCAATGGAAGTGGTTTAAAACCGTAACTCGGCTCCTATCAAAAGTTATAGTTCACACAAGATTTTCAAGGTCAAAATTGTTACGTAGAATTTTGAAAAAAAATTATAGATGTGGAAAATGTCCCTTAAGTATCATTTCCCAAAATTTTAGAGTTTATATAAATGGAATAAAAATAATTTACGATCTTCCGATATGCAAAACACGGGTCGTTACATTCCTACTTTTAATAATTAAGCTACACTCTTTAGTAACGATATACTATATACATTTTCTCTTGTTTCCACTATATAACTTTGATATCTAAAGTTCGATTAGTGTTAAAATGTTAATAATTTCTATATTTGATTGTGAAGTCCGGCAATACAGTCAATGGTTCGATTCCATAAATTCATCAACTTGCTGATTTTTTTTGGCTAAAGATGTTGAATTTAAGTTGACTACTAATAACGATGACATAAATAATTTATTCAAAGGAGGAAAATCCTCTTTTAAATATGTTTAATTTATATGCAAATATGATCTCAACACAATAATCATTGTCGTGTGATTGACTGTAATCAAAGTAAACTTTAGACACTTAAAATTCATAGTATTCTCAACTTAAAAGACTACTCATATCTTCACGTAAGATCTTCTATTTGATTATTAACCTAAAGAAGACTCTCGATGAGTCATTCTGTAATTGTTCCAAACAATAATACTTACATAACCCTTGGTGTTCCCAACAGTCAAGAGTAATTCACAATCAATCTTATAGATAGGTCACACACACTCGTGTTAACGAATATATCTTTGTCGCTTTATCGATACATCTTGACTAGGAACTTTTTCAGTAAAATATCTATTTTATATGATTTAATTTCAACAGTTACAAACATGTAACTCTAGTAGATTAAAGACTTTTCCTAAGGATTTTCCACTCGTATATCTTTCATATATTTAGAACATCAATTTTGTCTAAATATTACAACATATACAATAGAAAATAAAATAAAAACATTACTTTATTTCCAACTATATTCATTATAAAAGTTAAGTTGTACAATCAAAATACATAACATATCTTAGGGCATGCACTTAACTCTACTAATCTCTCACTTGCAATTGGGGTTAATCCCGGTGACTCATAACCATTCTCACAATCAATTTTCCCATACTAAATGGAGAAAAGGCCTTAATGATGGCCTTAATGATTGGATAAATAATATTATTATGTTGCATATTCTTACTTCTATTATACTTCTACATTAATAATAAACTATTTTATCACATGATAGTTACAAAGAACATAACTTGACTTCTCATTAAGCTGTTGTTTCCTATTACATATATGCATTATTTTCATCACTACGTTATTGGATTATAAATGGTAGAAATCATTCCCAGATGTCTTGTAAATGTGCCACATATTCTGCTTTCATTGTGGCACTAGTTTAGGTGATGTATGTAGCCTTCTTAGTTAAGTCTGCCATAACCCTTTTTTTAGAACATTTGCAATTTCAAGCCCCTTTATTTTAGGTAAATATGAATTTAAAATTGACTTACTATTTCCTATACCAGTTATGAAGTTTGGTACAAGCTCTTTCACAAATATTTTGTTGTAACTATAAACGAGACTATACTATTTCACTAAATATATAAGAATATTCTTATCTACTATTCAATGATTTTGACTCTAATTTAATATTTACTTACTACACGAAGTGAATAAGAAAATTTCAGTATGGTATATAACATAACATATATAAACACACTCTTCACCTGCATTTTGACTAAAATCACACTATTCAATTTCATTATCAAATCTTTTTCATATTCTCTAGGCTGGTTTAAGATCGTATATTGAACTTGAAAAGTCTATAAGCTTTATCATCGCTATCACTGACTGCATGACATTTTGACTATGATGTGCAAACAGTCTCCTTTGAATTATTATTTAGAAGTTCCATTTCAACATCAACATAACAAAAATTTTAGCTATATTGGGTGATAATTTGCAAGTAGACTTGACTTAAGCATGGTGATTGATGAAATTTCTTCTAAACCTTCAAAATCAATGAGCTCATTTCCCACAAACCTTGATTTATGCATTTCCAACTATATTCTTCTTCTTCTCAAAGACTCTTTTGTAGTCGATGAATCATATCATTTTAGGTACCTATTCCAAAATCAGATTCTATCAATATGCTTGGAGTCTATTATGATTTCAAAGCGTTATGTCATATGGTAGATTCTATAGTCATCATCGCTTAATGAAAATTTAGGAGATTCTCCTTAAAAACAATTCATTTTCTCAACATTAGTAATATACCTGTATTTTCGATTTAATGTGCAATATTTCTTATTAAATATTTTAATAAGTTCTGTCTGTTTTGGGCTCTACTAAATTTGTATCATCTATAAAATCAATTTTTAAATCGTCGAGCGCATCCAAGCCTATTGCACTGGCACTAATTTCTATAGAAAGATGTTTCTTCAGTACGAAGATGACATATGTCAAAAGAAAAATATGCTTCTTAATGCAATGAAATAAGCCTTTAAAAGATTTAATGATCTAACTAACATAATACACACTTAATATTTAGATGAAACCAAATTTAACATATGATATAACACTTAAGAGATTGTCTTATAATAGAAAAATAAACTTAACATAACCCTTTTCCAATTATATTATGTCTAATAGAGTATGATTACTCCTTGTTGATACATCACTATGTAGCATAACGAGTAGCGATTTTGAGAGTGAGTCATATTCTATATTAGGTACACTTGAAACTTGTAATATCCCTAATTTTGATTAATATTATTTTAGAGATTTAATTAGATGAATTTAATTAAATAATGTATTGAGATAAGGAGAATGAGATTTGATAATTAAATTAGGCCAACCCTTATGTAATGAACTAGTAAGATTGTTTCGAACTTAAATAAGAAGGAGGATTTATGATAAGGGTGAAATAGGAACATGCCTCATTTCCTAAACATAAACTCTTCCTTTCTCATTATCCTCGTTTATGTTTCATTTTATACAAACATAAGGAAGATAAAGGTCGGTCATTACAAAGAAAACTGAGGGAAGAAAGGCTTAGGAACAAGGGAAAGCTTAAGGGAATCAAATCAACACATTTAATCTAAATCTCTTTATCCGATCAGGTTGAATAATAGTCATTCATATCACATATGCCTGATTTTTTTGGTGTTATGATTAAATCTAAAACTTATAATTTTATTATTAAGATTTATGTTGTATTATATACTTGCCTAATGAATTACTAGATTATTTATGAAATTAATTAGCAGGTTTTAAGTGTAGGAAACTAGTTATGGCATCTGATTGGCTTGAAACTTAGCCATGATGTTTAAAACATTATTATGGAAGTGGGTTTTTAATTTCATAATTTTCCAAGCATGTATGAATATTTTATGAATTTCTTAAGTAAGGAAAATGAAATATTTTAGGTATTATTTACTAAAATAATTAAATAATATTTTTGGTCTCAAATTTTTTGTATATTAAGGAATATATTAATTCAGATTTATTATATTTTTGGGGATTTTTTGCAAGTATTTATGAATTTATTATGCTAAAAAAACTTAATAATTATATTAAAATAATAATATAAATTTAATGGTTTGCAAATTACTGCGGGAATGATAAACCTAATATGCAGTAGTTTTTCTAAAAAAATTTTATAAACTATGTTTTAACCAATAGAAAATTTACAATGGTGAGGGGTTGGTGGAAAGTAATCGCTTCTAATAGAAATAAAACAGTTTTTACGTTAATTATGAAATTGCCAAGCCGTTAGTAGGTGTTGCCGAAGTCAAATCCATGCCACAGTCAAGTCTTCTGACATTAACATGAATGGAGGCATATCATATCAACTTAAGTTGGTGTGAAGTGAACTTGTTTAGGTTGAAGTCATATAGTATAATGTCTCCGACACCAAATCAATGGCATCATGGTGATATTGTAACACCCCAAAACTATCCTAACTTCCCTTGTTTCTTTGGTTTGAAATCTATAACATAAAGGATTGATGTTGCAATTCTCCACCTAGGTTTTAAATGATGTCTCATACCGTTATATCTGATATCAATTATTTTTGATATCAACTATACAGAGGCTGTGATGCCGCATGCTTCGTATCTCGGTGCCATAGCTTGAGGCGGTGATGCTGCAAGTATTATTTTCGACTTTAACAATTTTTTGGCAATGACGCCACTATAGCATGGTTTCGATATTCCTTATATACGGCATAATGGTCACTGTTATAAAGCACCCGACATCAAGGTTTTGTAATATTGATGTCATATGTCATTAACGTCGACTTCCAAATATTTTATGTATAAGAGGCTATATTTAATAGGTTTGACAACTTATATAATTCTATATCACTATAACTATGATTCCAGTATTATAGCTTATCTATTTTATAAATTGAATAATTTATTAAAGATTATATAAGAAGGGACGTGACGTTGCATATCGGCCACACTGATGCCCTAAGTTATTAACTCAATAGTTTTAATTAAATGGGCTTGTTTGCCTAAGGTTTTGAGGGGAGACAACGACCAATCAATTTCAAAATTGATGAAGATATTTCATTGAAGCATATATTTTAGCATAATATTTTTCGATAAAGTAAAGGGCTATACTTCCCTTGTTTTAAATATGATTTTAAGGCTTAAATCATTTATTAAGAATTATGTTTTCATGAAAATAAAGATGGTATTTATCCCATGAATTTATATGGAATATCACCATTAGGTAAATTATGATAGGATATTTTGACTCAATTAATTGAGATCAGAAAAGCAGATAATATGACTAGTATAGCGTACCGCAGTATACTTCAACTTTTAGCCCTTAGTTCATATTAGTTCGTAATTATAGTGCATAAGGCTTTGTTAAGGAAAAACTAAAAGTAGGTTTATGCACAAAAAGGAATATATAACTTGAATAGTTTATTGATTAGCCTTTAAAACCATTATGTTCATAGTGAGCCTAGCAAAATAAGAGATAGATTGATAGTCAGGTTAACACTAAGTTGATTTTGTTTAGATGGACAATCCAGTTTCCTCCTAATAGTTACTTAGAGAATTTGGTATATCTGGTAGACCTGAGTTAGCCATATTAGTTTGTAGTACCTTAGAAAAACTATGAAATAGGGATAGATAGTCAGTTGATTGAGATAGATTGGTTAGATTTACCTATGTACCACGCATGCATATGATTATTTTATATTGATTTAACTACTGTGGTTATATGTGCATGATTTGATTTACATATTTGTAGAAAATACTAGTAAGGTTAAAACCCATTTCCCTCAGCAGCGTGGTCTCACTAGATATCTACTTATCATGATGGGATATTATCATTCTCAGTAGAATTTTTGTCTTAGTTGAAATTTTTTTTCCCATTTAACTCTTAGTGGGTCATTTGAGTAGTTTGAGTGTAAGGTTGCCACGTTTTAGGTGACAAATAAAGCTTCTAAAGATGTGTAGTAGGTAGAGCAAGCTATCTAGATATTTATGCCCGTTGTGGAGATATGTTATTTTGTCTGAATGTATGCAATGAAAGAATATGCATCTGTCTAGTAGTAAACTCTGATCAATCAAAGAGGCATCTTCATATATCGTTTTTCGAGTATTTTGTTGTAATTATATTTTATCTGAACCAAGGGTGCTTTTGACTTTAATGATATTATTAACCAATCTCATTTTGTCATTGAAGAATAATGTTATTGATGACTGGAGCATGTGAGGGACATTACAACTTGGTATCATAGTATAGGTTTATGTAAAACTAAAAGAACATTGAACTTTAAAAGAGTTTTGACAACAAAATCCAAAATGAATCAAATAATGGGATTGGGGCATGGGGTAACGCTATAGTAAAATACTATTATTCGGTTTATATTATTACTTATCTTATCATTATTCATCCCTTTCTCTTAGACCATTCTTTCGTATATTATTAAGTATTGAATGTAGATTTAAGGAAAGTAAGATATGGAGGCAGGAATGGGAAGAGTGAATCTTGATGGAGGAAGTACCATAATGAATGGAAGACCCATTACTATGAGCAATCCAAGTTGATAAACAGCTGCTAATTTGGGTGTTGGAACACCATCGATGGATATAGAAGCTATGTATTTGTTCTTGTCAACTTGATGTAAGCATAAGTTGCAGTTGGATTAGTGGGTAGAAATGCTGCAAACTGAGGAGGAGTAAATCCTAAAGTTCCTATTGTCAACAACTTTGCTATGCTAATTCGAGATTTTGTAAGACTTGATGGAAATCCATTTAGTGGAACAGAGGTTGCTATCGAAGTTGAGAATTGGCTGTTGCATTGTGAAAAGATTTTTGCTGATTTAGGCTTGAACGATGAGTAGAAGAGGGGATTGGCATCTAGGTAATTGCAAGGAGTTACATTGTACTGGTAGAATAGTGTAATTGTAGGGTTCCTAGAGGAGAACTTGACTTGGGCAGAGTTCAAGAGAAGCTTTGATGAGAGATTCATGTCTGAATAACCAAGTCAGCCTTGCTTCGAAAGTTTGCTGAGTTGGAACAAGATGATATGTCAGTGCTTGAGTATGCAACCAGGTTTGAAGAGTTATCCAGATATGGATATGCTTCTATGGATATAGTAATCAAGAGGAATGAGAAGTTCATTATAGGATTGAAACTAGAGCTTGCCAGAGCAACATTATCACATCTTAAAGACCCATGTGACTTAGTAGTGGAGATGGGATTAAGGAAGAAGAGATTCTTGCGTTATTTAGTAATAACAGGCTGATAGAGTCTTAGGAGGACCAAGGCAGAAAATGATGTTCTTTTAGAAGAAGGGAGCTCAAAAGGGTGGAGCTACTAAGAAGGGAAAGAATGTTGTTTTCTACAAGTGTGATAAGGAAGGACACTTTGCCAATGTGTGTCGTTCTGGGAAAGGAAAGAAGATTACTGGAAAGAAGAACATCAGGTATTTCAATTGTGACCAGACAAGGCATTACAAGAATCAGTGCAGGGAACCAAATAAGGTTAAGAAAGGAAAAGTGTTTGCTTTGGAACCATCCATCTTGGGCCAATAGCATAAGAGAAGGGAAAGGCTACGATAGGAGGTATGTTTTTGATTCATGGCATGCCTGTTAGATTATTGTTTAATATTGGTGCATCCTATTTTATCTCTTATTGTTTGGTAAGCTTAGTTTAGAACCATCATACCTTGTCACTTCTTTAAGAGTTGCAAATCCGATAGGAGGGTATGCAACTCTTACGATGAAATGTTGCCAATTAGAGTTTTAGTTATTAGGTCATATATCTTCCTGCAATTTGTGTGTGTTTGATTTGTGGGCTTTGGAATTATATTAGTTATGGATTGGTTATGTAGATGTGATGCTAGGATATTTTGCCAAGATAAGAAAATATCACTGAAATACCCTAATGGCAGCAATTGAATTATATACTCCATAGAGAAATCAAATTTTGAGGTTTGTGCTTTATTCGGCACAATGGAGGAGGAAAATGAGTTGAGTCAAGTTCTTTCGTTAGAGAGTTTGTAGATGTCTTTGAGCCAGGTAGAGGACTACCACTGAGACGAGCTATCAATTTTCGTATAGATCTTGTACCTAGAGCTGAACCCGTTAGTACACCACCTAGCAAGATGATAGCCACAGAGATAAAGAAGTTAAAGGTGGACTTAGAAGGAAATAGTTTTATTAGGCCAAGCAGTTCTCCTTGGGAAGCGACCGTACTATTCGTGAAGAAACCGGATGGGTCTTTAAGTGTAATGATCCACCCTTTCGACCATCGAAAGTCGACACCAAATACATCCACGGTATTCAAATGCCAAACATCCAATCATTGGAAAGGCAGATTGTTAGGGTAAATGTAACGACCCGGAATTTTGAGCAATATCAATTTAATAATCTTTGATAATAATTAAATTAATTTGATCATTTTACATTATAAATTGACAAGTTAAAATTATTTTAAAGGTTAATAATAATAATTTGTTAATATCTATCAACATTTTTCCTAACAATATAAAATTGGCAAGTTTAATTCTTTTGAAAATTTATAATATTTTAATTTGGGAATATTTATTTTAACAATTTAAAATTGGTGATATTTATTTTGCCAAAAGTTAATCAAAATATTTTTCTATTTATATATATATTGATATATCTTGAAATAGGAAGTTTTAAAGAAATAAAAACTTTATATTAAAATCGTAATATATATGAATATATGATTTGGTTTGTGTTTCAAAATTTAATATAGTAATTATCAAATCTAATCATAAAATGATTTCCATTTGAAATATGCATATGTTTATATTTATTAGAAATAGAAAATTGTATTGATTTGAATTTAATAAGTATTTGCAAAATTTAATGAATGTATAACTTGTAATTTGAAATTTTAATTTGACTTAATGCTTTTGAAAATGATATTTGAGATTTAAAATTTTAATAACAAAGTTAATTTCTTATTTATTATAAACATATATGTGTGTATATATATATATATATATATATATATATATTAAACCTGAGTTTTAGTTAAGATTTAAATTTAAAGGTTCAATTGTTTTAGCAATCTTTTCTTTTAAAATTTTTAACATAAGTCAAGCATGTTTTAAAATTTTTACATAAAGAATTAATATAAGTTTCTCAAATTTATAAACATATGATAGAATTAAATTGAATAAAATATAAATTATTTATAAATGACCACATGAATTTGATTTTGAATATTTATTAAAATCTAAAGCTTATTTACATAAGATAAAAACATTTTTATAATCTTGTGAATATTACATAATTACTTATATATATAACTTAAATAAGTTTTAAATAAGAAAATAACATTTAAAACATTAATAAAACATTAGAAAATAACATTTGTAAATATTAATTAAACATTAAACACTTGTAAACTTTTTAATATGTGTTAAAGACAAATGTAAGTCATTGTACTTATGTGTAAGAAAACTAAGGTATTAAAGAGACACATGTCATTCTCTTTAATAATTAAATTTAAAAATTAAGTTTTAAATAATAAGAAGAAGAAATTACTTTTAAACTTTCAGCTAAAATTCTTTCTTCTCTTCAAAAAAATGAATACAAATGCAAATAAAAAATAAGGAAATGAAAAATCTGAAACAAAGAAGAAAACTGTAAATCTGTAAAATCTGCATAATTCAAATCAATGCAAGATTTCAAATACAATCAAGCAAAACTAGAAAACTCAGCATGCAAAATTAGATTCAGCATCAACTGTAGCAGATTTTAATTCAACATGCAGAAATTTCAAAAGCCTGGAACAGTTCTAATCTTCTACAATAAAAGGTAAGTAAATAAAATCTTTTAAAAATGGTTTTAAACATTGGATTCAACTTGTTCTTATGATTTAATAACATGATGTTATCTGAAATTACTAGAATTATACTGGATGCATATATGATTGATGAATTTTGAAATACCTGTGTTGTTAGAATTTAGGCTCTGTGTAAAATAATAGTTTCCATTTTCATAATAAAATTCAATAACTAGTTTTTGAATTCGAAATTGACTTTGAATTGTAAATGGTAGTTGTTTGTAATCAAGTAATCTATCAGTTAAAAATAGTTATAGGATTTTGAAGTGAATAGATGGTTCTAAATTTTTGAATGTACAGTAAGATTTAAATTTGGTCAAAAATTTATCAAAACAAATTTAAGTTTTGATTACATAATTTAATTCGTGATGTTAAATTATGAATTTTAATAGTTGAATCACAATTTTTAGGATAGTATTTACTGTGAATTTGGAGTTTGATTGATTTGGGCATATTAGTCAATTCGCGGCGAACTACGGCAAGGTTAGCGGCGCCGTTGAGCATTAAGATCATGGCAAAGTCAGGGATCATGGGAAAATTGATTTGAGGATTTACTAATGTTTGAGATGATCGTAAATCGAAGGTGTAGGGTTTTGCATCCTGTATTTTTCGACATTGTTCAAGTGGATTTCGCGGCGTCAAAACGCCACCGGAGGCGAATGCGCGTGGTGCTGTGGGTTCGAGGCGGTGTAGGGGAGCTACGGCTAAGGTGACGAGGATTCTCGAAGCTAGGGTTGCCGTGGAGGGTTGGTTTTCCGGTGTTGGTGATTTCGAGCAGTTGGGTTTGAGAGCCAAAATTAGATTCTCGAACGTACTTAGTTTTCTGGGTTGTGCGTTGTGTCGTAGGGGTCGAGTACGACTTGGTGGAGGCCGGCGTGGAGTTCACTGTCGACCGGCGGTGATGTGCACGTTAACGTGCACAGTTTCGTGCTTCTGTGGTGGGTTTTGGAAGAGATGAGGGGAGCTCGAAGCATGCATCGGGAGTATGATGTTCTGGCTCAAAGCAGGTTTTGGGTTTGGGAATACTCGGGGTTTTGGTTGATTTTCTCAAGATCAACTCGGGTATTAGTTGAATCTGGCTCGGGTTTTAGTAATTGAGTAGGATTTGTTTGTACAATAATGTTTTTAAAAGTTGGAACAAAGAAACTTTGATATTTGTAACTGGTTTAAGTTAAAGCAAGTTTAACAAGTTTTTATTTATAAAAAAAATATAAAATAAAATAATTTGTTTCAAGTTAAAGTTTTAAACAAGTTTATATATATACTAAATTATGAAAGTTTTAAAATAAAATAAGAGGATTTTGAAATAAAGTTTGTATTAAATTTATTAAATAACTTTGGAAAAAATTAAAGTTTTATAAAGTTTAATTTGAATATTTAAATTGTTTTAATTATAATTGACTTTTAAAATATTTTATTTCAAACAAGGTTTAATGATTAAACTTTAGAAATCAGTTATAATTTAAGAAATTAAAAGTTTTGATTAATTGAAGATAAATAAATTTGTGAAAACAATTAAGATAATTCAATTTTATTAATAATTAAAGTGTTTTAGTTAATATGATTAAATCAAGATAATGGTTTTCTTAATTAAGAATCTTTATAATATAAGAAATTAAGCAATCATTTAATTTAAATTTAAATGATTAATTAAATAATTAATTAAGAAATTAATTAGTGATTAATTAAAGATAATCACTTTGGAGTTAATTAAGTGTAATTACTTGGTAAAGTAATTAAGTGATTAATTACTAGATGTAATTAAGCAAAGGATAATTACTTTATGAAAGTAATTAAGTGATTGTGATTAAGGATTAATCACTTGTGCTATTAATTAAAGAATTAATTAATATAGTTAATTAAAGGTTTAAATTATTTAATTAATGGTTAACTAATAAAAGAATTAAGAGTAATTAATTAAGTGATTAATTACTTGATAAAATAATTAGTTAAAAAGAAATTTAATTAATGAAGTAATCATTAATTAATGGAAATAATTAATTAATTATTAATTAATAATTAAAAGACAATTAATTTATAATTAAGTTTTAATTACTAATGTAATTAAAAAGTAATTAATCAAATATGATAATTAAAGGTAATTAATCAAACTTGATTAATTAAAAGTAATTAATCAAGTATGATTAAT